>PTEX01000032.1:1901194-2216554 GCA_003342815.1 Eudromia elegans
GAGGAGAGGAGAGGAGAGGAGAGGAGAGGAGAGGAGAGGAGAGGAGAGGAGAGGAGAGGGGAGAGGAGAAGGGAAAACACACACACTTTAGAACCCAAAATAAAGTTTACTGGGTGCTGTGTGGAAAAACCTAAAGGAGTTGGACAAAACTTGGGCTTGCAATGAGGGAGGAGGATTTTGGTAATTGGAAAAAAAAATGAAAAGTTATTTTGCTTTGGAAATAAAAGGTTGTTTAAGAAGTCAAATGCAACAGAAATGTTATTCTTTGTAAAATTTTCCAAAGAACTCTCATAGGAATTACCAAGAGTTTGACATATTCAGACACTCTTTCTTCACCAAAGGCAGCAAGACCCTTAGGACTGATAAACACCAGCTTCACCTCAGTGAGGGTCATCTCCTTGACTTTCTGTGGAGTTAATGAAGAGGAATTACATGACATGCCTAGTGGCCAAGCTGCAGTTGTTTATTAGTACAGACTCGAGACTGCATTCAGATTAAGTGCATTCTTACTTTAAAAAAAAAAAAAAAAAAACTGTTGCCTTCCAATGATGGCAAAAAGTTACTGGCAGACTGGAAGTGGAACAGAGCTGATAGTAAGAACAATAAAAAAAAAAAAAAAAAAAAAAAAGTTGGGTGTTGGGTAGGGTAATTCAGACTTTCTGTTGAAGCTGGCAGGTTTCTTCTCTTGGAGCACAGTGGAGGGACCTGTGTGTCTCTCAGAGTATGTGAGCTATTTATTCTGATTGCTTGGACAAGTTCAGTCCTGGATTTGGAGGCTTCTCATAGTTTGGGATGCCTCGAGGTTTACGCGTGCATGCTGGGTGGGTGGTCTGCATGGCCCAAGGCCTGCTCGGCTCCATGGTTCAGAGACTGTGAACATGGACCGCTGTCCTCGTGGCTTGTTGCATCGCGGCGTTAGCAGACTTGGTGTTTCCATTTGCCCATCCTTGGTGAGCCACCTGCCTGCCCTGCTCCCTTCCCACTGCACCCGCCTCCCTGCGCCCGGCAGTGCTGGTTCCCAGCTCCCTGGGCTGATGTCCCTGCGTCCCGGGATTATGGATCACGTGTAGCTGCTCAGCCCCCTTCCAGCTCGCCAAACCGGTGCAAAGCTCTGGGCTTTCAGCCAATTTACTCACAGGTTTATCATATGCTGACATTGTTTCTCTATAAATAGGTCTGCCTTTACTGACGTTATTGATTCAGCTGCCTCTTTTCTCACTAATACTCTCACGTATCCAACCTGCCTTGGTATTTCACCTAATGAAAGGCTGAAGTTGGAGGAGTAGAGGTCGAAGAGGGTGAATCACAAGTGGAAGGAAGGGTCTTGGACTTCCTGGGTGTTTTCTAGGTGAGAGCCCCGATCCTGTCAGCGAGCAGAGCTCCGCTGCGGGCTCGCTCCCCGCTCAAGCAAAGCAATCCATCAAGCTGCTTGCACATTTTATTAATAATGATTAGGCTGAAACTAAGTGTGTTTTGCCAAGCCCTCTATCTCCGTCACTCGCAGGATAACACTGATAACCCACACGCTATCTGTGCACCTCACACGGTGCCATTTTGAAAGCAGGGAGACAAAATTTCCCTCCCAGATACGAAACACGGCTTTGCCTTGACGTTAATGGTGGTTAACAGGCCAGAGCTGCACTGCTGCATGCCGCTGAGCTGGGCCGCTCGCACGGTGGTGTTTCCTTGGGATTTCCTGCACCTGAGAGGGCCGTGCGGAGCCGGGTCCTGCGGGGCCAGGCAGGGCGGCCGCCCGGCTGCACGTGCTCTGTCCCGAGGGGAGCAGGCTGGCCGTGAGCCCCTCGAGCTGAGGGTGGCTCCACGCTTGCTGCCAGTTTGCTGCTTTGGCTGAGGACATGAAGGTGAGCCAGGCTGTTTGTTACAAACATTTCTGAGGAAAGTGGCACATAAAGGGTGTCCTGGTTAAAGACAGGTTGTCCCCCTGCCAAAAGCATCCAAGAGGGAAGGACTTTTCTTCTCAGTGACCAGAGCAAATACTCTAGTTGGAAGAAGCAAGAACAGAGCTCGCAGTGGTTGAGGACAGCCCTATAGCGAGGACCATGGCCGTTATCCTGCTGGGATCCCTCAGTGCCATGGTGCTCCCTGGGGGCCCTGTGTCCCGGGGACGTGCTCAGCAGCACGAGGGGTTCTGCAAAGCTGGAGCCTTGCGTTGTTTTCCTCTCTCGTGGCCGTGCAGGACGCACTGGCAACATCCTGGGCCCATGGGGCCAAGTGTCCTCAGCGGGGCCGGACAGCCAAACCAAGCACGGGGAGCTGGCGAGGGAGCCTACCGAGGCTGCCACATTAATAGGCCATTAAATGCTGCACTCAAAGCAAACAAGAGCCCTTCCCCTTTACAAACATACGTGAGAGGATAGAAAACTCTCCACATAACAGTTAAAAGTTTATGCTTCAGAAGTGTTGCTCTTCTTAGCCTGGGAATTAGTCAGAGATTTTCATTTACTCCTTGTTCTGAACTATAATGAGCCCTTTAACAGTATAAATAAAAAGATCTAGAGATTCAATAAACTATAATGTCACAAATGGCAATCATCTACCATGCAAGGCCTGTGCATAAAAAAAAGCATCTCACAGCTGGAGCAAATGCTTCTGTATCACATCATTGTAAATAATCTCTAAGCCCACTACTAATTAAACTGAAGCTCCACTCCTCCTGGGCATTGAATGTATGAACTAATTAAGAAAATATCATTTCTGCTGAGAGACCTGCACTATCCCTCAAAAAAAAAGGAGAGGGAAAGGGGAGAGAGAAGGTAGGAGAAAGAAATAAGGAGAGAGGAAAAAGGAAAAGAGAAAGGAGTTTCACAGAAGGGACCACACGGATGCACAGGGGTTACCATAATGAGACATTTCTGCTTTAAGCAAATTTTGCACCTGTAACCTGCAGAAATATAGCCATAGCACTTGAAAAATTACTTCAATGCTGCACAGTGCCATGAAAATTTATCTTTGAGATGATTTTATTGCATGGTTACCCTAGGCAATTAAATCAATAAATCTTAACTGTCAGAAAGGTTGGCCTCCTGCCAGGAATAAATGAAATGCATGGAATCACAGAATCACAGAATGGCTGAGGTTGGAAGGGATCTCTCGAGATCATCGAGTCCAACCAGGGAGCTTAGAGCACCCGGCACATGGTGGCATCCAGGGGGCTTTTGACCATCTCCAAATCACACTTCACCCTCACCCTACTCCCACTCACTAGATATTCAGGGCACAAGCACTTATAACTTGACTTTATGTGCCTTCTGCACAGCAAAATACTGCTTAAAGATAAGGGTTACAAATATCTAAAAGAATTCAAAAAAATTAAGAAAAATTGAACAGCCATGCTTTGGAGTGGCCCTACATGCTGTGGTTACTTTCTAAAATAAACTGATGGAATTCCACAAACGAATGTATTTGGGAAATGTAAAGCAAATAAAGGCCATTTCTTTCTTAAATCAAAGATTTCCATAACCTTAGGTAGACAAGCTACAAAGTTTAGCATTCCTAACCTGCCTTTTTAATCTCCCTTTACCCTCAGCCCTACTGCACAATTTATCCTCGGCCCTACTCCCCATGTTTACCCTCGGTCCTACTCTGATGTTTACCCTCGGTCCTACTCCCTATGTTTACAATTAGTAACTCAGTAAATAAAGGGTTTCTGACAGCTCATTCTAGTAATTATTTAGCAGTTGCCTTTTTGTTAGTGTCAGTGGTTTTTCTGTCTGCAGCGTTTATTGACGGCCTCGCTGGGAAGTGCTTGTGCTGACACAGACAGTGCAGCCCGAGATGCAGCCCGCTCCCCGCGCAGGGCTCAGGTAGCACTGGTGGATGTGATGAACAAATGGGGTTTTGAGCCACGAACCAGCAGTGCATGGGACGTTGACATGCAAAATATGGGTGTTCTGTGTGCTTATTAAAATAGGTATGTTATTCTCATTGATGGGAGAAGATTGAGCTGGAAAGGCCTCCTTGAGACACAGAGGTTACATTTCTTTAGGCCAAGAGTGTCTGGTGATCACCACAGGAGATGCCAGCTTTGACAGCGAAATCCTAGTTATGCCTGTGTAAACCCAGTGTAATCAATGGAGCCGCGTTACTTTTCATGCTGGTGTAACAAATCTGGAGGCCAGAGTCTGATTCTGCTTTCCCTGCTGTTTGTCAGGTTAAGCTAGTGTGAAATACCTCAGCATTAGCCTCCGAATGTGGCTCAGAAGCCGCAGACATGATGGCACTTTACCTGGTTATTAAAGTCATAGATTTTTAAAGCCCTTTTATGCTCATGTAGTCTGACCTCCGGCCTATCAACAGACCACTGAATTTATGTGTTTCGAGGGTGGCTGGCGGGTGCCGTCAGCACAGCTGGTCCTGTGTGGCCCTCGCTCTGCTGGGTGAGTGGGAGCCTCGTGCTGCCTTTAGCCCAAGGAGCCACCACCACATTTTACTTCCACGGGATTTTTTACCACCCTGATTGGCAAGCAGCCTCTCATTGCAGATAATTCCCTGCCAGCACATCCCGAACGCGTAGGTGATTGCTCTTAAACTGATGGCTCGATGCACAATAACAGCCGTTGCATTTAGTCCCTTCTTGATAGGCAGCGAATGTAGAGTTGCAGCGAGGCTGAGGGGGAAGCAGAGGCAGGCAGGGCTCCCGGGTACAGCCCTGCTTACCCTTCCAGTGCGACACGGGGCTTCAAGAGACCTTAAAGAGGTCTAGAGACCTTAAAGACCAAGAGCTGCGGGCACGGAGGTTTCCAAGTAGGTTGGATGGCAAAAGGGAACCATTGACCTGCCGTGCAGAAAGCAAAATGTAGCTTTCAGAAAATAGATGGAGCAGTTTTCGTGTTGCTTCCTCACCTCCCGCTGCATCCCTCCCTCACGGTATCGTCCGGCTCTCAGCTGAATTCCAGCTGTGTGAAGCTGGCTGGAAAGTGGGGTGTGACTGGCAGGGTGTGGGTATATTTTCCGTCTTTTCCACTCCGATTTTCTCTTGAAAATGTAAAATCTTGAACAAAGTCTTATGTGCAATTCCAGCGCCAGCAGCCCCATTTGCAGGCAGCCGTAAGTCACCGCCGAGGCTTCAAATGGTACAACGGGCCGGTCAAGCAAACCTGGGTCTGAGTGGTGCAACCAGGAAGCAGCAGAGAACAGCTCCGGAGCTGCTTTCCCAGCCCAATGGTGTAATATAGCAGCAAACTGACCCTCGAGGTTATTGCCAGGCCTTGCCAAGACTTTCTGGTCTAGGGAAAAGGCCAGGGCCATCGGGTAGTATCTTTTCTTCTGCAGTCAGTTCCTGAGGTCTCACCTGCTAATTCATCCCGTGTGCTCAGAGGTCCGGAGTTTCCCAGCTGAGAGGGGAATGTCTCATTTTCAGAAGGACGATCCACACTCGACATCAGCAGGGCCTTTTCTGCGGCGCACGTGGCCGAGCGCCTCTGTTCAGCGCTAGCCCCACATGTGGTTCGTGTGCCGGGCACATTCGCAGCCGCTCTCCCGAAGCCCTCCCAGCCTCGTGGACGCAGCCCTGGAAATCCCTGGAAAGGCACATGGGCCTTTTCTAATCAAAAGGATAAAAGTATCTCAATTCAGGTTGAAAGGCAGCTGGCAAGGGATGTTCTCACCGCTGCACGAAGCCGGTACTGCCTGGTTTTCTCAAGACCCCATCCTGGGCTGCCGTGGGCCCGGCCGGCACCGCTGGCCTCCCCCATCACCCTTGTCCAGGGGCCACCGCGGGCGCCTTCGCTCTTGACGTTGGGCTTGGGCCACACGGGCTGCTCTCCTGCAGCCGAGACTGCGCCAGGGTGGAGAGACCCGTCCCTGCTCCGGCTTCCTCGCAGCCCTCTGCCGATTTCTGACCCCGAGTCCATCACGACACAAACACTCCCATTAAAGGGGATAACTCCGCCACAAACGGCGTCACCGTCCCCTCCTCGCTGCGTCCTGGGGAGCGATGAGCAAAAGGAGGCGACAGAATAATCTGTAATGATAAAATGGGTTACGTTTTCATAAAAATTTTATTTTACTTTTTTTTTTTTAAATAATTCAATGCACTGGCAGTATAATTAATCCCTCTATGAGAGACACAAATGTACCAGTTCAACCAATATTATTTATACAGAGACATTGTGTTTAAAAACAACAAAAGTACATTTAAAATGTTTGTACATAAAGTATTACTGTTATTTCTTTTTTTTTGAAGAAGGAACAAATGTAAACAAAATGCATAATTGTGCAACACGTAGGAAATACAAAGCAAAACAGGCAAGATACAATTTTATACATATAAAGCAAAAGAAATCAAACTTTTATAACTATACAACATTTCCGTAATTGCTTGACATTTTAACAGTTACCTTGGTCTGTACAAAACAACTTATACTTAAAACTTTACAAGAATAACATGCTTGTTCAGAACAAAGACACCTTGTGAAACTGCAATGATTATTGATATGATATTTGCACACATGAGGAAGGAAAAAAAGGCTAGTTCAATAGTAAATAAAGAGTAAGAACGCAAGGTAAAGGGCATTTAGTAAACTGTAATCTAATTCCGATAGCTAATTAAGTTGCACTGCAATGCAGAAATTAAATCTGACTTTTGCTGGAAGACCGTAAGGTCATCGTGGTGCTCTATTTCCAGGAACCAGTGGAAAGAGTATGTAAATATTCCTGATATTTTGGTTACCTCTACACACACGAGCGCATGTGCACAAACACACACACACACACTCCCAAAGGAAAAATAAAAGGTATTTGCTAGAACAGCCAGAAATGGGAGGCAAGAGAGTGCAAACACTGGACTTGCAGCCTTGCGAGGGTAAAAGAAGAGGACTAGAAAGAGGAAACATCCACTCAGGTTGCCAGAGTTCCTCTTCCTGAATTTTAGTTAGTTTTTGTCTTTTTCAGAAGTCAGAAAGCAATTTAAGTTGCTTATGTTGTTAATTAAGTTCACGTGAGCCTTTTTTTTAGATGCTCCCACTTTTGGGGAGTGCTACAGGCAAAGACAAAACACAAACCAGCTAATGCAACGTTAAAAAGTAGATCTTTCGACTTCTTTGTGTTATACTTTGTGCTGATATGTCCTAGGCCTCTTGAATATGTGGATTTTTTTTGCAGTAGAAAATATGCAATCCAGACATGTGAGAAGGGAAAAAAAATACACAGGAAAAAAATACAGTATTTTATGGAATTACAAGGACTGTCAGTTTAGGTAAAACATTATTTTGAATGTCCTCAAATGATACATATGGCTGAAATTAAATTCTTGATTGCATCAACTTAACTAACATGGTGCTGGGTGCTAAGCACTGCTGTACACTGAGCTATTCCTGCAGCTTCCGAGGAGCAACGTGCAGACTAAGATGCCCCGGGGAAGGAGGGCAGAGTCGGGCCTGGATAAATATTTGCCTTTGACTTCCGAATGCCCCAAACCCATTCGGTGAGCGAGCCCACGTCAGCCCACCGCAACGTCTCTCAACTGCAGTAACAGATTCCGTCTCTAGATCGACAGCATTTATGACACATCTGAATTTATTTGCCATTTTTCTATGCAAGCTAATGCTGATGCCAGTAAATATTTAAACTCAGAGGTAATGAAATTGCAACATGCCTCTTAGTTAAAAACAAAACATATGCAAGCCCAGACAGCAGGCAGAAATTACCCTCCGATTCCTTTAGCAGAGATTATCTGGTGCTCGATCAGAAGAGTTCAATATATACTCAGCTTGAGTATATATTTATAAAGCTGCATTAGGCTGTATAACACGGCCTGAGAAGGGAGAGAACTCGTTTTTCAGCTGGTGTAAATCAGCACTGACATCTGTGGAGCTACTTGGCGGCACAGCCAAGGCTTTGGCCCACACTCACCAGAAGCATGCAGCGCTCATTCACTCCACGTGTCAGAATCTCAGCGGAGGGAGAGCGGAGCGAACGTGGGATCGACATCAGATAACAAAGCTACTCTGGCCATCCCGTTTCTGATAATGCTTTTCCAGACTCTGTGGTCTAAAGCACTTTCACGACGTGCTCCATACTGCATAGCTTTGCAAAGTACAGTGTTTCCTTGCAGGCAAGGACTATGTTACATTAATCATTTCATTGGCATAATCAGTAGACAAGGCATGATGGGAAAAGCTTTGGGGATTGATCTGCATAGACACATATTGGCAAAAATCTGTTTGGGGTTCCAGGGGCTGCTGCTGCATGTTGGATTAACTCCACTGCACTCAGTGCTCCCGCACGCGCTTGCACCAGGTGAGGAGCTCGTCCCCTCTCTGTCACACATCAAGCAATATTTGCTGCTGCCCACAGGTCGGGTCATTCGCAATCTCAAGAGCAAACGGCTCCTGACCGTGGGCCAAAACGTCTCCAAGTCCGTCACTCCCCATTCTGTGTCACTGAAGTCAATGGCTGTTTCCCTGAGCAAGGGCTGAGTCAACACGGGGGCTGGTTGAAGAGCAAGTCTGTGCACAGTCACTCCGGCACCGATCCCAAGACCTTCCAACTACTTTCAGTGGGGGGAGCGCTCGGCTAGGACGAAACTGCTGTAATTCCATGGAATTCTTTGCTTTAAGTCAACTGAACTTCTGGTCCAATAAGCCGAACTCTGGCGGGACTCAGCTTCTCCCTTGATAAACAGTGCTCAGCAAGCTCAGCAAGCCTCGCCCGACTGCAGCGCAACGGCAGCCTTTGGTCCAATGAATTCCACACACCGAGCCAAGCTATTCTACATTTGCCTTGGCTCAAAATATGGTCCGTTTTAGCTACTATTGTTCATTAAAGCAGTAAAATTCACATAAGAGCTTGATTTTCCTTCCAACTCACACAAGGAGAAAACTGAGCAGCAACCAGGATTAACTCAGAGGCTTTCAATGGAATTACTACAGGGCGATACTCACATGGATGCGACTAAACTCCTAGCGAGCACAGAGAGGTTAGAGAAGTTGCATAGAAGGGACCCCAGTTATAATCCAAAATGAAAGCAAGTCTAATGCCTGTGTCATCTGTCCACATGGTTTATACCACCGGCATTGGAAGGACTCAACGAGAGTCCCGCAAGCGTGCGTGCTGCTGCAGACACTGCAACTGAGTTGCAATCCTGCACGCAGTGAACATTGCCTGCTTGCTGGGGCTGCGTGGAGAGCAGACCAGAGCCGGCACGCAATGCCACGTCCCACCTGCGGCCACAGAGGCCCGACGCCGAGCGCGGTGCTAAGCGGGGTCCCACGGGTGCCCCCTGCACGCCGGGGCAGGCGCCAGTGCCGCGCGGTGGCTCCACAGCTCAGGCCCAGGGTCCAACGGCTGCAGCAGCCCCAGGGCTCTGTGCAGCTCCAGAGCCCGGGCTTGGCAGTGCCCTCCATGGCACCTCCCCGCTGGAGAGCACCCACATCGCTCCCCGAGCTGCTCCCTGCGCCTGGGGGGAGTTGTTGGGGAAACTGAGGCACTCTGGGGTGACTGCAGGGCACTGCTAAGCACCAGTGCCTGGCAGTATGTGGCACCATGAGGCAGGTTAATGATTTGGAGAGGATGGTCCCTTATCAGCATTTTGGAGGACACCAAGCCACAGCTGTTGCTCTGCAGGACACAGCCACAAGAAGCACTCACAGGTTAAACTCGTAATACCACCCCATGTAACTCAGCCCAGTTTCTTTAAATGATTTTCTGCATCTTTACCATTGCCTAATGTGATTACGGTGTCTATGAGCTGCCTGAGATGTTGCTCTGAACCCTGCCAGTCTGAGCACAGCTTATCTTCCCTGTATTTCTCTATGGGTGCCCCCAACATGGTCCGGGCTGAGTCTCCTCCGACACCAGCCGTATGCAGCACCTGGGTTTGCTTTCCCTTCTGTCTGCAGAGCCACGGGATCACACTGGCCACACACTGAACTCAATCTCCTCCTGGTATCGACAGCCACCACCCTGTGTGCAGCCTGACCAGCGTCACCTTGGAAGACAAAATGAAGAACCAAATCTTTTTGAAATGGAGTGGCTGAAGTAAAACTACCACGTATTTCAGAGAGGGAGGTCCAAACAGAGCCCCGTGGCAAGGACAACTACTCCCTAAGTCAGGCAGAAATGTTTCATACTCCCTAGTGGGGACGTTTAGAGAGTGAGACAGACTAATCAGGCTCTTGGCCTATGCATGGCTATGATATATCAAGTGATAAATACATATATATATATATATACACATATATATACATATATATATATATATATACACACCCATCACTAGACAATAGAGATTGCCAGTGTGTGCTGCTGAGCCGTCCCGATGTTTTATTTTCATTTATAAAATACGATGCAAGGTAACACTGGAAGCTCTCCTAAGGACGGTGGGCTGTTCTGTTTTGGCGTGTGCCCCTTCTGTCCAGCCCCTGCTGCACCCCTGTGAAGTCACCAAGGTCCTGGGGGAGATGAAGGCCCCTTACGGTGACACCTTGATCTCTGGGCTGCCCATGTAAAAGCACCAGGGTTCAAACATCATTCAAAACGACAAATCCAATTTCTTTGGTGACGTGCGAAATACTTTGTCTTTCTTAAAAGTTCACCAGACTGCTGCAAATAGGTTAACCTTCTGCAAAACACCAGCCCCCACAGTATGTTGACATCGTTTTCAGCTTTGACATTGACTTCAGTGACCACAGGACCCAGATGTAGCATTATCACTTTTGTGTCATAGCTGCTTCGCTTGCAAAATGACAGCAGAGGCAAAGATGACTATTTACATAGCAGAGAGGAACACATGAAGAACTTTGCTACCACTTAGCACTATTAAGCGTGCATCCCCGTTAAGGCTACCATTCCTTTCCTCCTGTGCAAGGAAAAAGGAGCGTGAACTTTCTATTGCAACTCTGCTCAAATGCACACACACACACACACACACACACACACACACACACACACACACACACATACTCTTCAATACTGTCTGCACTGGAGCTTCTCCATCTCAAAGCAAAGCATGTTAATATCCAAGTCAGAATCCTTTAACGGTCCCATTCGTTTCAGTCTTTTAAGCGCACCCACGGAGCTGATCACTGCATTAAGATAGTATTACATCTTAATAAAAATACAATGAAAAAAAAACCCTTCCAAATGTTTTGGAACATGAGAACTTGTCAGCGATTCCAAACTATTATAATGGAAAAATGTCATAAAATCTGTGAAATTAAAAAATCACAGAAATCAAAATCCAGATTCAATTTCTCCGATTTTGCTTCATTAGAAGGAATAAAAATGCTTGACCTTTATTCTTTAAAAATCACAACTGAAATCAACAGACCTGTCCCTGTGTTTCAAAGCAGGTCATCTATAAATGAGACAATCAAAATATTCACACAGAGGCTATTTAAATGATTAAAAGCCCAAAGACCATGTAAGAAAAGGTGAAATTAAGCTAAGAGAAGCAAGCTGGGAAGGATGTTACCAGCACTATTAAAAGAAAGGTGGCAAGCTAAACCAGAATGTCTAAAAAATGGCAAAATACATAAAATAAAATAAAATAAAATAAAATAAAATAAAATAAAATAAAATAAAATAAAATAAAATAAAATAAAATATCACAAATACTGGGCCAAACCTGGCTCTCCAGGCTCCGTGTGACCTTTCTCGGCTGTTTGCTGGAGTGGGAAGTGTGGCTGGTCCTTCCAAAGCAGCTGGCTGAGCACAGCCAAGGCTGGTGAGCGCCGGGACATGGTCCAGTGGAACAGAGCCCATAGGGGATGCATGAGCTCAGGCTCCTGAGCCCTGCTCGTGTGGACCATGTTCCCCAGCGCACGTCACGCGTGACGCCGTGCACGTGGAGATGCTCACCGCACTGAACACAGGCCATTCCGCGTGCACATAGTAAAACACTTCACTTAGACCTGCTGTAGCTCTGGACACGGAGGTTAAGTGCTCTGTAAATGCTCAAGCACTTAGGACTTGGCTGCCCTAGGATCTTGTAGTGATGGAGCTCCCAAATGTTTGCGTTTAGCCCTTAGCTTTGCATGCCCCCTTCACTGCTGAGCTATGGTTATTGCTCCAAACCCCCTGAAGCATGGGACACAAATGACAGTCTTGTCAGCTATGGCAATTTTATATGGAGCTTAGTGTCCTTCTTAAAGCCCAGCTGCAGAAATCAAGCAATTGCATCAGTGGCTTATTTTATCACTATTCAAAATAAATGTGTCATTTTCTGGCCCTTGGCTTGTTTGAGAAATGCCTGGAAATACATCTTGAATTCAGCCTCAAAGCCTCGGGACCCTGAGGGCAAATACAGGAACCTAAAAAGTTCATTTAAAAAAAAAAAATCATGATTTGAGGTCAATCCTGTAATTTTGGAGCTCGGTTCATGACTGTGAATGCCTGCAGTGGGCAGCGTTAAGAGCAGACACAGAAAATGCCCAGGCAAATGCACACTGTTTCCCCACGGACTGCAACAAACAAACAATCTCATTTGATTAACTCTGCTTGAAATAATATTTTTAAGGGGGTAAAATGATTTCACAGAGATGACACGTTGGCATTTGAAATGAGATGAATATAGTGCCTGTGAAAGTGCAATAATCCTTAATAACTAGCCCAAAAGAAGCATCATCCCCAGGGATAAGAAGGTAATTCACTCCCCATATTTAATTTGTTCCTAAGCTGCTTTTTGAAACAAGACTGCTAAATAGTAAGTTGGCTTGTGATCCTAGGCTAGACTGCTGGACTTACTATAATCATGCCATTGATTCTGCATACATTTCAAACTAAGTCACAGGATGCAAAATCAGGTGGGCTAATTCCTTAAGCTGTTTAAGGAAAAGGCTGTTAGCACAGGCTAAATTTAGAGATAGGAGTCTGTTTACTACAAGCAACAGGGGAAGGATAATACACTGACTGCCCCGACTGACTGCAGCTAGCTCTGAACAGCCTCGTCTCTGAGGGCTCTGCTGCAAGGCGTCCCCATCCTCATGAATTCGCAGCTGTCTCGGATTTCAGACAACATTAAAGAAAAAAGTGACGACGATGCACTTAATTAGACCAAATAGTTACCGAATCCCCACCGTGGGACCTTGTAAAAGGAATGGAAAACTTTGGCTTATGAGAAAACCACCCCATCACTCCTTCCTCTCAGATACTCACTCTGCTTAAAAAATAAAAAAAAAGAAAAGCAGCTTTCTGCAAGTATTTTTCTTTTCTCCTTTCTTTTTAAAAAATAGGATTTTTTTTTCTGTATTTCTGGATAGTTTTCACTGTCGTGGTTGTGTTCACTCGATACTGGGGCCAGAAACACTGTGGCAAATGCTTTTGATGTTTCAGCCAGGTTACCAAAACCCTCAACGAGGAGCTAAGGGTTTATTGACCGCTCTAGGAAGAGGAAGGTGCACACAGCCCAGGGTGTGCACGTGGTACAAATGTCCTTTGCAGACAAACCCAATCTGGATGACTTCTCTAATGATCCCTCAGCTGCATTTACAATACATTCCTGTGGAACAAAATATTAGGAATTATTGATTTTTAAGGCAAGGGAGTCTTAAAGGAAGCTAATATACAACTGCTACAGTGGTGTTTATCTGAAATGTGCACTGGGCATAGTCCTTAAACTGCTCTTACTGCAAATATGCAAGGTCTGCTCTAAAAATCATAACAGTCCGAACCTTTTAAATGGAAATTTGTCCTATTTATCTGGTCACAACCCAGTGAGCAGAATCCAATAACTCACCAGATTAAAGGATATACAGGATTATATAGCAGAAGGTAATTGCAATTAACTAATATCTGGATGGCATTTAATACACATATTGTATTATTCCAATGAGATGAGACAGAATAATATTTACATTGCTGTGAGCATTTTCAGTTTATAGAAATGGAACTTACAGTTTAGAAAGGTATGCAGGTGTTACATCAAGAATGAGATGAGACCATTTAAAGTCTTGTGAAATATTGATATAAATTCATTTTGCTTTGTTTCATGCACCAGCGCTTCTTGCAGTGGCACCAGAACAGCAGTGCAGTTTATAACAGGGAAAAGAAGAAGAGGAAAGAGCAAATGTGAAATGGTCTAATTTATTCACAATTGCTTTGAAATTCTATCTGAATTGTCTCATTATTATTCATGCATTAGAAAAATGGTCTGAAACTTGACAGCATGGGTAAATAGATGCAGAGCTTGGAAAATAGGTAATTTGACTGAAGAATTCCTGGCCATTATTAAACAAAGGTTATATTTCTTTTGGGTAAATCTGGTGATTTTATTTAATTTGTCATTGTTTTCAAGATAGCAATATAATACTGTTTGTTTCTAATGCTCTGAAATGAACAAAACAGGTATGAATTGATGCCACATGGAATAGTAATGTTTCAACAGTAGCTGGTTAGTTAAACTTCTAGAGAAGTTCATGAAGAATGTGCATACAGTTATTAATGGACTTTTACATACAATATTGACACTTAAAGTGTAGTGCTCCTGTTAAAATCTGCTTTCACAGAGTCACGATGCAAGAAGAGATTGTTCTATGAAAGAAAACCTTGAATGATTATTTGCTTGAGACTAAACAGTAAAACTGAAAGAAATTTTACAGATCTAGTATAGGAATGGTAGATGAGACTATGAAAGCTAATATTTTGAAACTGCCTACTGAATTGCATTGTGCTGCCTACGGAAATTATTAAGCTGACAATAAACAGGTAGAATGGAATATCAAAACCTCATTGCATAGTGTGTCATCTTTCTTTAATGAGGCATTCCTTCACCTTTTACCTCCTTACACCCTTGGTGATCTTACACTATGTACCTGTAAGATATTCAGTGTTCTCTCTTAGAGATTTAGCCTATAGAAAGTATGAAATCTTAGCAATGATGTACTGTGTCAGGTAATGATGCCAGAATCAAGTTGCGAAAAGCTTGGTTCAAGTTCGGAAGGCGATTTGGAGTGAAAAGCTATAACTTCTACTAATTTATTTCAGAAGGGATTTCTCTTATATACCCTCAAATATTTAAGACGCTTTGTACTATTTCTCAGGAATCCATATCTTCTCAAAGTGCTTTTTTGTTTTCACTTGAAGGCAGCATGGACTTAAAACAATACTGCAGGGAATGTACCGTTCCATAAAGCACATAAGGATAGCAGGATCCAGGAGACACAAGGCATAGAAAATTGTTGAAAATGAGTAGGTGGTACAACACATACTGCTCTTGAGTCATAAGTTCCATTTATGGTGACTTCTACTTCCAAGAGATAGGCTATTAAAAAAGGCAATAAAAATGAAGTTACATGAATAAACTTCCAGAAATGAGTGGAGTTCCACCAGTGATCGTCTGTGCGCTGGCAGAGGTAGAGCAATGGGGATGTTATGAGTAGGGCCGCAGTCACTACAACAAATGAGCCTCAATGCGCAGCCAGTGGAGTCCTTGGCGAACATAACGGACCAGATTGGTCATACTGCTGTGTTGTGTTAAGGGTCCCATCACTGAGTCCAGGTCTACAAAGAACTCTGCAACACACAGGAAACAGAAGGCATTGTTTGAGGCAGCTCTACAGCAATACACGTATCACAACGAGTTCATGCTCACTAGCTGCAGTACAATTAGTGAGTTGCAAAGACATTGCACGGATGAGCACATAGGTCTGTAGGAAAGATACACGGGAGTCCTGATACACATGGTCAGCATTAAGGTGGCTCCCAGTGTCAAGGCCATAGGTTTATACAGTGACATCCTGTTGAAAGTCTTGCTTAAAACCCTGCAAAGAACCTCCCCAGCAACTTCTCCATTCAACCTGTGATTCTGAACCCATCACTGTCGTTTAGAAAAATGTCCTGGCTCACCCTAAAGATTGCAGGTGATGGAAAAAGTATTTCTAGGTAAGCTGCCAAGAATCAATTGCCCTCCCGCCACAGAAGTCACTTCCTCATAGAAACCTGTCACATTTCACCTTAGAATGCTTCCTTAGGGTCAAACTCTACAATTCAGAATTGATGTCTTGTGACTCTTTTTGCACTGGATTTTAAAACCACAGAATTTAACAAGGGCAACAATGTACCTAAACAGACCAAATGAGATTATCCGTGCTGGACTTCAACCAAAGCAAGGTCTGAATGATTGCCAGTGACCTTACTTTAGCTTTGACGATCTTCTTTTTCAATTTTTTTAAGCCTAGTCTAGACTTGCAGATTTAAATAATGAGCTATGACAGGTTTTTTTCCCCCCACTCCATGATGTACTCTCTCCTGGGCATGAAGTGCTGCTCTGGATCATAAAGAGGCTCCTGCGCTTTCTGTTGCTGCCATTGCAGCAGTTTTGGCTATCAGGTTATCCTGTACGGGGTTCAGAGGCCTCAAGGGACGCAGAGAGGAGGAGAAGGAAGAAAGGGAGGGAGGAAATATGCCCCAAAATGACATCTCAGAGACGGGAACCCTCCTCAGCCAGAAGCCCCTCTGAGTGCAGAAGTCAGTCAGTTAGCACGATAACCAGGGGCTGAGCCCCTGCTTCACAACCCATCTAACCCCAGTCCTCTCATCACTCAGCCAGCTAACACGCTGTTGGCTGCCGTGCTCGAGCAGATGCAGGGTACAAAATCATTACCAGCACTTTCTTCAGCATGCGGTGCTGCTTTGAGGTCTTCTATCCAAGTATTGACAGCCTGACCCTGGCCAGCTTGGGAGCTACAACCGTATCACAGCACAAAGTGATATGGCTGGAGGCAAGCATAAAGAAAGCTTAGGGATATCACCGTCGAGTTATGATTCTGTAGCCAGCAGTTACTTTTAATCTTCCTTCCTCTGTCTTTTATTCCCCTTCTCCAGTGTGAAATCAATACTTTTAGAAGTGAAATAATGCAGTGTCTTGCTTGCATTCTACTGATCTAATTCTAGGCTCAGCTAAACAATAATTGCTTTAAACACTGAGAATTCAACTTGAAGGCTAATTTCAGTTTACCTATCTGAACTTATTTCTTGGAAAAGCTATAAACACTACAGTCACTTATTTAACTTATATGTGAAATAACAGGCCTTTATCACTGCAGAACTGATGGTATGATGGTTTTCTGCTGTACAGCAAAAGTGTTGTTATCTTTAGAAGCTTTAAAAAAAATCTGATTCTGTAAAATCAGCTGAGAGTTGGATGCTGTAACTGGTGAACAGCTCTGCAGGTGATCCAGCACAGACCAGCACATGGGTTGGCTTTGGGACGTGTTCAGTTTAGACTGCTCCGCTACAGAGGCAGGTTTTATGACTTACTCCTATTCCCTAACATGCCCTAAACTCCACTGACTATGGAAAACACAACCACAGACACACTGCTGTATGTTCCCCCCTTCCTTTTCAATCCAGAGCATCTTGGTGAGTCATCCTTGTGCTGCTCCTTCTGCAGCTGCAGAAAGCTGCAGAGCTGCTTCTTTACTTTAATGGTACCCATTTATAGGAGACGGACAAGAGAGGGATCTCCTCCTCCTCTGAGCCAGCTGGACAGGAGTCAAGTCCAAACCGGGAGCGTGCTTGGAGGAGCACAGAGCTGGAGCTGGCAGCCAGGCTCCCAGGGAGGATGAGCTGCAGACTCACCAACGTGCCTCCCTAGCGCCGTGGCAGCAGAGAGGTCTCCTGTGTCTGCATGGCTGTAGCTTAAAAACCAGTCGTGGTAGTGGGAGGCGCCTCTAGGCTTTAGGCGTTACAATGATGGGGCTACGATTTTACCCCAAGCCCTATTAGCTCACTGGGGACATTTTCTTGGGTAAGACCCCCCCCTGTGATTCAGAAGACAAGAGGAAACAATGAGAGCTCACCACCAAAAAAAAAAAAAAAAAAAAAAAAAAAAAAAAAAAAAACAAAACAAAAAAACAAAAACAAAAAAAAAAAAAAAACCCACAAAAAAACCCACCAAAAAAAAAAAAAAAAAAAAAAGTCACTAGATCATTTTTTTTGACTGAATATGCGGTTTTCAATTTAAAAGGCTTTTTCTTTTTTAAAGACCATTCTGATTTCCAAGGGAAAAACATTCTCATTTTTTTATAATGACCTGAATGCCTAAATCCCTGATACAGAGCCCAAGAGATTTGTACATTGTTGGGATTTAGGGTTTGCACCCATCCTGTTTGCACTCATGGGCGAGAGTCCACAAACCAGCAAGCCAGGCCTTGTGCACAGTGGCTGTCAGCCCGCCGGGCAAAGGTGGAGCTGAGATAGCTACAGAGTAAGGCACAAGCCCTGCCCTAGCCACTCAGACCTACGTGCTTTAAGTAATTTCAGAGATGCAGGTGAAAACTGCTTCAAATTACCATTACAGTTAGATTTCATGAGACAATATTTGTCAAGTCAAAAATGTCTTAAATATATCCTTATGTAAATGAAATCCATCATGTGATGGAGCATGGATGCAGACTACTGCAGCTCTTCTTATGTACTTCTGGTTTTGTTACATCACGCTTTTTTCAAATTGCAGTTTAAGTGTGCAAGTGTAAATCTAAAATTTAATTGGGAATGAGGTGTCTTTCCAGACAGACTGTAAGGACAGGCATGCTATAACACGTATGAACATCTGATTTCTCTCTCCAGTGACTTATGGGACTTATGGGACAAATGAGACTTGAAGCAACACAAACTTTCCATTCACTGTGTAAATGCTGCAGTTTGTGAAACAAGTAAAGATATGATCAAATAGGGCACAATCCTAGATGTTTTGCTCATGTGAGAAACCCTTACTCATACATCCAAACCCACAAAAATCAGGGGGACTGCTTGTCTGAAGAAAGATAACTCCCATATGACTTCTCTGAATAAAGGTTACTCCTATATGACTTTGTAGAATTGGGCTTATTTGATCATAAATCAAAATGAGAAAAAGAAGAGGGGGGAGAATTGAGAAAAAGAATCAGCGTTTCTTCCCTCATCCAGCTCCAGGACTGATAACAGCAGAGCCTCGGCACATTTTCTGTCTGCTGGCTGAATGCCTGAGCTATTTTGATTCAGTATCAGGCAGAACATTTAACAACTCCACAACACACAGGGCTAATTACAAGATTATCGCCATCTCATTCTCCTATTGGAGCATCTTTTTGCATTCCCACTATGATATTCTGCAGCACATTTGATAGGGAATTGCTTTCACATTTTGTGAAAATGGATGCAACTATGGAAAAAGTCCAAAATGAGTGCACTGCTACTAAATTAATGAATGTGAACAAAGACAAGAAGCAGTGGGGAGGACTGGACAGAACTTCTATTATTGTTCCTCATCCAGGGATAGATCATTATGCCCTACTATTCAGACATAAAACCCTATAAATCTCAAGCTTGGTTCCTCTAAATCAGGGGAAAATTGCCACTGACATTAATGGGAATAAGATCAAACTGCATACAGCGTGCACGTTTGTCGGGAAGAGTCAGCCATCTGAAGTTTCAGGATAATTTAAGAGAATGAGCCAATTCACAAAGAGGCTATTTCCCAATTAGGCTCTGCACCTCCAGTATCAAAGCAAGCTTTGTCGATGATTTGTGTAAGCCCAAGCTGGAATCTGAATAATTATATTACCATGGGGGCAGTTCACAGCTGGTCAGCAATAGGGCAGATCTGTCCTTTAGTTACATCCCTACAACTCCACTGTAGTGGCTATAACCCAGTCATAAACCACTTGCCAAAACTCCCTGAAACAACCACAGTGAAGACATACATTTTGCTGTTAGAAATAAATAAACGGATTGGCAATCCAGTCTTAGGACAGCCAAGGCTGTGCTTTTCAGTGGACATGTCATAATCAGGCTCCCTGCAAAAACTTAACATCTAATGTTTGCTTATTACCCTAGCCAGCATTTAAATAGTCTTAAACTGGATGACGGAGCAGTCTGGAAATAACCTCTGGGCTCCAAGAGACGCTGAAACTGCGAACGAATTTGCAGAGGCAAAAGCCCTCCTCACTTGGGGCTCGTGCCTGCTAAATTATTTGTCAGCTGCTCCGATAACCCTGCATTCAGCATGTTACACATACCTCCCCCTGCGCTTGACAAGGGAAGATTTAAGCTGGCTACAGTGGTTCAGACTTGGCCTGTTTGCTCACATTGTCACAGCTCTGCTCTTTGACGGGGCAGCTCTAGGATCAATTCCCAACAATTTCTACTAGGACAAAGGAAATCTAACAGTGAGGAGGGAAAGGGGACAAGGACGCGGCGGCGCGGGGCACCTTTGTTCTCCTTAGTGAGCTTATCAGCCATGTCCCAGTGCTCGTAGCTCCGCAGGACGTTGTTGGTGATGTTGACGTGGCTGGCGGCCATGTGGTGGATGCGCTGAGGGATGGTGATGGTCCCCGCCGAGGAGGAGCCGCCGGTGCCCGCGCTGCTCCCGGCAGAGCTGGCTGGCGACGGGCTCAGGGACATGGGCGACGGCGTTTCTGTGCTCCTGCGAGAGGAGGAAGCGGAGTTAGTCCCAGTCAAACACCCTGCCCACCCCGAGCTCATGAAAACACCAGCCCTGTGCCCCAGCTGGAGGAGAACGTGGGGTTGTAACTCCTGCTTCTATGAGAGGGCAGCTTATAAATGTGGCTGATTGAAAGGGAGATTTAATTCTCCCTACAAATGAACCTGCTATTTTAAAAATATATATCTATCTATCATAAAAATAGAGCAATCTTTCAGAGAAAGAAGTATCTCATAGCTGTAATGATTTTTCTACCTGCTGCCAGAAGCTGCTCTGGCAGTTAGAAAACACTCAATGTGCAATATTGGCTTATTATCAAAGCATCTTGTGGAAACCACAATGACAGTTTGCTCCAAATACAGTCACCACAATAAGCAAAGTGCAAGTCTTAAAAGCACCCTGCAGAGCAGTATTAGGAGCTGAAGGTACTGCAGGATTATGAATATCTCTATAGGATTCTTTAAGACCGGCTATGGAGATTTGTTTCTAATTGCCTAAACTTCATCTGCACAGCTTTGTACAGAGCCATGTTTTAAGTTACCTACTTAGTGCAGCACTAATGTTCTAATATAGATTTCCCTTTAATTCTAATACCAGCAATTAGGAATCACCTGCTGGCTGCAGGCAGCGGGGAGGTCAGCCCAGCAATCCCGCACGCTCAGAGCTGCGCAGTGCTGAACGCTCACGTACAGCTGCTCTCCTTGAAAACTGCTTTCGGCAAACAAGATTATGGCCTCCGAAACTCTCTCGCTTGCCCTCAATTGGAACTGCTTGCCTAAAGAAATGCATTCAATTTGCTGTAAAACACACTCGGGCCAAGCTGCTGCCTGTGCTCTCTGCAGGAAGCAGAGAGATGCCCCAACGTCTCCGGCAGGAATGTCCAGACCCCTCCTGAGACGGGCAGTCGCTGATGCCCCGTGCTGGACAACAGCACAGAGCTCACCAGTCTCGTGAGGGACCCCACGCAAGCCTCAGCGTGGAAAGGCTTTGTAATCCTGGTCGACAGGCACAAACACGAGGCTGGGAACAGAGCTGTGAGGTGCAGGTGCCGTATGACACGAATCCTGCCTCCCGCCATAGCCCGGGGCTCGAGGACATTTCTGACACCTTTTGGCAGCTTTTGCTGCACATTTTCCAACTGTTTCCCTCTGTGCTCAACAACAGGCTCCTCAAGTTGAGATAGATCCTTTTTCCAGAGCTAAAGACCCAAGTTAGTTCAGATGCTAGGACCTTTTCCCACCATGTACCTGTTAAATTTAAGCCTATCTTACGGCACAAATGTTTTATTTTTAAGTCACAGAGCATCCTTGTTGCTTGGCACGCCACAGTCTCTTTAGAGCACAGAAGAGCTGAGCTACACTTGGTTAGGCCTGGGAGCGGTTAAAAATCATAAAGTATCTGAGGGGACCAGGAGTATTTTGTTAGAGCCACTTACAACACGCTGACGCACTTCTGCCAAATAAAGCACATTGTTCATTGGATTTACCCTGTTGTGCACAGCCATTATTACTGTGGTGAGTCTATTAAATCTCTCTATTTTGTGCTTTCTGTCGCTAGAGGTGGGAAACATTTCTGTAATGAAACCAAGGAAAATTTGTTTCATTGCCAGCCTGGAACTCAGGCCAACTTCATAGAGGTTCACAACCCTTTCAAACAAAAGTGGCCAGAAATTCCAGTAAGCCTAGATGATATTTTTGATGATTTGAGATCCTGAGCCAGATGACACTTCATACCAATGGATAAGTTTTGCTTTGTTCAGAAAAGATTTGAGAATATCCTGCTGTTGCCCCGTCCTGAACTAGATTTGCTGTCTCCACTGAGGCCATACCCTGGTTGTGTTTGGGCTTTTCTCGGTGATGTGACTTCTCTTACCATCTGCTGCGAGTTTACAGGACAGTATGAGGAAACTCCAGACCTGCTAGCCCTAGGGACCACAGCTCACGTGTTCCCCTCTGCAACACCAGCCTCACCACAATCCTTGAGGCCACCAGGACACACCTGAACAGCACGTCAACGCTCAGAGCCAGACGCAGAGTTTTTCCTTCTGGGTCTCCACAGAGACAACAAAAGCCCTAGGTATGAGCTGTGGTCTTTGTGTGCAGATTAACACGTGTCATGACAATATTAGTACAGAAAAGCCCTTCTGCTTTGTTTTATCTGTATGCGTGGCCAGACAAGAGCAAGGGTGCACTTGCACAACTCACACCATGGAAAGTAGATCGTAATTACGTTCCTCTGATTCTGTAGTTGAGATGAGAGTGTTTTAACATTAGTATAAAGCCTCTGATAATTGGTTGACTAAGTGCCTTCACATTTCCACCACTATTATGCCTGCAGTTTTATTAAACTGCACTTACCATATATCAATGAAATATTCATTGGTCTTTCATTACTGAACGAATCATTGAAAAATCATTGCAATGAAGGTTAACTTTACTTTGGCTTCCTGAAATGACACGGTACTTGCTAGCTAATTAACAGATATTTTTATGGCCTTCATTTGGCCTGAGATACAAACTGTCAAAGAATTCAGCGTAGACCCACCAAGGTCTGATTTCAGGCTCACGGGGGCTCTGCATAAAGACAAGGTGTGTTTCAACTCTTCTTTCCCACTCCCAAGCCAAACAGCCCACATTATCTAATTTAATCTGTTGGAAACACTCACCCCCACAAGCCCAAGGCAGCCGGGTTGACCTTGAACCTCTAAAATAATTTCTGTGGCTCAAAAGGACATTTTCTATCTGTTACCTAACTGAAACATACCTGTAGCCTCCCTGTCATGCCTTTGCCTCTAGAAGCACCAAAACATTTTCACCCACCCCTTTGGTTGCATGTTCCTGGACAGAAGCATTTGGCAGAAAATACTCACTTTCCATTGCCGCCCCAGGGTGAGGGGGCCTGCGAGGCTTTTGAAGAGTTCTGCAAGTACAAAAGCAAAGGGTAAATAAAGCAGCTGAAGGTAAAAAAAGAGAACACATGAATACTGCCTATGCAAGGCTCAACACTCCCTGTTTCAGCTGCAAAAGCTGCAGCATGTGCAGCAGAGGAGCTCAGCACTAGCATCTCAGCATGGCTGGTGGGCAGTTGGTAGGTAGGTTGCAATCAGTTGCATGAAAGTCCTTGGATAAAAGAGAGCACACAGCAAAGCCCCAGTAAAAGCAGACATGGTCTGCAAAGAAGTGCTTTAAATTATACTTCTTTATATTTTATGCTACAATTTTTCATTTTACTATTTTATGCTCTCCAGAGCACAGATGGCTTTCCAACTGCATGGAGACCTGCACGTTTTTGATCAGAAATAAACAAAAAACCCGGAGTTGATGCCTTAAGAAATGCAATTCTGCCAAGTGGCCTGGAAAGGTGATTTGCAGTTCTGATAGCAGGAGAAATAAAACTTTCTGCAAGGATCTGCTTGAATCTCCTTTCCTCAAGTATTTTATTTGCACAGACTCTCCTTACTTGCTAACTCATTCTACCTTTCACGCCTGTGTATCACCTTGTCTAAGCTGGTACAGAAAGATTGCTCACCAACGAGAAGACCTAGATATTTTTCGGTCTTGCTCAACAAAGATGGCATTTTATTTGCTGACAGTTTCCAGAAAAAGGAGGTAATATCTGGGCTGAAGCTATCTATGGGTCTTTCCTGAAACGGATCGGTGTGAGCTCGGCTGCAAAGATATCAGCATAAATTCTGATGTTATAATTTCTCTGCAAAGTATTATTGCTACTATTACTACAGGATTCATTTGACTACTGTAATTGATGTTTTAGCAAGTGTGACACAGCGATTCGGTGGAGTACAGAGAGGTTAAGTGCATGGCCCAAGGTCACGCAGCCAAGTTGGGGAGCAGAATCCTACTCTTGATGTTTATCACATAGCTAAAATTGCCAAGCACTACTGACCAAAGCAGAAAACTTGAACAGTGGTCTTGCTTGTATGTTCCTCTGACACGTCACTCTATTTCATTAAAGAAGTGAGTGTAAACTTTTGGAGCAGACCCCAGGTGTGTTTAATGTTTTTGTTACATATTGATATGAAGACACGGGGAAGTCTTAAAGATCTTCAGGAATGAAAAAGGAGTTTGATGCTGGCTCACACTGTCCACACTCTGTTCCAGTGTGTCAGGAGACAGTATCTGGATACTCGATCTTCACTGGAAGTAGATATATGACTGTGAGAACTCTTTTTATTCTCCAAAGTGAAATCGACAACATATTTTTTTTTAATGAATAAAAATCTTCCTCAAATTTATAAGTCAAGTGACGCAAGAGATGTCACCTTTGCTGATTTTACAAAATTTAAACATTTATCTTTGTTGTTATATTTATGCCAAGTTGACATGAAATTTCAAAGCTATTTTTTATGACACAAAAGGTTAGTTCTTATTGTGAAATGTCAAAAATATCAATTTGGAACTTGGAAATTAATCAAAACCAGCCATGACCCATGTGTGGTTTCAATTTGGAGTAAATGGCATTTGTGAGAAAAAACATGAAAAACAATTATAGTGAAAGATTCCTCCCTTGCTCGGTTGTAAACAGTAGGTTGCCTTTAACAGTTGAAAATGTGCAAAACTTTGAACAACAGCTCTATTAAAATAGTTAATCCATTTCATTTATATACAGATTCTTGCTAGTGAAAACAGAGAACATTATGCAGCAATAGAAAACTAATAGGCAGTTAATAGCTCCTATTCTTTTCTTCCCCCCACCCTGTGTGTTTACTACAAAGAGATTCTGAATATGTAATCCATACACACAAATAGCATTTCCCGTTTGTCTATTTTAGTACATTTTTAAAAATCTGCTCTTCTTTTCATTTACATTAAAACACATTTTCAGTGCAGAACCAGGAAGACAGTCTTATGTGGGAGCAGTAATATGTTCTTCATTACATGTTATATGTTCTGTCCTTTGCACAGCTTCAGAGAGAAAAGTGGCTTTAATGGAAGAGCAAATCACATCCCAACCTTTTTTTTGTCTTGTTTCTTTCTTTATATTTTAAAGAAATTATTGCTTTCTGTGTGAAGTTTATCAGATAATTTGCCTAATAATCACTTTTGTAAGAGACTACTTGCATTAATCCTGGATTAGGTCTGAAGTGAAATAATTTTATGAAAATGCTGATGTGTCCAACTCAAGTTAGCTTTTCCCTTTGTGCGAAGCCCTGACAGAAAACCCACTGAACCCAGACACTCCTGATGACTTCAGAAGACTTTCAGTTTAAGCAGAAGATCAGCAGAAATGTTACTCAGATACATACACAGTTACATATTCACACACAATCACACACAGAAGTGAGGTCAAGGCTGATGTGAGTTGTTGGCAAGATAATATGAGAGTTTCATGAAAATACAACAACTTTACTATCATTTTTCATGATAATATATATAAAAATATAGCATTAAAAGCTTTATGGTTTTCTATTCAAATATATCAAACTCTTGACGGAACTCAAAGAGGTTGAAAAAATAAGAAAAGCCTCTGATGGGCTCATAAACCTGTATAATTACATAATTATAGAATAATATGTAGTAATCAACCATAAGAATTGATGCATGATTCAAACACGGCATTAATTTGTATAATGCAAATATCAAAACCATGGAAAGATGAAGAAAGATTATGTCTCAATTTAGGAACAGTGTGTGATGTTCTTGAAATAAAGCAAATAACACTTGACAAGGTAAAGTAAAACCCCAGCTTGGCCTCACACTCAGCTGATCTCCACTCATTTTAAGGTAAACTTTCAAAATGGAGACGAGGCAATTTGAAGTTCCACAGAAATAAAAGAGAACACTAAAGGCTGCTCCTCTTGAGCCTGGGTCGCAAGGCACACTGGAGATAACTGAACTCTACTGAAGAAGTATCCAAGAAATCTCTGAATGAATCGGTAATAAGCTCCAGTAAGCTTAAAGATCTAACTTTAACTAACTGCAGGCTAAATATCTGCTTTATTTTGGTTTGCTTGGGGTCAGTTCATAATGACTTGCACATTGAAATCCTGAAAGAATCAGGATTTCCTTTACAGAAACTTGCATAAACATTACACGACATTGAGAATAATGTTATTTCAGTGGAGTTACTGAGTTTCTTCTTTTGAATCAAGTGGCTAATCCCAAAATCCCCAATTCACTTCTGTCCCCATCCCCTTACTGCCATTCTACCCACATTTCCCAGGGGAGAGGTTAAATGTGGGGCTTCAAATTATGCAGTTATACTTGCAACAGCCCTCAGTGCTGGTATGGATTTCATTTTGCAGCAATAAATTAAGCAGAATAAAGATTACCTTAAAATATTCCATCAGAGATCTGGAGTACTTCATAGCATGGTCCTTCTTTAGTTTAAACATTCTCAAGTAGAGAAGTGATAAGCATCGGTAGCTGTGGTAATTAGGAAAGGATTATGTTAATTCCACTGCTCAATGAAACCTATAAGGCTGACCTGTTTTTGCGCTTTCTATTCTAAGGTTAGATTGTGAAACATAAGCAAACGGAGACTTTTTTTTCTTTTTTTTAAATGGTCAGAAGCATTAATAACTCATCTTGATAACAGTATAAATTAGAAGAATAAATGTTTAGTCAACCGCTGAAGAAACTCATTAGTTATCCTTTAATAGTTTAATGGAAAACAAGAATAATAACCTTCTGTAAGCTGCTTAAGTAATTCAGCACTTCTAAAGTCCTCTAAGTTTTTAGCTGCTTCTCTCATTGTTGCAATGGAACTCACCATAAAACTGCTAGTTTCTTGTCCCCTTCTGTGGCAGAAGAGCCTGTGAAATTCTTGAGTCTCATTGCATACCTTGCCAGAAAGGTAAGGAGAGAAGGCATTGTGAGTTAAGGTGTTTCCAAGAGAATTTGACACTGAGAAATAACAATCACATACAGATACACCTCTCCAAGCACAACAGTCAACGATCACATTGTTCTATAACAATGAGATCAACGCAACATTCAGCAGAAAGCATCACTTAATCTGGAGGACTAAAGCAAATCATCAAACCATTTTCTGGGCCAATAAAGCGAACTATTTCTGAGAGCAGGAAAGATCGTTACAACCAGCCATCTAAACTGGGAATAGCAACCTTTGTGATGAGTGTTGGAAGAAGCATAATATCTCAGCCCTGTATGTATTGAAGAGTATAGTAATATGTAATCAGGTTTTAAATATAATACTTTGGGTTTGAATAATACCTTCAAAATCCTTCTCACAAATGCTTCTTGAAAGCTTTTAAAACGTTTTATATAGAAAATGGGTTTAAACACAGGAAAGGTCATGTTCACAGCTTTTTAAGTTCATAGGTCCATTAATTTGTGAGGCTTGTATACCTTGTCTTCCCTCTCTATTTAATTGCTGCTGTCCAGCATTTGGGTGATCAAAGATTGAGTATTCCTGCCTCCTCTCTCTTTTTTTCTTTTTAACTGAGCACACTCCATCCCATGCATTTAGTCTCTTGAAAATCAATTCATCGCATAAAATCATTGTTCTGAGCCTTAATGCAATTTCACAGGTACTTGTGTTAGAATAAGTAATAGGGTTCAGTGTTGCATAAGAAAGTTTTAAGGTATCCAGGCAGCCTTGATGAGTTCTCATTTGCAAGTGGGTAATGGAGTGCAGGCAGGCTCTGCTGTTCTTGCGCTGCCTTCATTCCACCATCCCCATCATCAGTTCTGAGTACAACCCCTGATGCACTTCTGTTTCCCACCTCACCTGCTCTTTGTTATTATTGTCCCAGTCACACTGAATGAATCCCAAACACAGAACTGAAGGTCATCAGGCTAGGGAACTCTATTGTTAGAATTAACCTCAACAGCTTTGGCAGTCAGATCCCTGATACTCTCAATCTCTCTGACGCTCCACTTGCTTTCACAAAGAGGTGTCTGAGGGCAGCCATAGCAAAAGGAAGAGGGGAAATGGGGCCTTTAAAAGAGGGAAGAGGGAAAGCCAGAAAAATTTCTCCTCCTTCACATCCTGCAACGATAACCTATGTTAACATTAGCAGCCACAGTAAAAAAGGGTGTGCACGACTTCATGCTTAATTTGTGTGTCCAGCAATCACTGCAGCCTGCAGGAATTGAGTAATTGTCCAAGGAGTTCACTGAATCCATACCAGCCTATGCTTGCCTACCCAGTCGCTATTTTTTTGTGTGTCTGGTGACTGACAGCAACTACACAGGCAAACAAGTCTCTCACTGGTTACCTATGAGATGCTGAACACATGACTTTGTAAATGAAGCCCTGTTTTAGAGCCCTTAGATGGTAAGTGGTGGAATGAATCTCACCCAACTTCAGCTTTTTAGAAATAGGACATCTACCCTACCCAAGTCATCCAGATTCCACCACTACTCGAGCTCTAAAGAAGAAAGTTCCTGCAATTTACCCCACCGTATGGCTGTGCTTGCGCAGCTGAGCGCGGAGGGCATCGGGTTATCCGCTGTGACGCCGCACGGCGGAGCACAGGTAGGGCCCTCCTGTTCATAAACCTGCTGCTCTTGAGGGCTCAACTTAGATCCTAAACGTTGAGTGAGCATCGTTTTCATTGAGTAATCTCTTTAGTCTTTTGCCTTCTCTTTAACAAGTGTAGAATATAAATACATGTTTTTAAATATTTAACAAGCATATTATTTATCTGAGACTAAGAGCTTCTTAAGATCTGATACATTTTATTATGTAAATACCTACTTACTCAAAATGTAAAACATGCATTATTTTTGACAGTCTCTTCATGATAATCTGGCATGTTAAAATCCTTCACATTAAAAAAAAAACCATCACCACCAACAAAAAACACACTCTGTCCCATTAAAAAACAAACACTTTGGGTCTGATTCTTCTCCCGTTCTTCATCTATAAATTGCCAGTCATTATACTGACATTAATGGTGATATTCCCAGTGTACACAGGGGAAAGGAAAAGGAGCATCATGGTGAAGAGGAAAAATCCTGTTGTTCTACTCACAGATAAATTTAATCCTGCTTGATTTTGCTTTGATAATTTGTGTGAGTAAAGCAAACAAGCTCATTAGTTACTCAGGAGACAATCTTTTCTATGGAGCTCATACTTACAAAGAGCTATATACAACAGAAGCATATTTTCAAGCACTAACTCAGGCATTTTTTTACTAAGCAAATGCTCTCTCATCTATAATCTGGTCTAAGTGTCTTCAAAATTGCATTAAAACTAATTCAGTGGAATTCATCTGGTTCACACTGCCTTAACATTAAAAAGTATACTTTTAAAATATAATACATGCAAAAAGCTTCCTCTCTGGCTATGATCTTATGTGCCAAGTTTCAGCTTGGAACAGTTTTTTTACAGCCAAGTTATAAACCTCTAAAAACAGGGTTTGTAATAGAAATCCTGATAGACTCACTTTAATGTTTTGAATTATAAAACTACACCTTTTAAAAGACAAGTGTCATTGCCAAACAGTGAAATTACTATACTTTACTTCCACCCACTACATTTCAATTTTAATTTTATGAATATTGCAAATTATAACACTCACATTATAACCTCTAAAGGGGATAATTTATAAAAGCAGTGTCCATCAATTATAAATTTTCCATGACATTAATAAAATGGCAAGAACTAATTATGATGACTTCTGAGATGAAGATGCCTTGGACAAATCATTAATACGTTGAAATGATATTTTTTAAAACATAGCAGGTTCTAATTATGACTGAAATGAGATTATGAAAATGATCACAGAAAGGACATTAACCTGATGAGTTCCACAGTCTCCGAGTACATGGTGTATGGAGATTTCGCTTCTAATGGATCTCGCTCCATAGCGTTCCCACACTCGATGAAGGAGAGGGCAGCATCAGCATAATTCACTGCTTTGCCAAACTTCTCCAGCTGAAATAGGAAGGGCACCATCAAGAAAATGCTTCAGCTTTAATTTCTAGGTAGACAGATCATAATGCAGAGCAACACCAGCATTAAGATGAAAGCAAAGCAAGGTTGGTGGTTAAAGGTGAATGTATACAGGAATTAAAGCAAGGCCTATGTTTTTACTGTGTCTTTTCAGATAACAGAAGGTCAGATGCTTGACAGAAGAAAATCAAGGTACATTCACTGACGCCTGTGTATTTACACAGGTAATGAAGGATACTCAGCATGCTAAAACATGAGCTCCCTATTGCTCTCCAATGTATGAACTAGGTTTGAACAGCATTTTGCAAGGGTTAAGTAAACCCCCTGCCACTTGTCATATGTCACATTCTGTGGTGACTGTTGACAAAAAAAACCCCTCATCACTTATGTGATGACTGAAATGGAGAAAAAAAAAGGAGAAAATATAGCACTACTAAATATTTTATTTTAATAGGATTTTATTGCAAAAGGTTTTAGCCCTGATAATGGTTGTGATTAAACTGACTTAGACATACTGATTTCTTTTTTATGTGTAATGAATATTATATATGACATTTTTATAGTATTTTATAATAGTATTTAACATTTTCAATTTTTGATAGCTGGATGTACGGAATCTACTAATGCAGCATTTAATACAAGAAAACCAATACACTGTAAATCATTTAAAATTTTCTTTGCACATTTCTATCAAAATATTTTTGATGCATCTGCCTATTTTTTCCATTCACAAAACGGAAACTTCTTCTAGCAGCATATTTAGTCAAATATTTAATACTGGTATGCAGTAACAATATGTGTGGCTTTGTGGCTGCTCCTAAGCTGCTCTTATAGCTAGCAGAGCTCCGTCTGCATTCATAAGAGGCTTTTTCATTTCAAGTTCTGCTCTGCACACAACCACATATGAAACCTTTGCTTGTGTGATTGATAAGTGTTATATTAATGATGAAAAAGAGGGGCATAGTCTGTATACTTTCTCTGTATGCCACTGGCTACGTCTCAGTGTAAGCTACAGATTTCTTTGGTTTGAGTCTCCATAGGAAGACACCACATGGACAAGCACGCATGTCTTAGATGTTTTAACTTAAAGAAATGAGGGAGTCAAGCAATGCTAGACTTTAAATGAGCTGTTGTTCTCCACTCTGCATATGGGACTCATGGTCTACACTATAAAGCAAGTGACCACTAAAGGCATTTCCTTGCTGGCAACAGAATGGACACTGAACAAACTATGATAGAACTGTAATCTGATAGATTTTGCAATTAAAAAAAAATGAAAGACTTACAAAATTAGGTCAATTTTAATAGAATTTCATCTGGGGAAAAAATTGAAAAAATGTTTTTTCCCAGCATTGAAGTCACAGCAAGAGTTTTTGGATGAAAGACTGTTGAGTCTTAATTACCAATCTAACAGCCTACAATAAAAATGAATGAACTATTTAAGAAATGCTTGTTGCAAAACAACATTATTTTTTAACATGATAATGGGATAGAGGGTGACTTGCCCTCCTAGTTATCCATTACAGAATATTTCAAAACTTTTGTTTTGGGCTCAAAATGAGCATGTGGGTAAGTTTCAAAAACATGTCATGTTTCAAGAAACTGCTCTTACATCCTTCATGCACAGTGTCAATGTTGCTTCCTCCCAGAAGCGATGCTAGTTCCTGTAAGCAGGTTAAGGAGTTTTGGTTTTTTTGGAGCATCACTTTTGAGGGAATGATGTATGAAAGCCTAAGAGCAGCGCTCAGCCTTTAGCCTGTGGTGGGCACAGAGTTTTGGGGCATGACCTGAAGCCCACTTTAGTCAATAGCAGGGTTCCTCATTTTTGAGGCTTTAGATGAGATAAGCAATGTAGATTTTTGTAATACGCAACTAAATGGAAGAAAGGGGCAAAAAGACACGAAAACATACCAGTGCATCAGCTTTATGCTTTAGCTTCTTAGCCTCTTGCATGTAAAAATCTGCATTGTGAAGCCTAAAGAGACAAAATTAGTTATTTCAAGGCTGTTTCCGCACATTTGGACAAACATTGTCTATGAAAAGTGCTGAATCCATCCAAGAACAATTTAGACATATGCACTCACATATCTCTTTAAATCTTATCCTGGTATTAATCTGAAGCTGATAAATGCAAAGATACGATGGGTGACCAGAATGCAAAACAGCTACTGTGGAAACCGGCTGCCCAAAGGGGCTATTAATGTATGCTGAACAGAGGAAAAGGAAAAATAATTCAAATCAATTAAGTATAAGAAGGTTCCATTAGAGGAGCTAAGAGAAAATAATTAAAAAAGAAGAATTACCTGCGATTCCAACATTTATGAATCTGAAAACATTTATCAAAAGGGTCTCCATTAATCAAGGACAACAGTTCATTTGTAAAATGAAGTTGTATGTGCCATTGCAAAGTACTACCCACAAAGGTGCCCAATTCTAGTTTTCTTGCAAAGATAGGCTCTCCTTGCAAGCTCTGCTTGTGCAAAGGTCCCAACTATACAACACAGTTGGTATAAAGACACCCAAGAGTACTCACACATCATCAAATGTTATTTTAGGCCTTCGGGGCTCGGGGTTGCCATTGGAGAGTGCTGGCATTGCAGACCAGATGTCTGTTTCGAGATGGCTGGTGTCAAGGAGAGCGTTGGCTGTTGGTGCGCTGTGGGATTCTTCCTCCTGGAGAAAAGGGCTGCTGTTATTTTTCTGTAGCTCAAGCAAGTGCTCACCCAAAACAAGCAAGAACACAAAGTCACATTCACACACCCAAATGCATCCTCACAAAACCCCGTTCCATGCTCTTATATAACGAGCCTGTGAAATTAAATAACCATTATGATTACTTTGATGATTCCTCACCTGACCTCATTAACTCTTAGATGAAAAGTCAGCCTGAATATCACAGTGCTACTAATTCACTAAAACAGGAGAGTATCCCTACTAATACTCTCTAAAACAAGGGTGAGGAAACCAAATGTGCAGGGGCTGGATGTTGATTCAAGTTCATTTGAGGTGGACCATGCTAGTGTAACTTCTTTCCTATATTATCATCAGATGGCTTTAAGGTTTATGAAAAGTCTACTCAGATTTCAGCAAGGAATGGTTTCTTCTCCCTTGTGATAAAGGGCAGATAGAAGTATGGAAAGAACTCAGGAGTTGGGACTTAGCATTGATTAAAGAGAGGAGCACAATAGAGCTTTTAGATCAAGCTAGGCCCATACCCAGAGACTACAGGTTGAGCAAAGAGCTAGAGAAAGACTTCTAACATATTTTAGTAGACAAATAGTTCAGATATCAGGATAATAAATAGACCAGGGATGAATTTGACTGGCGATGCTGGGCATGAAGGCTATATGACCCTGCTGTTCATATAGCATTGTTTATTTGCTGACATAGAGAGATCACTTTGGCATTGATTTCAGTTGAAGGTATGTACATTACTACTGCAGCTTCAACTGGCACAATGACATCAGGAAGCAACAGGGAGGAATGAATAAGGTGAAGTGATGTGTCAGTTACATTCCCATGCAACTTGTGAGCTTTACCGTGACGGTGCAGGGCTAGAAACCTCTCATGAAGTGACAAACTGTGAAAAATGGGGCTACAGATGCCCTTTTTGTGTGAAAGAATTTTCTTCTTATCTGTTAATTTTGGCAGTGATACTAAGATATGTTTCTATACTAAGCACTAAATTTGAAACCTAAAAGGAGGACTGCTTTCTAAAATGAGCCTAAAACTGAAGTTTCTCAGTTTTCTTTAGGAAAACATGGCAAATTGGTGTGAAATTTTACTTCTTATTTTAATTCAATTTGCTATGCAACTTCCAGTATTGGATTTTTTTAATGCATTTTTAGTAAAGATTCATCTAAATTTTGGAAAAATGCAAGAAAAAGCTTAAAACATTTGGAGGTGCGATAGCCCTAACAGAATATTTGTAGTTAGGGGGAATTTGCTATGTCAAAATCTTAGTAAATTTTTAAATAGATATGCCTACTATTTAGATATCACCTTTTATAGGATATTTAAAAGTCTATATACATCATCCATGGGGGTGAGATGCAAATAAAGCTGACCATGAGACCGTATGATTCTGGGAACTTGTAATCCTGCATGTGCTATGGATAGATATATTTTTTGCCTGAGTATTTGGAGCTAGATACCAAAACTCTTTCAGATTTATTTTTAAAATGTATGCACTTTGGAGCTACAGAGCAGGGTGAGTAATTGCAGCTTGTAGGTTGCTGTGAAGGCTTTCCTCTAAAGCTCAGGGACCAGATGGGCCAGGGAGTGCTACACAGGGTGAGGAGGTGCCTAACGCTGGTCTAAGAATGGAATTTGTGAGAGTTGCTTATGCACAGCTCTGCAAAGATCCACTCCCTGCTGCTCTTGAGTGGGTCTACACAAGGATTTTAAAAATAGATATTGGAAAAGAAATCAAATAGAACAAAGCTGAGTTAATTTCATTTTATCTTTGCTCTCTTTCAGCCACTGAGGTCGGCTACTTACACAGATTCCTTTGGGGTTAGAAGAGGATTTATTCTCATTCTTTCTGTGTTTGGAAACAGAGGAGGACGAGCTGCTGGTCTGGGAGGTGTTAGTGATGTTGGTCTCCTGGCTGAAGGAGCTGTTGTCGCTGCTGTGCCGCCTGTGCACCGGCTCATCCAGCAGTGGGGACAGGGGAGGAGGGAACAGCTTCTCTTCTCTTTTCTTTGTCACCTTCTTCACTGAGCTATTGCTGCTCCTGGGACACAGATAAGAACCAGTTATGTTGCAAGATCCTTGGTTAATTCTCCACAGCACAAAGCTCTAGATGTTGTACAAAGAGAAGCCAGCTCTCCCCTCCAATACTGCAGCAATCCCCGTGTTTTAGGAACAAAGCCGAGAGGAGACAGAGACTGGAAATAAAAGAGCCATCTCTGCCTTTTCAATGGCTCCTCCTGCCTTGGAGAATGACTTCCAGGCATTAGCACGAATTGCATCCACTTTAAATGCTAATTTGAGTCAGTCTTCATTTGAGAGGGCACAGAGGTTGGGATTCAGCAAAGTGCTGGAAAGTTTTATGCATGGGGTTAGCTCCTCTGACATCAAGCATGGCTATTTATGTGTTAAACGTTAAGTATCTTTTTAAGAGGCAGATTAAGACCCACATAAGCAACCTTTGCAAACATCCGTAATAGCATATGGCACATGAACAAAAAACGTAATTTATAACATCTACATAATAATAACCATAACAATAACAAGATAATAATTATTTGACCTCTAGAATAAAAGCAATGCTCAACACTATATTAAAATGATACATTGTAGCTTGCTAAAACCCTTGAGCAAATATTGGTTGATGAATTGAACCTGATTCAGAAAATGAATGTGGTTTTGACATGAAAGCACAAGTAATACGATAATCTATTGTCTGTTTTATGTACAGAAATGGTTAGCTGGCTAGAAATGGCAGCTGTGATACACAGCAAAAACGACAACCCTGCTAGACTTATCTCCCCTCAAATCCATCAAAAACTGAAAACCCCACTGACTACTTAACATGTTAATCTACTCATAGATTTTTATTTTAGGTACTGTCCTGGCTCAGTCAATGAAGATTACCTGAATTTTAATCTTTTGTTAGACAACTAATATTGCACTACACAATCATTTACTTTTCAAGCTTATTGACTACAATTTCAGTAACAAATTAAGTCAACATGAATTTATGTTTCATTCATGGTCACTTTCAGTCAGTGTCAGATATTATAGATTTGCAGTATCTTGAAGTAACCAGTGAAAGAAGAGAAGGCAACATGAGCTTCCTTACTGCACATCCTGGCAACACTCAGGAGAGCAGCACTAATTCCAGTCTGGATTCTGTATCACAGTTTTACCAACCATATCAATATCTACACCTGCTTCGGTCATTCCCCTTTTTACAAACATAAAATATTTCAGCGGAGTGAAATCAAAAAACTCCTTATATATGAGGTTTTATAGCTCTTCCACTACAAGAGGAGTTAAAACTATCTTATTTGAAATTCTCTGACATTAAAGATCTCCAGCTAGAAGAAATAAAACCAGCCCAGCGTTCTTACTGCAGGAAGGGCATGGATGCCGTCATGCCTGGAAAACATGTGGGCTTAAAGATCAAAGAAACAATCCAGTTGGAAAAGACTGCAAGTTCTTGCAGAAGACTGGGGCTGATTTTGCCCACATATGGTCCTGTAAACATCCTCCAAAGCGCTCTTGCCTGAAATGGCATCAGTCAGTCTGCTCATCACCATGAAGCAATTGGCATTCTGCACAGTGGAGCAAACCGAGCTACAGGTGAAGCTGCTCACACCTGGCACACAAGCCGTGGGTGGGAAGATCTCACCAGAAATGTAAATGCACAAATTCAAAACCAAACAACAATTCTTTACAGTTATTTCTGCTGTTTTTTCCCCTCCCTTTTTGCCTACTTAATCCTGTGCATTTTCACACGAATTAATCTGATAATTTATTTAGTAATGTTATCTCCCACAGATTTATGCTAAAGCATTTATGTTAACAATAACCTCCATGAAATAGGTTGTTACCAGCAGTTAACCAGATTGTCACTTTGCTTTGGGCTGTTAATGGGCTAAGAAACTGGTCTTTGATTGCAGTAATCACTAATTTTGAATGAATTTATTGCAATAATTACCGAGACTCAATGGTTTAATTTGCTGACATGATTGTTAGTTAAACTATATTTAAAATCTAGGGAGAAACACAATAAAAGTGCAAGGAAAAAATACAAGCAGAACTGATGGTCTTGTGGCTGCAGGGTTTAATCTTCGTGTCTGCAAAGGCCAATTATCAAGAAACAAGACGACTCCCCATCTGCTTTTTTTCAGCCTGGTTTCTTTTAGAGCAGGAAGCAAGCAAGCAGCAAAGCAACAAGAGGCCAATGTGCCAAGGAGAGGGAATTTGCCTCATGTGCTGAGCTGCCCTTTCCCTCTCCACTGCGCATGGCACGCAGGGGCATCTCTGGCCTGTCAGTGAGACAAAGCCACAGTCTCTCCCATCGCTTGGCTTTGCTCTGCCTCTGCTCTCCCCGGCCCCAGTGTGATGCTGTGTGCTGACAGGGCATCTCATTTTGTGCAGGGGATTAGGAGGGAAAGGTCTGGGCCATACGGCACCCCCGAGCGAAGCTGGCATCACTGTTGTGGAGGCAGAACGCAGGCTCTGCTGTGAACAACACCCTAACCAAGTGCAGGGACCAGCTACGATGCGGTGCCAAGTACAGGTGCATCTTTTACTAAAGGTCATTCAAAGGAAATAGGAAATTGCTTCAGGTGGACATCTAGCATGCCTGCTGGAAACATTGTGCATGTTTCACTCATAGGAGTGCAGGCTGAAATTTAGGCTCATATTTTGCATCTGCAAATAAGCGTTCGTGTTGTTATACAGTTCTAAATGTCAGTAAATAGCACTCCGTCTGGACTCTCTCTACCAATTGGGTATTTTTATATTCGCGTTCTTCACCAGAACATACAATTGATGATACTAAGATCCTTTAAAAAAATTGCTCTGGCAAGCAAATAAACAAATTAAAAAGATTCTCTGCTCAAAATGGGCAGCTGATCTGACAAAAATCATCTGGCCGCATAGGGATGTTCCAAGTTATTATTATGAATTATTTGGCACAGCATAATACCATCTATTCCTTAGGATGTTGTGAAATATTAGAAATAAGAAAAAATAAGTGATAATTCTTTGAGTAATTGCATTTTAAGTGTCACACCACATGCAGGGAAAGGCAAAAGCCCCAGACCATGTGACAGAATGAAGAACGAGAGATGACTAGATGTTTGTGCAACCACTGACTGCATAATACAAAATGGCCTTTTGATTGTGCAAACGGCTTTCAATTGCACAACTGCCTGTTTGAAATGTCTACACTCAAATTACACATGTAGTCATAGAGAAATCTGGTGGGATTAGGCATCTAATTGACCATATTAGAAATATGAACCTTAAACTTTAAAATTAATTATTTATCTCTGCTTGCTTTATGTATTTAAGGGCAGATTATGAGTGAAAGGCATTTAAATGCCTAAATCCTATACAGGCACCTATTAGGAGCTGCAAAAACACAGATGTGATTGAGCACTTCAGACACCTTTCTGCCCATCAATAAAAGGGCCAAACTAAAGTCACTGTAAGTCTGCTCTGGGGACCCTGGCAGGCTAAGTTCTAGACGGAGAGATCCACGGTTATTCCTGAATGAGAACATCACCATGGGGTTGAACATGCTCTTAACTGGTGAAGAGCATCTTCTTACTGGTGGTTGGATCATCATCATCATTTCTCAAAGTCCAGACTTGGGAATTCTGTATGAAAATGCTGAGATTTGGGATAAAAGGGGCTTAAATGGCTAAGCCTGTTCTTTTACTTTTTATCACTGAAGTGTTCTTTTCCCACATACTTCTGAATCAGGTACAGCTTTAGCTTCCCCCTTCTCCTCCTTCCCCTTAAAATTCTACTTAACTCTGTGAAAAACAGTTTCCAAATGTGTAAAAATAATCTGAGTGTCTGCAGAAATTTGTTATCACTCAGTTCAATCAGCTCCCTAAACTTTGGGAAATGGGTTAGTCCCCATTAGATGAATGTCAATGGACGCTGCAAACCTCAAATACCAAACAACACTGAATTTGTTTAAAATGAATCCAGAAGATACCAATAACCAATGTGCTGTGATCCAGGTCTCAGAGGGAAAGCAGGAAAGAAATTAGAAATTTTTGCTTCACAACTTGAGGCAGGCAAGAGAAAAAGCTAGCATATGGAAATAACTGTTGATGGACACAATTATATTTTAACAGAGAATACCAAAGGCTTGAAAGCTCTAAGGAATCAAATTAATGACCTGGAAAACAAGCCCAAATTAAGAAACATCAGGTTGGGGGTGGATCCTTAGGGCTTGCTGGAGACAAGAATAGAAAGATTTTTGTAATGGACTGTGGAGGTGTTGGGGATGGATAATCTTTGATTCCCTCTGCAATATATCTTTGCTCTTTGTATTTCTAGGAATGACAATCAAGCAACACCCATCATGATGTTTATTAAATGTGCAGCGTGTTACAGACCACACCATAACTTAGACATCCTCTGCCTTTTCTAGGCTCCAGCTCCAATCTTATTCCCAGAGATGTAATGAGGGGGTAGTTCAGGGACCGAACTTATAAATAAATGACATAAATCTGACTGAAGTATAAATAAAATGATAACCATTTTTATGGAATTTAAAATCCCTGGATTATTTTATAAATTCTTTTTTTAACTTTATCTAAATCTAAATACTACTCCAATGCAATGGTTTCACAGTCACATTGTGGACTTGATTCTTTGCTTGTCCTTGCAAGAAGCAGAAAAAAGTGTCTCATCTCAAAATTGTAAAGGCACAAAATTGATGACAGAAGGGAATTGGGCTCTTTGGTTATTTATAGAATATTAATCTTGTGATTATTCTAATCAGAATCATTATTTACGTGGTGCCTGTTTGCTAAAGCATTATAGCCATCTCCCAAAGACATTTTGAAAGGCACAAACTATTTGATTATACGTCTGCTGAAAATACATAGCATGGGCATCTAAAATATCAAGACGGTCACCCCTGGCATTGCTGTATACACAGTTAAAGAATCAGGGCCCCTAAAGTGAATGGCAAAGCCACTATTTATTTCAATAAAATTGAGAATTATCTCTTCAGAAAACGATTTAAAAAATAATTTCCAGGCAATCAAATAAAGCCCACTCCTAGTAGGATTCTCTGCCCATATAGATGAAGAATGATGGGGACAAGAAAGGACCTAGAAGGAATGAAGGATGGGAGGGATGAATACTGCAGGATTGTGACAGCACTCTGGTTTCTGCCATCTGAAGGCTGAACAAAGTTCATTCAAAACCATGTGGCCCCTCTTCCCAATGCAGGGGAACAGCAATGCCAGGTCTTTTATGCTTCCCCATCTGGTTCTGCAACCAAGTCATTTGTAGAACACTACAAATTATGAATGTTATGGGGGAAAAATAAATGAAAGAACTTACTCTTTAGTGCTGGTTAATCTGTGATTCGGTATTGGAGAAATACAAGGTGGGAGTAGGCATGAAGCTGAAGGGTCCTCCAGGCGCTGTTTCTTGCTTTCAACAAAGGTATCCAGGCTTTCAGACTGCTTTAACAAAAAAATGCAGAGCTTGAAAGATCCAGCACCTATGCATAATTTCACTTACCATTAAGAAGAGCTCAGGAATTTCAGTGTATTTCCTTTATAGTAGCAGCAGTAAAAACAACTGATCCAAAAGAAATGAAAGTCACCTGAAATCAGGGCTAAACGTGTTCCAAACACATGACACAAAGTTATATAATAAGTGGCATAGATAATTAGGAAGCAAAAAGCCTTATGTGCTATAGTTATCTTCTGTAGCGCCCTGGAATTTAATTAATAATTCAGGTGGAATGACTTAATAGCACCAAATCTTACTCAAGTAAATAGCTTTTACTCATTGACTTAATGGAAGTCGATGGGAAAACTTCCCTAAGTAAATATTCCTCACAGGACTAAAAGGCTACGGGAGTGAGCTCTAAGGTAGTAGTCAGTAACAGACAGAGCTGGTTTGAAATCTGCTTTGAAAGACTCTCTGATGCATGACTTGTGTGCCTGAACTGGGATGATACAAGTGAAGCTGATTACTGCTCTGTCACTGGAACCTCCATATCATCTTTCAAGCCTACTAGTAGATGGCTAAAATAAATCTTTTAATAGCATGATTTAGAAACCCAAATCAGGCTCTTCCTGCCCTGTTTTAACTGCTGATATACCCTAAAGTTATCCTAATTGGCTTGTTTCCTCTTGGGTAGCAACACATAGAGCTGCACACAGCAACCGAGAAAGCTGTTTTGGAGCTCAGTTTGGGTATTCTCAGGGTGAGAATCCTTCCATTTTGTTAGTTGCTGCTGCAGTTCTGGTTATGGAAGTTGAGTTTCCAATTTTCATATAATCCTTTTTTCCTGGAAGCCTGAAGTTTAGTTACCAATACCATGCTCTTCTTCAAGATTCCTACTCCATCATACCGGCACTCCACTAAGTTACCTAGCAAGCCTTTTCATATAATTAATGTGAACTCTGGTGCACTTACAGATAAACATTACACATGAACATTGATACTTATCCATCCCTTTCCACTTTCTTCTTTTTTCCTTCCTTCCCTACTTCTCAGTCTTCAGTGTACAGCTATAATATAAATTGGATAAAAGCCTGCTGAGTTGACTCATGTGATTATTTCCACTTAATTCAAGAGGGCAGGAGTCAGAGCAACTCACATGAACAGGGACAGCAGACCCTCCGTCTGCCTCGTATCGTCTACTTTGTCTTGTATTAACTCTTTCTTGACAGAATTGCTCTAAATCAGCATTTTACAGTTGAGAAGTCTGGTATAGCTGACAGCTGAAGTCCCATTCACATTGATTTATAAAATTTGGGGGAAAAATATATGCTATGATGATTTCTTACAGGAAGACCAGAACAAAACCATTGCAGGTGGAAAAAATAATTTACAAAATAAAACCTCAGTTTCTTCTCTGAAAAGACATTTAGTCTGAAGTGCACTGTCATATCCCACAAGGAAGGATACCTTTGGGCATAAATAACATAAAACACATGATAAAACACAATGCCTCAAGTCAAAACACGCCTGCTTTCTCAGGTAGCTGCACAAAAAGAGCAGCTAGTTAAGCAAATGATATTTCTATTAATCACATTTGTTTATATAACAAAACATTCACCAGAAGCACAAGCAAGCAGCATTCCATTGACTTTAATGAAGCTATGCCTGTTTAAGCCAGTGGTGAAAACGCCTTAATTCTGCAGACAATAAAATCCTCCCTTCCAAACAGCAGTCACACTTTTGAGTGTGGCTGAACCTTAGTAATCCACTCTAGTCATTGGGAGATTAGTGGGTAAGTGAGCAAATACAATGGAAAAGCTCCTAAGATAAATCACCAAAAAATACATTATCCATTGGTTTTGACAGCTGGAGTTTGTTTTTTAATAGTGTCTGATGTAAATCTGTAAGGCACTTGTGAATGGATGCCCTTTGTAGAAGTGAGAGAGCCTTAGTGTTGCAATGCCCCTAAGAGCCCTGCGACTACAGCAGTGCTGGTGCAGCCGGGAACCCCTGCTTGCAGTTTTGACCTGCAGGACACACAGAGACGCGGTGTTTTCCTCCAAGCGATGGAAATGCCTTACCTTGTGTTTCCTTTTGGATTTTGTGGATGGTTTTTCAGCTGCAGGGGTAGGGGACTCTCGAGACGGTCGCCTGTGTTTCACATTTGCTTCCCTTGGTTCACTTTTCACAGATGTGGTCTCAAAAGGCTCTTGTCCAGGTATCCTAGAGAGCAAACTAAGGTCTATTTTCACCCAAAGGGATTTGAGTTCTTCATATTCTCTCAGCGGGGACAGGAGTTCATTTTGTACGATTGGGATGGGAGAAAAGAGCTGCTCCTCCAAGTCATTGCTGGTCTGGTCAATGGACGTGTTGCTGCTGTTGCTGGTTAAACTACTTACGCTGAGGATGTTACTGCCAGAGTCCTTCACTTTGATGCCATTGGCAGCCCCACTGCAAGCTGGCAGTATCTTCGCCTGCAAGCTCTCCTCCTGGTCTGTGTTGGAATCAGAAGTAGATGAATCGGTTTCTATGAATTCCCGGGACTTGGGGACGATTTTGCTGGGGCCTCTGTACTTTTTCTTCTCAGACGTGAGTCCTGTGCTGGTCCGTGGTTCTTTCCTTGGAGCGGTCTTCCCAACGGCTGCTTTAGTTCGAACCTTTGGCTGCTCAGGGGGTTCCTGCGTGTCTTTTTCTTTGGGAGTGTTGCTGGTATTATTTGGTTTGGGCCAGTTATATTCTTCTACACTGGAAGTCCTTTCTACCTTTTTGGGTTGCTTTTTCCCAGTAGTCCTTTGTGAAGTTGGCTCATTATGAGCAGGCGACTTCTGCTTGGAGCTCTTTGCCTCTGGGGTTTTCTGGGCAACCCGTGGTTTGGCTTTCTCTCGGATGGGACTGAGGAGGGCCCGCTCTTTGGAATCGCTCGGAGGCAGGCTGCTGCTGAGCTTCCCTTTGCTTTGCCCCTCGGTCTGCTGGTTGCTGGGGGGCTGAGAGCTGGCCTCGCTGTGCGCCTCATTCTGGCTGTTGATGATGGTCTTGTTGTGGGGGTTCACCTTATTTAGCCACTTATCCAGCTGCCATTTGTTCGTTGAGGGGGGTTCAGGCTGCAGTGGGAAGAGCGGCAAGGAACAAACCTCAGACAGAAGCAACGCCTTTCCCTTTAAACGAGGGCGCTTTCAACATACCCTTTTATTTCAGGCAAGCAGTGGTGACTGCTAGTTTTATAGGAGTATTTATAGAGTATTTATGGTTAATTAGGCTTCCTTATCTGGTTTACAATGTGGCCCTGGAGAAATTTAATACAACTAAAAAGTTTAGCTGGTCCCTGAAGATACAGTTTTGTCGTGTTGCCTTTCCTTAGTCCCAGCTGAATACTATGTCAATAAAATCTTCTCTAGCTACTGGCAAAAATCTAAATATTTCTGTAAAGCATTTCAAATGTAGGCCAGAAGGATTCTTCCAAAAGCTAGAATGACTATGTGGGTCACCCATGTAAACTGGTCAAGGCAGAGAAAAGTGGTCACCAAACCTCAGCGCTCTCAAGGTGGCCCTGCCACCATGGCAGGGTGGTTGGCTTTACCTCCGGCGTGGCGCTGCGCGACTCCTCGTTGCACTCGCTGTCGCTGGAGCTGCTCTCGCTGTCCGAGTCAGACTCGGAGCTACTCTCCGACTCGCTGGAGCTCCCGGAGCCGCCGCTGGAATGGGCCAAGCCGGCCGCATGCGCCGCTGGCACCGGCAGGCCGCTGTGGGGAGAAGAGCCCATTGCTTCAGATTGTGGTTTTTAAGGGGTCTCTTTGGGAAAGGCGCCCGGTGAACCCCGCTCACATTGACCTTCCCCAAAGCCAACCCCGCTGCAGCCACCCAAGGGGCCATTCTGCTGCGTGCAGACTGCAGGGGTGCGCTGGCTTTGCATATCGACCATGGCATTGATAATATCATCATCATCGTCAAATGTGAAATGTTCTAATGTCACGAGTCAGAGCTAATTAGCCCAATGATTGCAAAAACTAACAATCACGTTTAAATAATTTATTGCCGGCAACGCGGCTCCTTCGTTTTTTACCAGTTCATCTATAATTTATGATCAAAGGAAGGGCATCAGACAACTCATATTGGACAGGACACTTTAAAAATTCATTTTAATGAATACTTCTACACTGTGGTGTACTAAAATTACATATTTTTGACAACTCTCCTGGGACTGCCCAAGCATTTTTTATTTGTAGCTGCTTTTTCTCTCATCATTATGGTAATGCAGTGAGGAGATGGAGTTCAGGTTAAAAATATGCCTCTCTATAAAGTCTGTTTTTCGGTGTGCTCGTTCAGTTGTCCTCCAGGGCATATTTATTAGCAGAGCACTGCATGTCATTGCTTTACCTCAGCATTTATTTCAAGACTGAGAGCTTGGATGACCCCTGTTTTTAGCATTATGGAAATCTGCCAGACGGAGTCTTCATAAACTCATGTTTAATTTTAAATATTTTTGTCAGGGAGCTAGCCAGAAGGTTTTATGTCTCTTCAGCTGATCTATACAGAGTCTTTTTGATGATTGATTTTAAATTTGTGAAGCTGACAAAGCAAAGTGTTTGAAAATTGACACCATTTGCTAGTTCTCCTTTATGGATATTCAATACGTCACCTTAATAGATCATATATGTGTGCGTGTCGCACGTCGGACTGCCAAGGAGAAGCCTAGGAGGTACAACATCCCTTCCCCTTCCTTGCTACTCTGTGCTTTTCTACTTTTCCTCTTGAGGCATTCAGGGAAGCCATGGACAGGCCCTCCTTCACCTTTCAAAGCAAAATGCTATGCACATCCAAGTGTGCAATCTTCCTCTTGAAAAATGTCTTGAAAAAGATCCCCTAACCATGAAACTGGAAGTTGGGAAGGCCAGAAAAAAACCTGTAGTCTGACATTGCTCCACTATAGCCTTTAAGGCATACCATTGGCCTGTACGACACTTACATATGGTCTTTAAGTTCTTATGCTAGGCTACTTTGTCTCTCCCTCCTTCCTGATAAACCTAGCCCTTACCCCTGTAATTGCCTCTCTGAGCATTACAACGAGCCTGCAACGCCCATTGCCAAAACAGCTCCAGGGTGCATTCACGAGATAAAACTACTCACTTGGGTAATTGCTACAGATCATTAATCTTGTTGCTCATTAGATGCATATACCTCTTTTTTCTTCTTCTAGAAATTTCAGTCGGAAGGAAAAGGTAAATCAAAAGAAGGTATGATTTAAAAAAATAGAAATTTCCTTAAGTGGTAAGTAAACACTGCTGAATTTAAAAAGGGATCTTATAATTCATATTTAATTTCAATGTTTAGAAATAATTTTCCACTTTTTTTTTTCTTTTTTGTATCCTTCCTTTTTTTTGTGAAATGCAAGAAATCTGAGTTTTCTTACTTTGTTACACCAATCTGCAGGAAGAAAGAACATGGAAAAGAGAGACAAATCTTCAAGGATTCCCAAACCGAGTTGGAAAACAATCAACCTGAAACCCCAGCTTTGAAAAAAAAAATATTAGGCAGGGAATGATGAGAACAGCACTGCTGTAATAGAGACATGTCAGATTTTTTCTTTTTTTCTCTCTAAATTTTGAGCTTCACTGGCTTCATTCCTATTTTCTGTTTTCACCCGAAAATGACAGGAAAGCCAGCAGTGAAACCCCAATATTTCTGAAAAAGTGATTCCACCTAAAAAGAAAAAATAAGAAAACTTTGGTGCCCAGTGCTTGGAAGTTTGCTCCCATTAAGGTATCTGATTAAGGTATCTCCGAGGAGAAGCCAGCCCCTCTGTTGCCAGGGCCCAGATCTCCCTGGCCTTTAACTAAAACCTTGGCCATCACCACTCCGGAGAACTGACCCCACGGCCAGGACGTGCTCCTGTGAAACGATGGGATCTGTCCTGTTGCAGGCTGTAACTATCCGACACAGAGCTCTGAGAGCAAATATGAGCTGTGCAAATGGACTCCCGCTCCAACCTGGCCTTATTTTCTATCTTGCTGCGCGCCAGCCTCAGAGAGGTTCTCATATGCCAAAGATTACTGAATAACACAGCTCAGCAAGCTTGCAGGAACCAGACAGACCCAAAATAATGGTTTTCATACAAAACAAAATGAGGTCATATTTGTCTTTCATCTGGGATAATAAAATTATGCCTTGGCTACACTGGGTGGTTTCATGCTGCAGACATCGTTCCTGAACTAGATTTTTAAAGCAGAAGTATTTGCTTTTCATCATGGAGGTGCAACTCAATGCGCTGCAACACAATCAGATAACACCCTTCCCAGCACCCCCCAAAGACAAAGATAGGGAGATCTTGCATAGATCTATATATACAACCAACTTCTAATAATGCTGGTCAGCAGAAGAAAATACAAAGATCTTTCACATGCAAGACCATGGGAAAGAATCCTTGCTTCCAAAAAGAAAATGAATTTATGGAGAGATTATAGGTCATCTACATTTTTCTTAAAATGAACCTAGTGGTTAAAAAAGAACTGATTGGTTTGCACTCTTCCCAAAGGCTTCTTCAACTTTAAACTTAAATCACATGTTTTCAAAGATTCTGGGGCAGATTCTGCAAACGCACGTTCAGGCAGCTGTTACACACATAAAACAGGACTTCTTCACATCAGTATCGACTACAAGAACTGGGGGTTCCCCTCTAAGGGACTTTCAAAGCCAGCTTTGTTGTGTTGCTAAGACGCTGGCAAGGAATGCCAGCCCGGACAAGGTTTAAAATGGATTTAAAGCATTTTATCATCAGACACAAGCCCTCAAAGTGACTAAAGGGGGCAGGAAGAACTGATATTTGAAACTCCTGAATTTTTATTTCCCAGCAGGAGATGAGCACTCATATTGTTCCTCAGTGTTTGGGTGGACAATGTTTTTATTTCATTTGAACGGGAAAAAAAATTAATAAAAACAATGCTGCACAAAGGAACACAGTGTTATTTGAGTAAATAAGGGGCAGAAGAAAGCCAGTTCATTATTACCACTTGGGATGGGAGGCCCATACCAAGACCAGCGACCTGCTGCGCTGGGATCTGTATAAATACATGATGAGACAGTCCTTGGGCCAAAGATCTTGCAATTCAAACACGCAAAACAAACATTAGAAGTATTATGATCATCCTCATCCTCAGTGCAGACCCAGACTCCGGACCTGCAAGGCCTTTCTGCATTAAGGGGAGTGTCTCTTTGGTATCATTTTTCACTTCATTCGCTGCCTTTTTTAAACCTTGTGTGATTTACCTGAGCTGAGTTTGTGTGGTCGCCCTATACGATCTACTCTGACTACCAACAGCCACCACAGGTTGCTGTTTGGGAGGAAAAAAGCACAACACCGCAGCAAGGCTCCTGTCCTCGACCCACCTAAACGAGCAGCTCTCTTCCCTACCCAGGCTTGGCATCTCCTACCAGGGTCGGATCGGTGCCATTGGAACGACACCGCTGCTGAAGGTGGAATAACCAGATTTCTACCACCAGCAAAGCCCACCACGGTACCACCTCTAGCAGACGAGTAAGCCCTTCGGGCTGCCTGACCAGTATCAGAGAGGTGCAGCAGCTACAGCAGACCTGCATGCGGTGAGCTGGAAGGAAGCGTCCTTCGGTGTTCACCCTTCCTCTCGCTTCCGCAGCCCATTCGCAGGTCCCTTCTGCTCGCAGCATCGCTATGCACAGCGCGGGCACAAAGTGCAAGACAGGAAATGTCTTGCAGGGCACAAACATGAGGATCACTGGTATCTGGCAGTGGCTTTCTGCACTTTGGAGCTCAAGGGTTTGAAGTGCAGAGCTGCTGAGACTTGCAGGTGTGTGGCATCTGTCGAGAGCCGGCATCAGAGCCAACTGCTGACAGCTCCTCGTGGGGAATGTATCAAGCTTATCAAACACACCAATAGTCTTTCTTTTGCCACGGTTCACTGATGTGGGTGATCTGCTTAAATTTAAGTGTCTCCCTTCATCTCTTTCTGTAACTCACAGGCTCTTTTTCCAGTGCCGATTAAAGCAGACGTGGTGTTATTATGTGTCTGGATTATTATGCTGCCTAGAGAAGTGAAGGCCAATGTGCAATTTACACTTTTTTGTTGTTTTCATCTAGACTGTTATTATAATATTTTTAACACATCATTTGCTCTAATATTGTAATAACTGGGTTTCAAGATTAAACTTGGTACTTATAACAAAGATAACATGTGATACTAAAACTCATTACCCTTTAGTAAGAAAAATAAGAAACTTTTACCCTGTAAATACATGTGTAAAAGAAATGTGTAATTGAAATGTGTAATTCAGACCACTACAGTAAAACTCCTCAAAGAACAAAAGTTCATAACGAATCCTCAGATATCTGCCTGAACTTTTCACCAATTAGATGTAGGCAGGTTAATTGCTGTGAAGAGAATTTGGCAAATTGGCTGTGCACTCCGACAATAGCTTTATTCACCCCAACCCTCCCTTTCTAGGGTAATGATGAATTGGCCCCTTGTTCCACTGCTCTACCCAGAAATGCAAACTTTGAGAAAGCAGGGCACTGCTGGGCAGTGGGAAAATGTATATGGGAACTGACCAGTGAGTCAACAGTATATCAAGGCTGACAACGTATTTTCACAAGAAGCTGTGCTCCACAAAGGCAGCTCTACTGAGCGAGTCTGTTTGTGGGGAAGATTCAGCCAAATGAAGTGGGGAAATGGGGAGGTCTGCACTGGGAGAGCAGCTGTGGACTACAGAGAACGGCTGGGCTCTCTGCTAAGGCACTGGACTGGGACTTGGATGAACTTTGCTTTGCTTCTGCAAAGAAATATTTCTGTGCATCAGTTCCTGCTGAGTAAAGGGGGGATTATGTTGCCTACCCTTTATCTTACTTGCCTATTTAAGCTGTAAATTTTTGACAACAAAAGCTCTGATTGCACAAGCACTGAAAATGGGGACCTGGTGCTAAGACCTTTGTGCACCACAACCAGGCTGCATCATGTACAGAGGTGTAGTGCAACCTCAGTCTTGGGCAACGTGACTGTTCTCCTTCTTTCTACACTTTATTCTGCTCCTTCTTCTCAGGATCTAGCCCGATCTCTCCTCCAGAAAGCCCATTTCCACAGAGAAGGAGCAGGAACACGAAGGATATCAGCAGGAGTCACTGGGGTGGCTGCATTCTGTGCAAATGTTCGAAAAAACTCCATTATTCTAGCAGAGAATAATAGAACAGCACCTTGCAGATTAATATTTAGTGTCAGAATTTAATACCATAACTGCTCAATAATGAAGTTTTATTCCTCCTCTATTCTCACCCAATTATCAAGGAGTTATATTTTCCTGTAATATGAAAGGGAAAAGGGAGCTTTTTTTTTTAAACAATGAATTGCTCATGTCTATCTCTTCAAACTTATATATGACTACCATGAGATTGCATTTTATATAAAATAATTGCTCTGAATGATTTGTTCACTGTCTTTCCATTGGTTATTATTAAATTATTTATCACCAGGCTGGTAGGATTCACACCTAAACTTTCAAAGACCAGGTTGACACACAAACTGAAAACTGGTATCAGGCCCTTTTTAAATATTAACCAGCAGCTAGGTCCAGTAAGATGAAATAAGGTGTGGAAACAGTTACTTCAGCTAACATTAGTGCTCATAATAAGACATCAGTTCGGATGACTCCGTCATGTCAAAACACACGCAGAAGGAAAACCTCTCTAACATGCTTTTCAGGATGCAGCAGTCTGTATCAATCCTGAATGCTGTAATGCAAATCTGAGTTCTGATTTATGTTGAGGGGGAGGGTAATTTACAAGATGTTGTATGTAAAAAGGCACATTGTCATTTTTCAGTGTTCAAAAGTAACTGTTTTAATCAAAGACTGTTTATAACTAGGTTGATAGAGTTACTGAAGCAGATTTTTTTTTTCCATGTACATACAACTCTTTTATACTTCCAGCTTTAAAGACCATAAAAAAGGATAGTAAAGATGAAAGAAATAAAAAGAATGACAGAGCTAACTCCTATGAGCCACAATCTATGTCAAAGCAGAACTAAAGTGATTGACAGCTTGCATTAGTAATGAATAGAGTGGGGAAAAGCTGCCAAGAATCCGTAACAAGGTCAAAGCCTTCCAATAAAGAATTACATTAGCCACAAATCCTAGGTGGAACTGTGCATATACATCTGCAATGTGACTTTAAGCATGGTACTGTTTCTACTGCTGAATCTCATTCTGCTCCTTTTCCTGGCTTTATTGCTGGGCTACAGTAAACTCTGACTCTTAATCACACCTATGTTAAAGCACAGGTGTAACACATCAAATTGCCTGTGAAATTATAAAAAACAAATAGCAGAAGAGGAGGAATTTTAATGGCACATCCCTAACGGTGCATATAAACTTTCTGAACTATTGGTATGGTAATAGCTCTCCTTCCAATTTCACAGTGTTCTTATACACACTTGACAGGGAAGGGAAGGGAACTTTGCATATTAAGAGCAATATTACATCCATGATTTGTGCATGCATCACCCTGCTCACCTCAGAGTTTGGAAACAATTTTCTGAGCATGATATTATGCAGGGAACACAATATATAGAGAGACTTTTTGATGTACAATACTGTAGTGAATGGATTCAAGTGTCAGAGAGTACTATTTGTACTATGGCCTGATGTGCTGCAGTTAGTTTGGCATCCAGAAGAACAAGAATACTATCTGTTACCGCGCGACTCCAAAGGGCCCCATTGATGTAAATAGAATCACTTTATTATATCAGTATTGCCATACTGAATCAGGCTGGATATGAGAATTGATACACAGAAGTGGATTTATTTTCCACAAAGGAAATGTGGAATACTGCATCTTTCAGAATATTGCCTGGATCTTCTGTGAAAGTTAGCAAATAGGTACACACTTACCCCCCTATTAATTCATAATTTAAAGGGCACATAAAATACTTTTTGATGAGTAACTTATTTGAACTTTGATTTTATTTCAACAAAAACATCCAGGTGAGCTCATGATAAAAATGTCTCCTCTGTATTCAGCCTCCAAATGGAAAGAACTGATGCCTTTTTTTTCCCCCATTCATGAATGGCAAGAACTTGTATATATAGCACTGTAAACTAACTACCATTTAGTACTGACTCAGTTCTACTTCAGGTCTAATAGGGAATAGGATTTAGCTTATGGGGCCCAGTGGAACAGACCTGAGCGGTACAGGCCACATTGGCAGGGATGGGTCCACATAAAGTCTCCAAACTCCCAGCATCTCCCACCTTGTCTGTTATCCAAGAAAAGATTAATCTTACCATCCTAGCCAAACAACTAGAAGTAAACCAAAAACACAAGAAATTAGGACATTTTTCTTTCTATATATAAAACAACACCTCCAAGTTTGCCAATACTGAAAAAAAAAATCAGTTGCTAAAGGCATATCCTGATTTCCCCCAGCTTTACAGAACACAGCCCTGTGTGCTACACACAGGTGACAACATCAATGCACAAAACCAGCTGAGCATTTATTCCCTGAGGGAAACTCTTGGGAACAGACCAACAGCACAACCCTCAGTGCAACTATCGGTAGAGCCATGTCTGGACCAGAGCAAGGAGGACAAACCAGTATTTTTAAAAAGCACATGAAGAATTTCTGGGGCACCATCAAGAGTCTTTCAGGGATATAAAGATGTACATCAGGAAACATAATCTGATTTTGAAGTCTAGTAAATATTAATATTACTTCTAAATTGACGTATTAATAAAGGTGAATGTTGAAACACAGGTGTCTTCCTTAGATTTTATTTCAAATGGGTGAGCAATTCTATCTGGAGTGATAATCTACACTCTTTAGGCTTCTCTCTAATGTGAATTCCTTCTACTGCCTTTGATTTTTGCCAGTTGTGCAATACACTTCTTGACTGATGAGCAAACTATTCAATCTATTTAGGATTAAATATCATCTTGAATGATCTTATATTAAGGATAGACCTAAATCTTTAAGCAGCATCCGCCACTAATTATGACATATATTCCTGTTAAGAAAAAAAGGTCCTTCTTTCACTGATAAATAGACCTGAAGATCCTTCACAACATTCACTATAAATCACAAAAGACCATTAATAAACAGTCAGAAAAAATGACAGTTACTACAAGAATCTGCTCCCATACTTTGCCTAATACTATCAGTGTCATGTTTAAACCTGACATCTTAAATCTTCTACACGAAAACCCTTTAAGTCAAAAGGCTCAGCTATTTTAAACTGAATCTTGCATGCCTGTTATTTTGACTGACAGCAAAAGAAAATAGAGAATCTTTAATTCTTTAGCTTTATCCGGCTGAAAAATCTTGCTTTTCAGCCTTTTTTGCCAGCATCCAACACAAAACCAAGACCCCCGTTGGCCTGGGCACCCCCTCCCCTGGAGCAACCTAAAGCCACCTTGATTTAAATGGAAAAAAGGAGCTGGGATTGCCCGACAGAGAATGCCTCAGAGAAGTGGTACCCGGGTGCTCCATCCCCTCTGCCACACTACCTGCTTCTTCCATCCAGGCCAGGAGAAACAGGGATGCTTCCCCTGCATGAACAAGGGCAGGGCACTTAAACCCCAACCTGGGTGAGCTGGGCACAAATACACCTATTCCCTGAGAGGGAGCCAGGACAGGAGCAGGGGAGAGACCACAACCCTGAAGACAAAGTAGATTTGGCCTATAAGGTACTAAGAGAGGCAAAATTTTGTCTATTTTCTTCAAAGAGAACAACAACAACAAAAAAAATCTACATCAGGCACTGGATTAGTTAAAATATCTGCTCACTAATTTCAGTTTACAGCTAAGAGGATTTCATCCCAAATGCTCATGTTCCCGAGTTAGAAAAAACAGATTTTTTTTTACATTACCACCATCTCTTTTTCCTTAAGCTGATGAATGGTTCTTGTATCACCAGTGATTTATCAAAGGTCCACTGATAAGCCAAGATCAGGAAAACCAAAACCCCACACAAATACAGAAGTAAATAAGCACAGCTTCTTCTCCCTTGAACTTTTTATTGTTTTCAACTCTGTAATCATTCCTTTAGCGAGGTGCACATGTGCTCTTCACACAGCTGCCCAGGCAGCCTCAACCTCTCCACACTCTGCAGTAGCACCGTGGTTAATTGCCTGTTATACGAGACCTGGAGCTTTCTTGGTCTTTAATGACAAAAATCAGGGACAACATGTCACTCTACCAGCAGGGAAGTAGAGAAGTATTTACCTGCTTATTTCCTACATTAGATTTACCAAATTCCCTCTATTTTTCCTGCAGTGTTTGGGATATCATGGATAATGCATCTAAATTAAGCAAGGGAGATCTCCAAAGCCAGCCTTGCAGTGGAAGGGAGTACAATTGGTCCAAGAGGCTGAGCAGAACCGACTGTTTTCTGTAACAAGCCTCAAAGAAGAGCCCAACCTGTGTGTACACAGCCAGAAACGTTGCGGGGGAGAGGCAGAGATGGGGCTCACACCTAGAAAAGGGGCTCAGTCTGCATTTCAGATCAATACTGAGCTCAGTAGGAAGACTACCTGGCTGATCCTTCTCCTCCTTTTCAAAGCAAAAACCTGCAAGGCTGGGAGAGCCAGACTGCAGATTTGCACATACTAATGTCAGTGCAAACGCCTGGGCTTTATGGAAATGTTTGCATGTTTACTGGGGCTACTAATCCTGCAGATGTGTCTGCTACGTAAATCCGCATGATGCCATCAAAAAAACCCAGAACAATTTGGTATCCTATCCCACACTTAGTTTCTTCCTCTGCCTTTTTGATAAAATAACATTCTTAAGTGTTCCTATAAGTGAGTTGTGCAAAGGCTGATGAAAGAAAACACGGAGTGGCAGCATGTTCCTCCCACCACACTGAAGTCAGGCTGGATTCCTGCACCAACAGGCTGTCAATGGGAGTTTGACATGGGCAGAGTTTTGAAGTTGAAAGCTCTACTTGCTAGTTTTGAAGTGGAAAGGCTGTTATTTTTGAATCTGAATCCATAAAACATCACTTATTGTCTAAGTTACAGATAGACTCGGGATCCCACACTTGGCTCCAGAGTTTGGATAACTCACACTACATATCTGGGGTTTGGGTTCTGGCCCATCTTGAATATAAATTTAGAATGAAAGAAATACATGCAAATACCAGGCATATTACAAGACACTGCCAGCTGTTTTCCTCCACTTACAAGACTGTTTCTGAGAAAGCAACGTCTTTTTTTTCTGTAGCATACGGTGGAATACAGGAGTGATGACAAGCTGGTATCGCCAAGCTCAATGTGAACCTGACCTCATTCTCGAGTTGAGGGTGTCTCTCGTTCCTGACGCCTGCCTGCCTGGGCCGTTCAGGCTCTCTCTTTATTAAGTTTGCTGAGAAACGGAACAATGTGCTCACAACCTTTTTTGGACCTCCCCTGGAAAAATATCTGGGTTCTATCTGTGCTTAAGTGACAGCCTGCAGCTCATTTTCCAAGCAAATCCATGCCAGAAGTGCAGATAACATTGAACTTACAGACTGGTATACCCAGCGCTGGCCCCATGGGTCATGTTCCCAGCCGAGCAACGCGCTCGTGCTATTGTCACTGGCAGGACTTGCAGGTTGGAATTTCAAAACAAAAGCAAACAAAATCAACTTTTGGTTTGTGATTTGATTATTTTTTAATGCTACAGTTTATTCATTTTGGTTTATTAATTTGTTGGTCCAATGGTTTTTATGTGCTGCAATTCAGACTAGGTCTCTCTCCAGCTTCATGTTTTATATAGATAGGGGAAATGAAATGCAAGTCTGATACAATTATGGTTGTATGCCATGCAAGACAATACTGTAAACACGACGACAGCCTAAAAAGGTGCTTAGCAAAATGATCTTAATATACAAGGCAGTGTGAAAATGTAAAAAGAATCTATAATGACAACAAAGATTAGCCATTTGCTCTCTAACCTTATTTACAGAAGCAATCAGAGGTATTCAGGTCGAGTTAATGACCCTGTCTCCAATTAATTCAATTGTCTACAAACAACACTGATGCAGTGGTTGTCTCAGAGTCTGCCACATAGTCTCCGAGGGAATACATAAGACTCCATTAAAAGTGACAATAATAATGCATTTATTACTGAAACGCTATTGTATTATAAATAAATTCCTGATGTTAAATTATGCTCCACGCTTTAACAGAAATTCAATTACTGAAATAATAAAAAAGATGGTGTATTTGCCAAGTGCTTGGACTATAATTTGGCTGCTTAGTTACCAGCAGTTGGCTGTTTTGCAATTTCTTGTTCGTAGAGTATTTCTTTTGAATAAATGCCAGACTTTTTCATACAAATTTCATGAACAAGTTGCAAAACGAAATTTTGAGCTTTTGAATCCAATTATGAAAGATATAACTAAATCTATTATTGAAAATATATTCTTGACAGCCCTTCTTGCCGTTGTTGGGCTCTGTATAGCAATCGAGGTAAGCACAGGTGCTCTTCATTACGGGCCATTGTGCTCCATCTGAATTCTGGGAACTGAGGAATTCAGCTGGTTTCAACTCTGCTTGTGTGAATAACAAACAGGATGATTCTGAGGTTGTTAGTACAAGCTTGCACATCGCTCTTCTGGGACTCCTAAGACACCTGCTTACCCTTTTGAAGCCAAAACAGTATCATTTATGTCCTGGCTATTTCTCCTGCAGTGATTTTGCAGGAGCAACCTACTTCCCCACCCCTTCTCCCTCAGGCTGCTATCAATAGCAGAAATAGGAACAAAAGAAAACAAGGACTTAACAATTATCTAATATAGTGAAGACAAGAGAAGCTTTACAGTAGCTCTTTTTGGCTTGTTGAGATTGAGGCAAGGGACAGCTTGTGAAAAAGGAAGAAACTGCTTTTCATACTTAACTTTATTCCTTCTCCTAACCAGCTCCCTGTGGCAGACTGTTAAAAACAAAACAGAATTTACTTTTTTAACCTGCATTATCTCTTTGGGGCTTGGCTACATATTTATCTTTCTGATGTCTCACCTATTGATGTTTTACATGTAAGACATGAAGAGATGCATGCACCTTGCATCCTGCTCTGTGAGTGCAAATGAAAAACTGCTGACAGACTTATTGGATCCCATAGGTGTCTGTAACCATATGGCAGAGTGTATGTGAGTCCTGGCTCTTCAAGGGATCACAGACTCTCACCTCTGCATATTTCAAAAGGTGCTGTCTCAACTATATATTACTGCTGGCAGTGATTATTTACGTTGCACTTTTATTTATTGATGCAATTCTAGGACATATCAGCAGAAATGCTAGCAAAACATCTGGGGATGGCACGTGTGCATGGAAAAGGAATAGCAGCTGAGCAGCCCACGGGAAGGAAACACCGAGGGGCAGTTCTTGTCTCTTGTAGTGTTAAACTGAAAGACGCTTTTTTCCTGGCACTGATTGCCATGCAACTAAAAATGCAGCAGTTTAAGTACTTCGGGGAATACAGCAAGCTGATGGGAGATGTCAGACAACACATTGCCGAGGCCAGCAGGCACAGAAACTCCACAAGCAGGTAAAAGATTCAGATGTAATTCAACATCTGCACTCCAATTTATCATAACTTGTAGCAAACAAAGTCGGATGACTTATTCTTTGAATTCACCCCTCTCAAAAGCCAAGTACAGTTATTAAAGCAAGTTTCAGTGCTGGTTGAAAGCCAAAACTAAGACTCAGAAAAGGGAAACAATTCCATACAATACAGTAAAAATTACAGAACACCAACCAAATTCAGGATAAATAGGCCCATAACAAGACTTAGGTCCCAGCGGGCTGCAGGGCTGTGACGTTTATTACATTAGGAACTGGCTGGCACAGCACCTCTGGCTCCAGGAGAGAAACTGGAAGAGACCACATTTAATAGGAAGAGCCGAGGGACTTCTAAGCAGGCTTGAGCTGGCAGGGAAGGACAAAGAGAACAACCATATTCACAGGGTCCCTCTTCATGGCTAAATGGCAGAGCGTGGCTTAGCCAAGAAACAAAAGGAATCCAATTCAGAAATGGACGGATATTTCCTTCTAGATGTGGGAGTAATTAACCACAGACAGAGAAGGAGAAGAAACAGAAGGAAAACTGAGAGCACACATGCCAATGCAAAAACACCCTCTGAAATTTAGATGAAGGCAACATTATTATATCAGACTAAACCTCAAATGAAGTTCAACAGCAAAAACAGGAGAAGTTTTGTTGCGGAGGATGGTCATCAAAACCGTGGCCATGCTTTTAAGCTCCAAATCTAGCAAGGAGCTAAACTCCAGGGGCAACCACAAAGCTACACAAGTACAGTGTGTCACTGGGAGTGAGCCATGTTTTAATACAGTAGTGTCAATTGTTTGGGGTTTAGGCTTGTCTTAGTGGTGACCACAAATGAGTCTTATTTATATTCTGCAATCTTTAAGCTAACAGTAAACTAAATTCCTGGAAAGGGGCCCCAGCTCTATCCAGCACTTGTGTGGGATAGTAACAGAGGGTCAGGAATAAGGCATTTTCTGTTGACCCTGCTCAGCTTCGATAGCTGTTGCTCACATACGGCAGTACGGAAGTTTAGAGGCAGACCTTACCTGAGGCAGTACAGAAGTTTAGGCAGGAGAGGCAGGAGAGCTTGTAACAGCCATTTCTTTCTTTTTGGCGATGCTGAACACCAGGATGTGGTGATCTAACCTTTAAAAGGAGGTGTGTGAGTCCCTGCCTTTGTGCAGCGGTAGCTGCACAGGCCTGGTGCTCCACAGCAGGTCTCAGACACGTCACCGCAGTCCGGGAATAAGACAGAACTGCCAAACGCCGATGGAGCAGGCGAGCAGTTGGAGCCAGAACAGCAGAGCGCAGCCCGGCTTAACATGTGCCATTTTTATTAGGGTAGGAACGAGCAAGGCCAAGTCTGTGGGTTGCACATGGCCTAATACTTCATATAGCCCTGACCACATGATTTTGGGGGAGTATAACAGCCAAGTAACACTATGAGATATGTAAACAAATGGCCCAGCAAGAGCTTCAGAATGACTTGCAAATCCTGCTAAAGAAACTTAATAGATCATTTTGTTCTTCCTTATTCCTGTAAAAGACCTCTCTTCTCTGCAGAAGTTTAGCTCACTGAACATCATCCCAACACAGGCAGGGAAAGCAAAGTCCTCCTGGCCTTTACAGCATCTTAGCTCTAAATATTTCTTGGTAAAGCACAGCTGTGACTATTGCATGACTGCAAGATAAGGCACTGAATGTGGAATGTGAAATAAGGCACGAGATGCTCAGCAATAATGAGAGGAGGGTGACATTAGCGGCATCAGAAGCAGAACGGCAGACATTTAGGCAGGTTATAATTACTCAAGTAGCAATTTGGCCAGGACACCAGGATTAACGCCCTTAACTAATTCTTAAGAGGGAGCAATGAAATCTTTAACGATTGCCAGGACCTTGGATTTACACCATGCACGAGGCAGCACCTCTCACAGCACAGTGGCCCCTACCACAACCTCACATCACTGCTTCAGTGGGGAAAACAGGCACCTACTGGCCCCCATGCCACTGTCTACAGAAACTGAGTGACCTGAAGATGAGGCCTAATGCAGCACCAACACAGTCAACTCTACCCACCTGCCCCAGGTTACAGGCAAAAAGCACAGGGTGGTGTGGCTGGGGCAGAGCATTTAAGTGTCATTAGCTGTCATTATTCCTAGCCCAGATTCCCCTGTACTGCAAAGTAGGTTTAATGAGCAAATGTTAATTTATATCCCTTCACAAAGGTGTAACAGGGGCCTAACACTGAACAATCACTGGCCTAACGGGTTTTAACACTGCGATGCACTATGGGGATCAGAGAAAGTTACAGGCGCGATAACGTCTAATAAATCCAATAAAAATGGAGATCAACCAAAGTAAGTTCCTGTGTGTCAGATATTAAATATGACTAATGTTGTTTGACAGTGCTCCACGGAAGGGGCATTGGAGTTTCACTTCTTCCTTATCATTATCACAGAAAGAGAAAGGTAAAGCACTGCAGGAATATAAATAATTTGAAGAGCCTCATAGACAATATTCTACTGTGCACCTCATTTGCACTTAAAAAAACCTGCCCTACAGACCTTATGTACTTTTAAGATTCATCTGAAAGATACATGAAGAAGTCTTCCAGTCAAAAATGTACATATTTAATGGAATTAGATCTCTAGGCAAGAAAATGTCAGAAGAAAAGGAGAAATATTAAAGTGAATGCAGGGTGCTCCTTTCTAGTGCTTTCCTGCTTTGATAAATATCTTCTGGGATGTCATTTACTAGAAAGTCATGATTTAACAAAAAGAAAAACTGCAGTATAAAATATACTCTCTTTATTGCTGAAGTAAGTTGCTATTTTCATATTTTCCCTCTGTATCCTGCTTTTGTCAGCTAGTGGCCTTGATATTTGCTTTTATATCCTTCCTATTGAAAATGCAGTGATTATTGTGAAATATTCAATCGCAGAGCTCTTCTGATTGTATGGCAAGGGGAGATCACAGGACTCTGTACTGCCACAGCCCTTTCTCTGCCTTCCATCTCATGCGAGGGCAATCAAACTTAAAAAAAGGGAAGACCCTGACTGTAGTGTTCAGTAACCACCACGGCCCCAATGGGCTTGAAAGAAATCCTCTTTGCCCAGTCACCCCTGTGACTTTGGTGCCCTTCACCCTTCTGCTGTTGGCACAGCAAACTCACCACTGGGTACTGTTCCACACAGCTCCACAGAGTCCAGTGGCTGATCCTGTCTCAGGGCACCAATTTGCACCAGTATGGCAAGGCAGTCCAACCTATTGGAAGCTCTGGCGCTCCAGACTCTTATATGCAACACCTAGCAGAGCTTTGAGAATTATTTATCAAATAAAAAAGGGAAAAAAAACCCCAAAAAACCCACAACATTAAAATGGGCATTACTATCTTTGAGAAAACTTCAAACTCTCCTCCAAAGCCACACTTTTCATTTTGGAAAACTGAAATTATTTTGAGCTAGTACCAACCAAAGATGAAATATTTTGCTTCATTAGATTGACTTAAATTGCTTTATGGTATCAGTTAAGCCCAGTGTGCAGTCCTTCCTGACAGCTTTGAGCTGGTTGCAACTTCTTCATGAGTGATGATTCTCTCAGGACACAAGTAGCCAGTTGAACCTCTCCATCAGTTTATTAAAGCATGTGGTTTCTAAGACTGTAAAATATCTTAGCTGATTGGAAATATTTATGAAAAAGCAATTTAGTTGCATTTTTTCTTCGTATAAAATCATCTATCTTATAGACTGTATTAGGATTTTCCTCATTTTCTCATTCCTATGCACAAGATCTACCTGTTTTTTCCACACACTCCTACAAAAACAAGCCAACACGCTAAGAGTTTCTATGCTCTTCTTTACATATAGATCTTGTAATGATATCATTTTTTTTTCTGTAAACTGGCACTCCATATAGGATCATCATGCAGATATGAAAACATTTAATATATTTATTCAATATATGAACACTGCAATAAAACCAAAGCCTTGTGCATTTCCCACAACAATTAGACCAATCTCAAGTAAAACAGTCCGTACTCAATGTTCCAATACAGATTTTTAAGATACCTAACTCTAGCTGTACAGACAGGAAAGTTCAGCACTGATCAATATTACAGAGATTTTTGGAGAAAAAAGAAGGCAATCATTAAAAGATTAGACTCTTATTTTCAATTTACTAATGACCACACCACCTCCTCACAGGGATCTTGCCTCCCTCCTGACGCTGGTGTTTGGATGGTGATGCTGCTTGGAACAGCCTCATCACTATCAGCCCCTGTTACAATACAGTAGAGTTTGTATTGCTGTAGAGTGGTTTGAGCCTCTTCACGGGCCAGACAGATTATTCTCTATCAGATATACTTGTGTCACATTTTAATGACTCTTTTTGCAAGGCTGTTGAAGAGCTGTATTTGGAAAACGCCAAGTGTGGAGTCCCTCAGCTAGCGGCTGGGGACACATGGCACACGCAGGCATGTGCTCAACCACATCTGCCTGTTTCCACATTGAACCCGACTTCAGTTACATGTTTTGAAGGAACCGATCCAACTCTCATTAACTTGACTGAGAGCTGGAGTGGATCCTAAACCATACGCCCAAAGTGATCTGCAATGAAGTACAAAAAGATGTAACAAAAAAGCACTAAATTTCCACATTTTCATAGGGTAAAAACATACTCTTTTCCTTATTTATGTTCAGTTTTACTCTAAGTATAAACAGTCTTATGATAAGATCTCGCCAAAACACTCTAGTGGCTGTGAAGTGGCTGAACTTTACTCCTAAACGCTAGCAAAAGCTCCATGTCACTAATATGGTCTCTTAATCCCATATCACTTTGCTGAAACTGTTTTTCAAAGCAAATACTAGTAATGAAAAGTCTATTTTGACTGCAAGTCCTAACAGTGAGCTAGGAAGAGACAGCATTTCTTTCAGTGTAACGTATTTCCTTTATTAGAGTTGAATTGTTTTGGATTTATACTAATGTGCTCAGAAGGGAACCTGGCCCTATTCAGAGTGCCTAATGCACTCTGAATGCACTAAAGCTTAGCCAACTTTTACTTAAAACTATTAAATAAGAGGAATTAAAAAAAAAAATATATAAATACATCTTGAGAATTAGCTCACAGCCAAACCCACCAAACTGCTTTTCTTCTTTCTATATCTCATACCTCATGACTTCAGCTATTAGTCCCCTACTCCTGATGCAGCTAATAGGGAACAGCAGCCCCGAGCTGGAGAGTCCTCCAGTTACTGGCAAACAGGGACAATAAAAAAGGGCTTCTTTTTTTTCTGTTTTGTTTTTCTTCAGCTTACACCAAGGGACACAGTGGGAAGTAGGAAAGATGCTGCACTGCAGCCGCCTGTTCAGTAGAGCTTGCTGGGGGAAGGAGATAATTTGCCTTTGTCTTTCAACTGTGTTGAGTTTATTTCATAAGCCAGTTGTATAGGATGATAAAACGGATGAAAATCATGCAAAGGAATCGAGGCTGGTTTAGCACTATTTGAGTTTACTCAGTAAGATTACTAACTAATGGGTAAAATGCTATGTGCAATTGTCCCTCTCTGATTAATGCATCAGAATGGATGTTTTAGTGGTCACTTTCAGATTGAAGAACACACACAAAACTTGACAAAAGTGTGGTGATCCAGCAAGCAGGCCTGGGGAGATAAACAGTTATGCAAGGCAGTGCCAAGCTCACCTCCTGTGACAGAAATCACCCAAAAGCTGGGCAACATTCCCGTGCGGTGCAGAGGACACCAAGGAAATGCAGTGTGGAAAAGCAGCCAACGGTGGCCCCGTCGCCTCGAGCACACCCTTAGCGCCCCCAGGCAGCAGCAGGAGCAGGATGCCAGCCTGGCGCTGGGCATGGGCCTGTGGTGGCCTCGGTTGGGACAAGTGTCACCTCAGCGCATGGTGGCCCCCACCACGTCCATGCCTCGCCACGGAGACATCTCCCAGCCACAGGCAGGCGGGTGTCACCCAAGGATGGATGACATCAGGCCCCTGATCGCCAGCACGCTGCGACCTACCGAGAATCCTGCAATATCCATTCTTCTAATGGCATTAAAGGAGGCAGAATTACTTTTCATTTGTCCAGGGTAATCTGATTGAGTGTAACATAGCTGGAATTTCATTTCCTATATCTTTATTAAAGCAGCGCCGCTCTTCAAAGAGAAATGTTAACAGAACTAAAAAACAGAAACTATTTTATAGGCTAGATTAAAAAAAAATATAGAAGGAAGCAGGCACGGAGGAAGGTAGACTGGCTCCATATTAGCTTGTAATCAACCATGAATCATAAGAGATTTAAAATAATATATTAAAGGACTTGCAAATGCAACCTAATTAAGTTTCCAGCCATGGGAGGGATTCATTTAACTCTGACCCTAGACATAGACATGCTAGTTAGTCGGGGAATTTGTTAGCTCTTAGTGAAAAGCAAAGATTACATATTAATTCACAGGGTGCACACAAGACACTTGTAGAATTGACCAGGAATGACAAAATTAATGGAGTTGTGATATTCGTTGCTTTGCAACATACCACTTTGTTCAAAAGGTTCTTCTATTATGCTGTACTGAGACGGAATTATCTTTAAAAACGTACGTAATTGTGAGGCACTAAAGGTCTGACAGAGGGTGGCAGGCTCAGGGGGCCTTTGCTCTCAGGAAAGTTCCTTTGAGTGCTTCACTAGTGCCTCTACCATGCGTAAAGAGAAAGTACCAAAACTTCACTGACAAAATATTGAAAGAAACAGAGGAAGGCGAGCCTCAAAAAGATGCCACTATGGACCAGTGGCACCACCTTGCTCAAGAGTAAATGAATTAAAGAAGTGTTAATTGCTTTGAAGTTAATAAAGACTATATTAGCTTCCAATAATTGGTGTTTGTTTAGCTCCTATGATTATAGCTATCTCTTTTTAGCTCAGCAATGTAAGATGGCAGAAGTAGCACCTTTTACAAGTTTTAAATCCCTGTAGAATTGACAGAAAAAGCCGTAACCACAAATTGGTTTGCAATTTTCCTCTTTCTTCCCAGCAAGCCCTGTATGGTTATATTATGAACCCTGCTTCAAACAAACTGCTTCTGACTTTTATGATCCTTTTGTGATCTAAATGGCTATCTCATAAGATATTCCACTGCAGCTTCTTTTTCAATTGCTTTTACTGTGAAATGGCATTCTGGAGATTTCTGGGGACCATTTCACACTCTTACGGTATTGATTTGCTAAACCTGATGATAGGTTTATATTTAAGATGCAGTCTATTTTATGAACAGAGTGCAAAGCTTATGAAGAATGGATTCAAGACTCTCAATAACCCCATCTTCTTGATGGGGTTTGCCTCTACAAAGTAGGGTATTGTTTACACTGTGTGTTTGAGTGTAGGACACTATATGGACTACATTCTAATTGCCTTGGAATGCTTCCACTACACTCAATTACGGCCACAGGAAAATATGCAGAGGCATTTGGGATCCCAAATGGAAAAACGCATGTGAAATTGTTCCCCGTGTTGTCCCTTGGGAGGATGGCAGAGGACAGGTTTTCCACTAGGCACTCTGCTAGAAAACCGACAGCAAAACCAACTTCTTCCAGCGTGGGTGCTGGAGACGTGGACGTGTCTTTGAAAGACTGGTGGTTGTACAATGCCTGGGGGCCAAGAAAAATTCTCTTATTGAGTAACAGTGGGCCAAATCACAAGGTTGTAACTCTGCTTCTGCCCTGGTAAATGTGAAATTAAGAGATGGACGCAGATAAATTATGAGAAGCGGAATAAAATGAGGCACACAGAGTTATTTAATTCTCCTTGTTTTGCAGTGAGGAGCAGAAACTCCTCAACTGGGGGATTGCCTGGAGAGATCCCAGCAGCTGAGCTCCAGGACTTCTGTTCAGGGAAAAAGAGGAAGCAAAATACATGCTCTGGCTTTGGGTGGGATTGTATGTATGGCCATTTGATTACTAGTGTGACAGCAGACCCCAAATGCTTGTAAAATTCTGCAGGAGGGTGCAAAAACAGGCGAGTGAGGGTCTGAGACACTTTCAGGAGGCAGATTCGGGTCAGTGTGACCATAAATGGGCAAACTAGGGACAGGAACTGAGAAATTCACTGTAGTGCATAGAACAGGTCAAAAGAAGCAGGAAATCCTTATCCTGTAAGCAATACGTAGAGCAGTGATTATAATATCATTTGCCTATGACACGGCAGAATGTTAAAAAATAAAGATAATTTGAATTCTTTTAAAACAGAAACTCAAATAAATATGCAGGAGAATATGTCCTGACCTGCATATATTATTAGATATATAGCTTTATTTTTGAAATGTGCAGATGAATTTTGGAGTATGTGCATGAGTGATGATATGATTGTATATGACTGCTGAGTGAAGTCTAGACAAATTGCTTGTTGATATTAAACAAATGAAGAAATTCCTCTAGCAATATCTGGAATAAGTGAGGATAACACTAGTTAGAGCTGACGACGGCCAGCTTTAGCTTATACAACAACAAGCTTGTATGCTCATTTTTAAGTCTAACGTGACATCTGACTCTTTGCTTTCAGCTACTTCTTTTCTTATCCTTTTTTTTTTTCTTTTGTTTGGGTTTTGCATCTCTCTCTAGGTTTGGCATCTCTCCCCCATCAGTAGTGTAGGACCTGCACTACTCTTTCAAATGTTGAGTGAGTTTAGGTTGAAATTTGGGGATTTTCCTCAGTCTATATGAAACTATAGAACTGCTAGTGCTGCAAGAACACTGATAGTAGGCAGTATTTCATAAAATTCATATGGGGTGGGTTAGGAAAAAGACAATCAGAGCTGAAAGGGCCACTAATTGCTGCTGAGGGACTTTGAAATGTCTTGCAGTGAGTTCCTTAGTGTGTTTTTGCGGCTTGCTAAATGAAAGCTTCATACATGTGCAAAAAAATTTCATACCAAAAAAAAGTTCATACCATCAAGGATGTTACTTGAGTAAGAAGCCCTGCAAGATGCACAGTCATTTCCTAATTTTGAAGGGTTGATCCATTTTGGTAAGCTATCCATTACTGAGTACATAAATTGTCCAAGTTATCATCATCTTATTACAGATCTGGCAAAAAAACAGCAGGCAAGATTGGAGCCTAACTACTACCCCAGTAGCCTTATGAGAGACCTGGACATTTTTGAAACCATTACCAGGCTGGATGAGAGAACAGGAAGTGTGTGTGTTAAATTAGCAAATAATACGAGTGTGAGAAGGTCTGCAAGTATGTTGGAAGATGAGATAGAATGAAAAATGATCCTGATGAACTGGAAACAGAACGTGAAACACTAGGATAAAATTAATCGTGGACAAGCGCGAAGTTGGGCAAAATGACTCAACGGCACAAACGCAAGAGACAGAATGACCAGCTAGGAAGTTTTCTGGGAAAAGACCGGATGGTTGTAATGGATCAAAAGCTGAATGTTAATCTTCAGTATCAGGTGGTTACAGAAGAGGCCAAAGATGTTTTAGGATGAATAAATAAAAATGCAACTGGCAAAGCAAATGACAGCTCTCCTGCCCTATGTGGCAAGTAAAGCCTAAACTAAAATACCAGTGCCCCGAGATGGCTGTTGGCGAAACAGGAAATAACTCTACGTTCTGCACCTCTGGTTATCAAACAAAACAAAGTTCTGTTTCCCAAGTGGCTGATGAAATTTGGCCGCATGTGTCAAAAGGGGGAATGTGGCTCGAAGCAGCAATACTACATGGATACTGAGGAGTAATTCTGCTAAAAACCATTAGAAAATTTTGTCATTAGTACCTAATATATATTTCTTCTAAAATGTTTCTCTCACTGCTAGATATCAGCAATATACTTGCCTCACTTCTTTTCACAAAAAGCTTTAGAACCATATCTATATTCTCTAATACCCTGTAAGTCTGCCATATCTGTATCTAAATATCCACTTCTATCAATCTGTCTATCTATCTTCATACAGATCCATGTGAATGGGCCCTTACATCTGGATACACTGGAGAGAGCAGGCTCTTGATTTCCAATTCCTTTCTGTCACACATCTAAAACTTTCTCCTTAGTTTCACCTTTCAGATCTTTTTTTTTTTTTCCCCACCAAGCTGAAAGTTTTCATTGAAATTTGTTGTGCTGCTGAGGCATTTTTTTTTTCTCCCAACAGATTTTAGTGATTTTTTCTACAAAGCACCTTAGGCTGCTTGTGTTAGGAGATGCCTTTCTCGGGAGCATCTGTGGGCTGTGTACACAGTTACCATGCTTCAGACAGTGCTTTTCAGACCACTGTCATTAAGGGACAACATGAAACGAATCCTCTGCATCAGCAGAGAATAAATTCAAAGTAAAGTTAGCAACAGCGATTCTGTGATTTCCTCTGTGAAATTTTTCTACAAGGTCTTTAAAGACTCAACTCAACATTTCCAAAGTAGATCAGACAGGAGACAGTATCCCTTCCCACTTGACTTAGTGCCCAGGGCCCCTAGGAATGGAGTCATTGCCAAGATTGAGTTCCCAGATCCAGCAAAGCTGTGGTGAGTAACAGTGACTGAAAATCCACCCAGATTATGTAATACACAACCCTCCACACTACACCAGAGAGGAACTCAACATCCTGGTGCTTTACGAAGACCGTATCATAAAGATGGCATATCATCCTTACCAGCAGAAAATCCATACTGCCTTGCTATCTCCAAACTTTGTGCAACATCATTCATGTATCAGAGTTTCTGTCTTCATGAATTTGTCCGGATATACTGGCTAGATGAGGTCTTCCTTATTTCAGGAAATCACCCTCCAATTACACAAAGACAGACACAGCACAAAACCTTTACCTTTAAGATTAAATACTTTATGCAAATATTCAGAGAGAAGATTAAACAATCCAAAATATACAAGGCTATTTTTCTATGGATACTCTAGACAAACATTAGCAATACATGGGCTACTTTTCAATGTTGGTATCAATATCAAAAGACTGGAAAATCTTAAAACACTGAAAGACCATCTGTGCATGCTAGCAACTGCCAAATTTGCAACTGTGGTTTCTTCCCTGCTAATTCCATATTTTCATGATAGATTAATGGGCACCATTTATCCAGAATAAATAAATAAATGTGGAAGGTCCGCCTTCCTCCTTCACCCCGCCTCATCATTTTACTGATTTTCAACCAGACCACTGAGCACATTAATGCAAGTAAGCCACTGTCTGGCTTCAGAAATGATCACATTTGGTAGAGAAGGAATGCTTGGCAATGCCAGTCTCTTTACAGACTGAAAGTCCTTGAAGTTAAAAAGAAATATATCCAGAGAACTCTAGACTACAAACAACACAGATAGACCATTAAAGCTGAAGGATTTTGCTTTGCTTTCCTTGACTTAGATTTAACCTGTGTGCAGAAAAGCATGTAGATATTTTTCAGAGACTACTCCTTTTTCACTGTGTGTGTGTTCATCTTGTTATTTCTTTTGAGAGTCATTTCAGACACGTATATTTAGATTTTTAATTTGCTAATTTATGCCAGCTAGTGTGAAATTATAGGGTTGGGAATAAAGTTGCAGAATCAAACCTTTATACATTCTTTGAAGGAAAAATTTCTGCTATATACAGAAAGACTCCCCCAGTCCACAATTTGCTAATCTTTCCACTTAGTAATTTGCATGCCTGCACACACACACATTCACTTTCACAGACATACATCACATGTTTAATAAGAGAACCATAATTCAATAGGTACTCATAATATTGGGATTATATTGATTTCCCTGAAGTTTCCTGTTTTAGCTACCTCATACCATACGTATCTTTAATCTAAAAAAGTCAAAGAACATATATCTTAAACATTTTTTGCCCCTTGGATGACTTCATGGTCTATTCACTGGGTGCCAACTGCACATTTGGATTGCAAAGAGTACCTAATCTTGTTAAATGCATTTTTCTTAAAAGGAAGAGATATGCCTATGCTGTAGGTCTGCTGTCCCTGTTCATATAGCTCCAGATTTCGCTAAGAGGTATAAGCTGATAAAGCCTGTTGTTGCACTTGTTGACATATTTTATCCCAAATGACATTATCCTGGCATATTACATCTAAACAGAAAAAGCCAAAGACCAGGCATCCCATTGGCAAGAGACAGGCACACTCCACGATGTGCAGAAGCAGGACAGGGGCTTGCTGCTGTGCAAGCACTGGCAGACAGGGCTGCTGAACTTCACTGCTACCTTCCCCATAGCCTCTGTCTCTTGCTCTTGCTTGTAAATATACAGCAGGTTAAGGACAAAGCCTGGAAATTCCTCCAGGTGCGCCACAGGCGAGGACTTTAAGGAGTCTGTACTCCTTAAACCTCAGAGACAGAGAAGGAATAGCAGATGAGATGCGTTGCTTATATTTTTGCTTGAGCAATCTTAATACTACTCAATACTGTATTGTTTTCAGCAAGCTAACCCAGCAATAAAAAGGTTAAATTAACCTAAAATAATTTAGTAGAAAAATCAGGCAGAAAAATATAATCTCCTTCTCTCCAAGATGCTTTTCTGGATCTTTTTCATTTGTCAAAACACACACAAAAAGGAGGAGATAGTCCAATTCTTTATCTGTCCCAGTCAGCTTTGAAAGCTTGGACCTTATTGAAAACCCTTGCGTATGTTTCTCTATGGCTTGAAGCATTCTGTCCTGGATTTATTCCCTATTTGCCTAATTTTTGCATGTGTAAAATTATTGTTTGTGATGAGATTTCCCTACACTTACATCAGCAAGAACAGCAAATTCAAACCTATTCTATCTCTAAATACATGTGACTATTAAATAGAAACTCTGATTAAGCAACTCCAAAATGAATCAAAGGAAAACTTAATGGGACTCAGTGGGACAAATTAACCCAATAAAACACTCTGAAACAGGGGTACCCTCCTGAAGAGCATTTATGGCTAATTTATGTACTGGGTCTAAACAAACAAGTGCCAAACACTGAGGAAGCTGGAGAAATTATATATTCAGCCTTTGCAAGATACTGCCTGCACCTGCTTGTTCATGCACAGAGTGGCAATGTCATCATTTTGAAAGGAACCACTTATTCAGTCTCTAGGCCAAAAGAAATACATCAAGGTCTAGGAAGAAAGAGCAAAAAAATCCAACCACCCAGAAGAAGTTAAAGAAAAAAAATTAAAATCTGTATAAAAACATAGAAGTCCTCAGTTATAGTTTATCCAACATTTTATGGGAGGAAAAAAAGCTCGAATCCTTCGGGCCAATACTGTTTACAGTTGCTGCAATGAAAATTCTAATTTTGTGCTCTAATGAACACAGAACGACCCATAGTCAACCTTGGCAAAACTTATAATGACTGTGTAATTGAAGTGACTTTGTCACACACACACACAAAAAAAAAGAAAGAAAAGAACCCCAGAAAAATCACAAAACTGTAGGAAACTGCCAAGAAATAAACCTACGGGATGGGCAGCCTTGGGTAGGCACCACAGTGAGCCATTTTGTCCCTGCGGTTTGGTGCGCGCGGGCTGCAGACCCGGGACACATTGGTATGCACTTGCTCTTACAGCGCGCTACGACTAATTGCAAATTGCCCCCAGTGCTTCATTGTGAATGTGACACCGCGTTTCCTTTCTCAAAACAGTGCTCGCCCTGTCCTCGTATCTGCCGTCCCCAATACGCGCGGAGGCAGCGGGAGCCGGCGGGTGGTAGCTGGGGCGCTGCGAAGGGAATTTTAATGGGGAGGAAATGAAAAGGCCCCAAGTCTGCAGGCCAAATTCACCTCCGACGCAACTCCGCTTACAGAGAATTTGGCTTTAAATATCAGAGCTTCGCTCTCAAATATGACTGAACAAATATTTTCTGTCTCCTTAGCACAACAGTGCCTTCAGCGGAGCAGCTGCACCACGTCCTGGAGAGAATGCTAATACGGTCCCCAACCGCAACGCTAATTTGCTTTTTTTTGTGAGTCTTCCTGAAAGGCTTTGCCTTGGGATTGGGCACCTAAGCGTCTTTAACAGAAATAAGTAAGTCCTCCTCATTTTCACTGTGGCAAAAAATTCTCCCCGAGATCAGTATTTCAGAGGACTTTTCACAGTGTTCTTTCCCTTGAAAGGCAAATCGGATTCGACATGAAGTTCCATTATGAAGGAGCTGTTACATGTGATGACACTGGGTATTGAAAATTGAAATGAAGTGCGAGGAAGCTAACACCAACTTGTATGAAATTCTGCTGTCTTTGAATGACACCGGGAACTCAATATATCTAATCATCAAAGTGAAGCCCATTGGGAACCGCACTACAGTTGCATTGCAGAAGGTTGCTACTTGATTGCTAGACCCAAAAGTGCTAAGCCATATGCCACTTATTTCTGTGTCTAAATAGCTTACTATGATTGATACTGGGGATGGCTCCGCTCTTCACAGCAAAGGAATAATCAAGACAACAGGAATTAGGAAGCAGAGTATCCAAATTCTTTTTCACAACCCTAATTTTTAACCCCGTTTGTTCCTGGGGCTTAATTTAAGTGAATCTTCTCCTTAACAAATCCACTCCACGCTCATCTGCTTTTCCAGCAGAACAGCAGCGTTCGCACGGATAATGCAGCTCAAAAGCTGCACTCGGACAGCTTTTGCTCTCATGACCGTTGGTGCGTGGCCAGAAGAGCTTGATTACAAGGGCTTAGCATTGGCCTTGAGTGTAAAAATTTCCCCTGCTTTCTTCGGCAAGCCTGTTTTACCCCGTCCTTGTGCCAATCTCCTTGATTTTTCCTCCTCGCTCACCTGTCTCTCCGAATCAGCCTTTCCCGAGCGCTCCTCCAGCCTCTCCGCAGTCAAAGTCGTGCCAAGGTCAGCAGAGGCCCTGAATCCCGCGGGTCCCCGCCGGAGGCCGAGCGCTCCCTTTGCAATATGCTCGCTTTCCACATGACAGGGCCTGCGAGCCGGCGCGCTCGGCCGAGCCCGGTGCCGTGGCCAGGGAGGGCACCGTGGCTCCCGGCCACCACGGCAGCCACACGCGGCCGCCCTCGGTCCTCCCTTCGCCCTCGGCCTCGGCACACCGCGCGGCGTCACGGTAAAGCACCCTGCACTTCAAGCAATATCCGCAGCCTCCCTGCCACTATTAATAAAAATATTTAATGCGCTTGTTAGGAGGCGCAATTTGATTACCGAGCTGTTATCCAACAAATCCTGAAAACAATTCAAAGTGAATTTCCCTAATACGTCTATTTTTCTATCCTGCCAGAAGGGTTGCTAATGAATTTGCTGCTTGAATGCACAGACAGATTGGGAACTATAACTGTGCTGGCCTGGGCAACATGGCACTGGCACCAAAAACCTATTTGTACCCATGCAAAGTTCTCTCTAGAGTATGTCTCTCATCCAGAGGTGATTTTCCAATAAAATCAGCCTCGATTATTGCAAGCGCAGGAGCAATCCCTGAGGGAATATATCAGGCAATTCAATACTAGGAAATGTTGTACTAGGCAAAATTAACCTTGTAGCAGTGTTATTTCCTGCAACATTATCTAGCTTTTGCCTTTCTTTTGTATTCATCGATCCTAAATGACTGCATTTTTTTTTTTCCTTGCTTCTCTCACTTAGCAAAAGATCATTATTTTTTGTACTGGTATTTAAAAGAAATAAATGCATGAAAGACACCTGTTTTTCCTTCTAATTCGCTTATATTACTGCCAAAATAAAGAGCTGTGTTAGATGTATTAACTGGAGGCCTCAAGCCAGCAAGGTCCAGGAAGCTTCATTCTCCCTTATCACACCAAGGTAAAAGAATGTAATGGCAGCAAAACTTGAGGATTTTCATGGCCTAAATGAAAGAAGAAGTTGACCTACAGGTCTCAGAGCCACTGTTGACAGCCACGGTCGGACACCATCACCAGGTCACTCCAGCAACGCCCCTTACCAGCACCCACTCTCCAAGGCTGGGATCTCTGGCTGGAGAATGTCAATAACATGTTGGACACTAAAACATTATACACAATTGACACAGTTTTGCTCTAGCTGCTTATCAGAGATCAGAGATCTCTTATCAAGTTGGAAAACAACTGCTATTTACTACACTGTTCAAAACAGTACTTACACTATTTGAATAAATGCTAAGCATTTTAAAATTAAAAATAATTGCCAGAAAGTCAAATCTCAAGCCTGAAATGACCACACTGCTGAAACGCAGCATGAGTGAGGAGGGAAGAACATGCCCTCCTTTGATCAGTAGCAGTTACCTGTTAAAGCTGGAAGATAAATATTACCCCTAACTAATTTTTCTTTCTGTCAAAATAAGGAAGCAAAATAAGACTAAAAACGTTTTGTTTGGCTCAACCATTTTTTCCCTGACTATTTGAAACTGACCTAAATTTAACTCTGACAAACCGCATCACAATGAAGGTGTAAAAATGTTGTTCTGAAAAATAACAAAACCTGATCCACTTATAACCAAAGGACTTATTTTTATCCAGCTGTAAGGGTCTTGGCAAAGCTGACACAAATGCATGACCAGCTTTGCTCGGCTGGGATATACATTTTTCCCGCAAATAAAAATACACAAAGAAAAGTTCTTTTCCATCTGCCTGCAATTCCAAGACAGCTACTGAGTAACATGCTTGGCTGGGGAACTGAGGGGCACCTCGGAGCTGGATGCAGCTCGTGGAGCTTGGTATTGATGGTGCGTGCTCAGATTTGCAAGAGATGAGATGAATGAGCTCTCAGAGCCTGTTCATCTCATTGTCTTGTAAGCAAACACTGTGCACGGCACAGGACGTGCGGTAATTTAACCATCTACTACAAATTATACAATCAAGTCAGAAGCATTTCACTATAAAAATGTACTGTGCTCATTTGAAAAATGTGTGCTCTCTCTAGGTACCTGCTGTGGTGGTAGCTGAAAACCTTAATAAAGCACCAACTATTTTATATTTCAGGGCTTAGCCAATGTGACTCATTTGTACAGTTTTAAGTCCAAACAAACTGCTCGTCAACTAAATTATAACTTATTACCACACACTACAGACTTCTAATACATTCTGTGGTTGGAAAAGGACTGATTTACCGTTTTGGGCCCTGCCAGTAGTTATCATGCATCATTTCCCTAGAAATAAAAATAGCCCTACTGTGGTTATTCTTTGGACTGATAAAAATATATCTAACAAGATGTGTCAGAGGAACAAATTCAGAAAATACAGGTAAAATATTAAATAGAGTTATTATTTTATGTCTAAAGCACTACATTTTCCAGCTGCTCTGATGACTTTGGAACAAAGCAAAAGGTACAGCAAGAAGGGAAAAAGATCCAGCGGAGCAACCGCGCTCTGACAAAGCCACATGGGAATGGCTGAATTGTCAGAGCTTTGCAAGAGTCAAAATTTACATAAAAATCAGTATTTAGGGATTTGTGAGATATCATCAAAAGGGATTTAATATGTGCATTTCTTTGCAAACAGTTTAAAAGTAGCAGTTTTATAATCCATTTCCAACGCTAACCTTTAACTTATAAGAGTGAAATAATCCTTTGCAACATTTTGAGAGTTCACATTCTGCTGAGGAAACGTAGCCCCCTAAATAAAACGCACTGGAAACCAACAGTAGCGCAAGTATATTGGGTTTCATAGTGATACTTCAGGTGCCAACCCTGCAGTGAGTATCGTATGTGAACACAGATTTGACTGCACAGTCTTAACTTGTAGAATTAACAGTATTTGGGCTTTGTTGAATTTTTGGAGTAATTGTACTTCTAGTACAATAAATGGTTCCTATGGACAGAAATGTGTACCTGTGTAGACGCCTAAGTGGACAGACTAGGGGGATCAGGGACTAAAGAACAGTGTCTATAATTGCCTGTAAGCAGGCTTTTCCCTGGATTTTCACTGGGGATTTGAATGCTTTCACAGTTAGACTTAAAGTATTAAAACATAAATATGAGCAGATTTCTTTGAGAAATGAATGTGCGCAGCCTGTTTAGGCACTGTGTTGTAATGGATTTTTAGAACTATTTTAATTGGTGTTGGCTGACTTAGTTAACCAGAAACACTCAAAAGGGAAAGAATGGGATGAAAGGTTTAAAAGCTGAGGGTAACATGCAGCGGGGTGAGAATTGCTGGGAAGTTTTATTGATAAATGAGAGCTATGGACGGGATGGGCTTCTTATTTCTTTTGAACCTTTTGATTTTAAGTTCTCTAATAGATTTTCTAATAAATATATGTATACATACAAATTTATTGGTATACATACAGGACGGGAGACATCCCCTGGTGAAAGAGCTGAGCATGGATACCACTGCTTTTGGACCTCTGTCAGTCACAGCTGCCTGCTTCGACTGGTTAAAAACAAACACACCTTCAGATCTGGCCCAGGGCCTGCACTGATGCCGACGGGGGCAAAAGATCTGTTTATGGTCACTGCTATTACAGCACACACTCGGTGACCCTCGGAAGCTGACCTGCTTGCCCTCCCGCTTAGCGAGTCAATAAGAAAATCCAGTGGCTCCGTGTGACTCACGTGGCCCCTCAGCCATGCCGAGCAAGAGCTGCCCAGCAAGGCAAGGGCGAGGTGCCACTCCAGCTGGTAAAACAAAGATATTTTTAAAGTGCAGTCGGTAGAAACAGTCACTCCCATTCCATGTATAATCAAGGATGAAAAGGCCATGAAAAATACCACTGCGCTTTGCAAATGAGAGGTCAATTGAAATGTCAAGATATCAAATGTTAATGGATTGCAATTCCAGGGACGGTTGGGACAGAAAACCGTACCATGTCCAGTCGGATGCCCTTCTGAGGAGATGAGTTTTATGGCAGGAAAAGACAATAAACACTAGAAGTCTTTCTGGTTAACAAAACTGTGGCTGGTCTGGTCAGTGATGGAAAGCAAATACATTTTGAAAATATAACCAGCAATGGGATCTTAACACCAGCTATAATCCCAGAACATGTATCTGGAAGTCATTAAGTCTACAGCAAATTTAAACATATGCAGGTGTTTGGGGAAAATGCCATTGCTTTCTATTGAAATTTTTTAAAGCCACTATAAAAGAAGAGAGGATAAAGGACACTCAAGGAAGTCAATGTTTTCCTCCCTGGAGCAAGAAGTCAAGTTGAATATTCTCACAGTTCTACAGCAGTTAATGGAATACATAAGACTGCTCTTAAACATATTTTTTCTCCCTCCAATTAAAAAAATCTAATTTCTCTTACAAAATTGGAAAACTGTTCTAGTCTCCACTGCTGGATGACATCAGGACTTATCTGAATGATTCTTTCACCTGCCTACATTTTCCCAAGGAAGCCCTCTGGCCTCTTGCATGCAGGACTGTACTCTGGGGTATCTGTTTACAGTTAGACTATATCCAGGCCCTAGTCAGAAGGGTGTTTCCATGCAAAGATATAATTTCTCTAATATGAGAAAGAGAAAAAATAGTTATCTTTACAACTACCTGATTAGGAGATATACATCTTTCATTCTCCATTCTCTTTAGTACATATTGTGCAGTAATGGAAGTGTAACCTTTTGTGTGCAGATCTTCTGTGTGGTTAGAGCTATATTGTGTCAGATAATGCTACCATGGCATAAAGATGGGTTCCTCTGGATGTGCCTTTTCCTTAAGTGCTACAAGTAACATGGAATGGAGACTAAGTGCTCTGAAGCAGCAGATCACCACCTGCGTCTATCATTGCCCTGCTTAAGTTCACATTTGTCTAAGCACCAACAAACACCTGGATATTAACAAGCTAGATCTTTGGCTGAATTATTAAACTGTAGTAAGGAAACTTCCTCTCTACTCCCTTCAGAAGAGTTTGCTGTCCCTATTTGTTCTTTAGAAACCTTCCAAAACAGTTAAGTTCCTCTTGAACACGAAAAGGGCAACATTAATTAACTTAGTAACCAGAAGCAAATAGATCATTTCTACAGGAATTCTATCTATTAGAATAGCTCCTTACCTGATGTCTTAGACAGTGGTAATAACAGGCCCAGGCCACTGAAAGTACATAAACCACAGCCTTTAAATGGAAGTGATTTCTGACTTCAGTTGGGGGACATGGGAACTACTGTGTCAGCACAGAATAGAAGCAAGGACTTTTTTTTATGCTAATGACAACTGAGAATATTTTATATATGTATGTATATATATGTATTGTAACAGATGTCAAATGCAGTTAGATTCAACTCAACTTATTAGTGCATGGCTTTTAGCCAAAAGCAATTCACATTTGCAGAAGTGTACTATCACATATGTCTTAATAACAGAAATGTGTTTTTAAAAATGTATGTGATAAGTCACATATGGTAGAAGGAATCTGTACAGCTTTCAGTCCTTATGACAATGGAAGCTACTGACTTTATTTTGCATAGCTGAAGAACATTAAAATTCAAGTGAAATTCTCTTTGACATTTGAGAGCTACAAAAGCAATAGCACTAAAAGCTAGACAAGTCTGAGCAGTACTAAGTGTGGCTGTGATGTTTATACAAATACAATCCATGTCTATTACTGCCATCTTCAAGATACTATTTTTACTCTTGTCCTTGGAGGTAATATTTTAGCATAAAATCCTAATTGTACAGAGGTACATTAAGTACTTTTATTTCACTGAAAAATACTAGGTAGATTTTCTTGTCAGCTCTTTGTTATGCAGAGTGTAATTAATATGTATAATGGATTCCCTAGGGTACTAATTGAGGCTGCAACCATGAACATAGTCATAGAGAAGTTAAACAACCAGTTGGGGAAAACATGACAGGGCGAGATATACATATGTAGGTGGAAAGAGCAAGACTGTCCATCTGGCCTTCTTCCATTCCACAGCGTTACAGCACTTTCTCAAGATCCAAGAAGGAATGATTTAACCCAGCCCCCTCTTTCCCACTTCTGGTAGAGCTATCAGGCATTAGTGTTACATATAAGCTGTTTAATGACTGCAAGGCTCAATATCTCTGTTATATGCAGAACTCAATTCAGTTGAGCTGTTCTGCAGAATTTGATCCAAATAGGAAAAAGAGTAAATATATGATTATCTTGGAGTTGTTGCCCAGGATTCTCATCAACTTTCCAATCCTGAACCTTTCAGCAGGTGAGGTGAAATCACGGTTCAATTCACCTGCTAAATAACCTCAAGTAACAATGACTCTAGTTCAGCTTGCACTAAATTTGAACTAGCCTTTCAGGCATAAAAGGTCCCTGTCTTACTAGAAGTTCCATGTGCTATCAGGTCTTTGTTAGATCCCATTTCTAAATTTTATCAGATTAAATGAAACATAAATAGAGACTGATTTATGAATATCTCACATCTTGCCTAATCATTCCAAGGAGTGTTCATTCATGTTTTGTATTCACTTTGCAAGGTGTAAATGACAGTGCACAATAGGAGACAAGTGAGAAGTAGAAACATATCCCTTTGCTATGCACCCCAAAACACAGTGATTTGGGAGTCCTATCAGTGCACCTTCTTACAAATACAAAAACATGCCAGTCTAAAAGCCTGTGTCATCAGCAAACTAATAAGAGAACAAAAATGTTTTCTCTATATAAGCAAAACATAGCTACAAGGATTTAGTTAAACTGCAATGATTAGCTACTGAAGCTAAAGATATGTGTTTTATTGGTATATAACAACCCATTAAAACTCCTGCTTGAACCAAAAGTGCCTTTTCTCAAATAGCCAAGACATCTATATAGCAACTTTAGTAATTCAACGATATATGGTTGAGTGTTGCTGCTAGTGCCCTAAGATTTAAGAACTTCTCATAAAATGCCCTGAAAATTGCTCCCTGGTACCTTGCTCATCCTTCACCAAACCCTCCTGTAAAAACACGTGTGTATTTGGTGGGAACGAGATGCATGCACAGAGGGCAAAAGAGCTCTTCTTAATCAACAGGGTGGCAAAGCCTTGATAAATAGGTGCAAAATATTCCCATGCATCTAGAAATTGTTTGGCACATTCCTAGTTATTTCCCTCCATCAGACTTGCTCAAGGATTGCAATTAAAAATCAGAATCTTTTTAGCATGAACAGACCTCCCCGAGGCTAGCAGCAGTATGTATTGAACATGATGACGATATTCTTTGGCAGCTCTTCATAGGCAATATATTAATTTACAGATGCCGGATGGAACTTGGGGAGTGCAATCATTAGGGGTACATGAAAAAATCAGTCCTCAACGATACTGACTTTTTCATAGCTGTGATTAGGGGTAACTTGAATTCCCGTAGTTCATTTATTGCCCTAGGCGTTTCTTTGTGACTGTGTGCAAGAAGTGCATCGAAGTTACATTTTTCCAGTGGATATAAAAACAACTTACTTCACAGGAATGTTTCTCAATTTTGTCTTTTCGGCGGCCTGTGAACACAAGAGGGGCAGGGGAGACAAGCAGGTGAGCGACGTTCCCCGGAGCAACCCGCGCGCCGGCATCGCGTGCCAGTCCCTCCCGCGGCTCGCGGCATCGCTGCAGATCATCTACTTATTTTTAATGGCCATGACATTTAGGAGCCTCTCGTCGGGGCGGTGACCCTGTCTCCTGCCCCAAGGCCCAGCCTCGCTGATGGCATGGCCGGCCGGAGCGGGCCCAACGAGCTCACGTCCACCAGGGGAAAAGGGCAAAGGGTGGCCAAACGCTCGGATCGATTCCCGCCAGCAAAACCTTTGAGGAAACACAGCCCCAGTCACCCAAACGAGCAAACCCGCAGGCCCCCGGGCTGCGCGGGGCCCGGTGCCAGGCTCCCGCCGAACCCACTGATCTGTGTACAGTCCATTTATCATTCATGAAAAGAGACGGTGATCTTCACAGTATATTAGAAGAAACAACTCGGATCATCTGTCAGCGGCCCTCTTATTTCTGCTTCCCTCTCCGCAGGGATTTCAGCTCCTCCGATTCTTCCCGAATTAAAGTGTTGCTAAGCAACGCAGCCGGGGGCACCGCGCGCCGCAGCCCAGCACACGCGGGAGGCCGCGCCGGCCCGCGCCGCCTTTCCCCCTCGCACCACGGCCCGCTGACGCGGCCCGAGCCGCCCTCCCTGCCCTCCGAATCCCTGAGGAATCAAGAAATAACGTTCGGACACAGGAGGGCTTGCAACGCCACCGCGGGACGGAGCAGCACGGCCGTGGCGTTTCTGGAGATGTCCCCTCGTATCCGCTGGCACGGGCGGTAATGGATTTAGATGTGCAAAGCGGGCGGACGCGTGGGGAGATTACAAGCACGGGTGGCGGTGAAAGGCAGAATTAAGACAACTGATCCATAAACCTATTATACGAGGGAAAGTCTTAGTGCTTAATTACCTGGAGAGATATTTTATAAAGCTGACAGAAATTGAAGTGGAGGGTTTTGGTGAGGGACGTCAGGCACGCTTAGGGATGGGGAAGAAAATGCTTCCCACACAAGAGCTGGTCCTATCAACATTCCTGGGAAACGCTCCCATGAGCCCTTAAGGAATGACACCTGCTATGGACCCCGACTAACTCCTGAAACTTTAGCTCCGGAGCCACTTCTCCTCCGGGCTCCTCCCCGGCACCGTTTCCTCAAAACACCCAGTGTTTTGGCACTTCTGCTTCCAGCCATAGCAGGGGCAAAACCTGCATTTTAAGCCCATGGAAATCCCTATCACTGAGTTTTGAGAGGCAATTAAAGCTTGTGAGAGCTCAGATGGGGCAATAGTAACCTTCTGGGCTGGCTCCCTGGGTGCAAGGAAAGATGTTTTAGTTCTATTTGGGTTACACTTTCTACCTAAAGCATAAATCAATGAACGTATGGTGTGAAACGATTACATCAATGGTACTGTAGGTTTGCTAAATAAAACACTCAGGAAAAACTCAATTTTTTTTTTGTCAAATCCCTGTTAAAGACTTGGACCTCATCCTGTCCTCTCCAATAAGCCCATGATGAAAAGGGGTCCCTGCCTCCATAGGGAGGCACCAAGATTCTGCCCCATTCCAGAAATACTCTCAAATCTCCCTTGTTCAGTTGCCATATGCACACATAGACTCAAGAGGGTGTTGTTAAGAAATCTGAGTAATAAAGTACATGCAACAACAAGCAAATACTTCATTTAAAATGGATTAAAGCAGCAGCAAAAATGGTATTTCAGTTGCCCCAGTCTCCCATTAAAGGACAAGTTTCAGTCTCATCCTGTAGGAAATGAAAATTATTTTTAAACCTAATAAACTGCTCTACGTTACAGCAGAAGATTTTCTGACTGTAGAGTACTATTTTGCTTGATCCTTCTAAATATCAGGTAACTGGACTATAACAAAATTTCCCAGCTCAGGTACATGAAACTTGTATCTGAATCTCTGATACATTGTTTTTTCCTTCCAAATTATTAACAACAAAAAGATCACTAGACAATAAATGTTTTCACAATACAGATAAGGAAGAGGAAACAGAAGAGCATCTGGGATCACAAATAAATAATAATGCAGCCGATTCCAATACAGAGTAAAGCAGAAGGTATTCTGCAGAGCATGTGCATGATGGTGTGAGCTAAACAGTTTGCATGGTGGAAGATAAAGCAACTGGACATTTTCTATTGCAAATGATTCAGCTTGCCACTGAGTGGGAACATGGTGGTGTTAAGCGCAGCCCAGAATAAATGCCCATAATTCCTTCTGAAAAAGAAATGCAGGATCTGTCCTTCTGCTTTTATTTGTCTTCTCTGTGTTGCTCATTCATTTTTCAAAGCGTATTTGTTGCGATATCATGAGCATGCCCAGTGGCAGAAGACAAAGAAAGGCAAAATCAAAGTGACATTGAGTAACTCTACACATTAAGCTTTGATGCAGAAACATATTGTTTGAAAGTATTTGGTGTGCAGCAGGTCTGTCAATTAGAGCTAATTATTTTTCTCTGATCAGGAAGAATGCAATCTTGTTTTAGGCAGGTTTCTTTGAAATGTACTTCTTTTATATAACTTCATTATAGGAAAATACTTCTTCCAAATTACTTCTTTTCTGGGCTGCTTAGCTATTGACTCAAATTGTCTGTGTTGAGCAGTTCTCTCTGCTTTGATAATTAACTTTTGATCATTACTGAATTTAGCAGCTCTAGTCAGATGTGTTCATAGCTATCCTCCTCAACTATTTCAGTGCTCATCGCCTTTAATCTTTGAACAAAATGATCTCATTGAGCCTCCATCAACCTTGCTACTCAGTTAATAATTCCTCTTTCTCATCTTCATGACTGAGTTTGATTTCTTTTAGACTTGATGGGAGCTTTTGATTATTAATTTAAGATATTTCAAAGACAAACATGTTTTAAGAGTTATTTTGTTTACCTTATATTCCTGGGCTTTTACAAGTAAGAGATTGATTTTATTCCACAATGATTCCTAAACTTCATGCATTAAAAGTATTATCTAGAAACAGAGCAGGTAGGAGATTCCCAAATCATGATACATGTACTCTGAGTGGGAAATGATGCTGCAAAAGATTGGAATGAAATTGAACTGAAATAATGTAATATTCTATGGGTGTTAGGAGAATTACATCATGGGACCTTTGCTAATTTTGAGCTTGAAAACGTGCATTAAAATAATTTAGGATGATTAGAAAATGGAAACCAGACTGAACTAGACAATCATTCCACTTTAATTTGCAATTTCCTTCTGAATTTTTTTTTACGCAATTATGGCCTTAAAGTAATTGTGCCACCTCTCTTATATCTTCCCTCTGCAGCTGAGGCTAGTGGTCAATAAGAAAAAGGAAGATGAAGAATATACAAAAAGTAGCAAAATAGAGAACAACCAGCAAAGGGAATTTGCCAGAGGATGCTTTCCCATGGCTTTTATAATGGCCAAAGACTTGGGATTTTTATGGAGTATCACTCCTGATTTTGGCACTGTTTGCTTTGGCACTAGTTCAAGAACCATCTGCACTGTACTTCACTTGATCCCTAGTGTGGATATACCCACAAACTTATTTAATTAGTAGAAATCTAACTATTACACAAAAGAATGACCTTGGGAATAAGCACTGGCTCCTTCTAGGTTGTCTACAAGGACTGCCAAGTGTGAAAAATGATGCCTTTTTTTTCATGACTATCAACGAACAGACTGACTTTTGGATAGGGAAACAATATAAAATAAAATAAATAAAAAAAAAAAAAACAGAAGGAGAACTCTGGTACCTACAACTTTCCAACATCCCAAAACCCCAATAAACTCAGAAGAGGCCTGCCCCAAATTAACAAGGTAAAATACTTGGCCTATGCGGATGCCAAATTAGATTTTCTGTCAAATGACACATGCAGGGGAAGTGTCTGCTTTCAAAAGCTCAGCTTTTCTATTGCACATCTGAACAAAAAAAAAACCACACAAGATTTTTCAGGGAAAATTACTTGGTTTGGGGGAAGCAAAGCTTGACGAAAAGTCTATCTTTTCTAAAAAATGCTTCTTGATTCAGAACGACCATGATCAGCCAGCTAACAAGGCAATCTCTGGGGCTCTGAGAGTCTCTTTGGCTAAGACAGATGCAACCTCAAGTCCTCCAACCTACTGGTGGAAAGAAGACGGCTTTCATATGTTAGCCTTTTCCCAGAACTGCTGTGAATCTTCTGGGTGCAGCTCCCCATTTCTCACTAGCTCTGTACTCTGGAGCACTAGCTAAGCAATTCCACTCATATTGATAGAATTAATTAATAAAAGAATTGAAATCCTAGTTTGAAACGTCATTTCCTTGCAAATGATTTGTTACGAATTCGTTAGGAATGTCCCCTACTTAGAGGATGAAAATCCTGTTTTGAAAATACACAAATAAAACATTCAGCTAGTGACAAAAAAACAGTATTTGCCTTCTTTTACTGACATTTTTAAAAAATGTGTTATATCCAACCTTCCAAATGGCTAATAAATCAAAAAATCCATTATTTGCTAGGTTTACTCTAGAGCCTTTTTCTACATGTTAATCACCTGTTAAAACATCCTGAGGAGGCAAAAGAAACAGAGTGAAAGGTCAAGAAGCAATTAGAAGAAAAGCAAAAAAAGAAAAAGGTCTCTCTACACTTTCTCCAGGAAAAGAAAGGAAAGGGCTAGATGCAAAGCCTCCGAATTTCCTTCTACTTCATTGTACAGCAGCAGACCAACTCCATAATATGAGTTTGCTTCCTTTTCCCCAATTCTAGCACACAGAACATACTACTTCACATCCACCTCCCTCAGATTTAGCTGAGCACTGCTGACGTTTCGAGATCTAACACAGAGGTGCACTTTCAGTGTGCAATGTCTTACTGATTTGTTACAGTTTCCTGTGTCAAAACACAAAGGAGCACTGGCTAACCTCCCTGCAGCAGTCTCTCCTACCCGTCTCACTTGAAGTTTACGTCTCTGACTCTCCTTGGTGGAAAAAGCCACTATCTCATTTCTTGGGTAGTCCAGCCAACCTCAGCTCTTCCCTACTCTAAACTAACAAACACTTCCCTAGACATGAGAAGTAAAAGGGCAGAGCCCAAAAGCAAGAGCACCAGCAGTATCCACAGGATGGGATGTTGCTTTTGTTCATGCATCTCATTTACTTCCTATGTAGGACTAAAGAGTTTAATGATTGCAATCTATACTGAATATTAAATCTCTTACAAACAGGCAGCAGAGGGCATAGGGATGCACACATGTGAAATAACTGGTCCATGATACAGATGATAGAGAGTTCTTAAATGGTGCAGCTCCAAAAACTGCACACAGCACTGCTGCCTTGAACTGGAATGGCCTGCAGAGGGTCCCTGTCCAGCTCCATCGCACCATCACTCCCTAGTCCGTGCAAGAACACAGGAGGTCTGTTCTGGAGAGATTTATTCTGCTGGTAGGGAATGCAGCACCTCCAGCCCCAGTGAACCTTGCAGTGGCAGATGCATTCATTGTAAGAAAAATTAAGGTGTTTAGCTCTCATTACTGCTCTCCTTCTGGACTTCCTCCAGGGGAGATCAACTTTCACTTCTTCTCCCTCTTATTGTGGCTGACAGAAGCTAATTACTGGATTTATCATGCCCTTTTCATCACCTGCTCCACAGCTTGTTGGCGGCCTACGAGCCACTCTGCTCAGACTTTCACTAACCCCATGTCTTAAAGCCAGCACAGCACCACATGTCATAGGCGTGAAAAAATTCAGGTTTTGAAGATCACAGACAGCTACTTGGGCTTTTACAAAAGCACCACACTGCAGATGGCCAGCACAAGAAAGCCAGACAAGCTCCTTACCAAGATGCTTCACAAGGCATGCATGACAAAAGTCACACTCTCCTTGGTCAGATTAATGAGCACTGAGACAGCTCACAGATACCACAGACTTCAGATTTACTTTTTATAGGACAGCTTGGTCAAGAGGGGCTTTTTTCTTAACAACAACAACACTGGTATCAATCAATTATCTCACCTGCTGCCAGCACCTTTGCTTGCTGCCAAAGTAACACGATATACATACTTACAATAGCAACACCTTTACATGAACATGGCTGTGCAGGCACGCACTCAGATCATCCATCAGCTGCCCTGAGGACTGCAAGCTGCATCTCCCTCCCACATCTCCATTGTTTGCTCCTCACAGACATGCTGAGGCCTCTCCACCTCTGCTTAATCTTGTCTTCTTCTCAGATCTTTCATGCCCATTTTGCTAGGACTGCCTGCTTGCTGGTGCTTTCTTTTCCTGCACTATTTTTACTCCTGCAGCTGAGGGTTTTCCAGATGCTGAGCTGTCAGTGCAGAACTACCCAGTGAGCTGTGGAAAGGGTGACCCAGCAGCTGACCATGCCCAGAGCCTGGGCAGCAGAGCACCCATAGCCTGCAGGACAAGCTCTGCCTGCTTGACCTGCTGCATGGTGCAGCATACAGGGCAAGCAACCATAAGAGCAAACCCCTCATTAATAGGTAACTTGCTCAAGAGCAACACGTGTGGAAACACTTGCATGAAATTCTGTGAATTTGGAAGAGTTAAAAGCCTTTGTTAATGTCATATATTTCAATGGTGTGCCATGCTATTCACTCTTAGGCACAGTAAGCTCACCTCTGATCTCACAGTAGCTACTGAAAGCTTCTACTGATAACAAACAAACACTGTGATAGGAATCTCTGTCATTACTGTGTGAATTACTACCTTAGAAATGTCAGCCATCAAATCTCCTATTACCAAGGATTAGTCTAACGGAAGCTGCAGTAATTCATTTTACATACTAGCTGATATCTGGCTGCTTCAACCAGTATTGTACAGAATAAAATAATTTGAGTATCAATTAAAATGGACTGAGGTAGCAAGAAGAGACGCATCCTCATGAAAGGATTTTTCATGGTTATAGACTGACAAGGCTGGAGAATGACTGTATTATCCTAATAGCTTCTGTTTTCATTAATGGCTCAATGAAAACATTTCCCCACAATTATAAAACACGACTGTAGATCTCAAACACTGCAATGTGGGCTCTTCATCAAAACACATTCTGCTGTGGCAGCAACTGATGTTGCATCGCTCTGGGATTTCAGTGGAACCAATGACAGATAAAGTGTTTACATTAAAAGACTATATCAAAGTTATTTTGCACCTAGTTTCATCCTAATCCACCTGATTTTTCTTTAGCTTTGACAAGACGACCTCTCTCGCTGTGTGTGCAGTATTGATGTCATTACCGAAGATCTGTTCTTCAGCCTTTCTGCTGATAACAAAGTAAATGGAAATGCAGAGAAACCATCGGGAGGTAAACAACTTGTTCAGGATGCTGCTAAAAAGCAGGGTAAATTACCGCAGGAAAGGAGAGCCACTGTTGCAATGAAAGTAATCATTGGATCACTTTAAAAAGGGGTGTTTACATGAGGAAAGCATCTTGGAATTTCATAAACTTGCAAAAAAAACCCAAAAACAAACCCCCAAAAAACCCCAAAACACCTTAAAAGCTTTAGAAATTCAGTACGCATTACAAGAATCCAAAACTTGGCCTACAGCTGATCTCATTTGTGGACTTAACTACAAAATCAAATATTTTGTATGTAACTACCTAGCACCAGTCAAGTGATAAAAAAGTATGTTTGGATAAAATACAACGGATATGTGAGGGCCCTGGATTATATATATGTCTTGTATTTGTATGGCTATCAGAGAAGTGAATATACAAATGGCAATCATTAAGTGAGATAAGAAAAACAAATAGAAAAGATAAAAAAATCTCATTGAACTGTTCTGCCAAAACCACTATATACATAAAATATTGAAAATAATGGAGCAGGTCTGTAACTAGTATCAAAGTTTCTATAGTTCAAAAATACATAGATTGCCAGCAATGTGCTTTAAATTAAGTACGCATTTCAAAGGTTAACAGGACTATTCCTTAGGCAGAAGAACAAAGACGAGCTGGTTAAAGAAAACTGGGTACACTACAGCTACTTAAAATACTGTATCCAGGCACAACTCATTTGGATGTCTTGAAGCTCTGAGCTAATTTGAATTATACAGAGGTTCTTTAAAGAACAAAAATACCAACCTGTGTTTTATCGAAGCTCTTTTAGCTGAACTAACTAATTAAAAATCTTCACTACCATTCCTAATTTCTGGTTTCTTTTTTCCACTTAGTAATAAAGTCATTTAAAAGCTCCCTCCTTCCTTAGAGAGGAGCGTTAACATCAGTATGCCTTGTCATCTAATGGTTTTACTAGTAACACATCTGCCACCTCCCTTGACTGTATCTCTTGTAGCCAATCTGAAAATACTGTGTAATAGGATGCACTCCGAATGCAATACTGATGCATATGTCAAAGTTCCTCACAGTCACAATAATACAAAGGTTTACACAACAGGCAATGCTTAAATCAAATGTAACAATACTACTCAAATAATACACTAAACAGATCTGTACCGGGTATTAGAAATACGTGACATAAAAATCTATTGGTTTGGTCAGCGTGCATATTAAAAACCATTCAAGTAGGTCAAATTGTGGATAACTTAAAACTTTAAAGACAGCAATTTTAATAAAACTGTCAATACAATTTTCTTTGTAAAAACATTTGAGACTGATTATGCTGCTTTTATTGAAAGAGAAACACAAGGTCTATTTCTTTAGATCTTTTATTGAACTGTGAGCACAGCATCAATAACTGCTTCTCAGCTGTAAATGAAAATTGATTCCAGATCTAACCTGTCGTTTTCTATGTGTCTTTAATCCCAAATCACCCCCAATGAAAGACATAAGATTCAGCATTTTGTCTAAGGGACAAAGCATGTGTCACACGGCCAGCTCCGAAGCACCGGCACTGAAGATACTGTGGGATGTGTTTATATGTGTTAGGTGAAGCCCGTAACTGCAGTCACTCAAAGCAAGGCCCAGAAAATGGTGACTGAGTTCGCAGCTGCCATAGAGTTAATTTTAACTTGCCTCTACTGCAATGATCAATATGGTCCAAAGACGTGAAGTCAGAAGGGACCTGTCATGATCGTCTTGTTGGGCCTCCTGCATGTCACAGTCCAATGAAATTCACCCCACAACTTCCACATCAAGCCTACCAGGATCTAACAGGAGGGAAAGCTCAAGGTTTCCTTGCAAGCTGCAGCAGTTTAGCATGAGGAGTTTCCATCTCAGGTCAGCTCTCCCTTGCTGGAACCTGTTAGGCCCTTTGGAGTGAAACTGAAGTGTATCCTGCTCTCTGGAATCCTCCCATGGTGATATGCTTGTAGGCTGTCATCACACATACTTCTTAACCTCTTTTGGCTAAACATAAAAGGCCTAACTGCCTCATTTTAAGAAGGATTCTCCACTTTGAAGAGTGAAGGCTAAAAGTGGGCAGTGTATTCAGTAACTGCCTGGCTAATACTCTACAAAGAATTAATACCTTCCAGTGACTTCAATCTGTAATTCCTCATCATATCCAAAAACTGATCTCAACCTCCTGATTGAACAGAGTGACCACATGAGTTTGTTTTATATAATTTTGGAAAATAACATTTTGCTGTCAAAAAAACATTTCAGTGGTTTTGTTGGTGCTTATGTGTCTGGCCAGTGGACTAGATGAAGTTTTCTCTCTATTTGCAGACCCCTCTTTTTAAAGTGACATGGCAGAAACTGCCAAGGTGTGAAGGCATTGCCAGGGGAATGCTTAACTGATGCAGCAGAGCTAGGCTGTGCAATGGTGCAAGGCCCTAATATGGGATGCAATGCACGACAAAGATCAAAAAAGATGGATACATACAGTCATTCACGCAGGAAACCTATAAATCTATGGAGTGTTTTCTTATAAGGAATATAACATTGTTTATACTGGATAGGCGATGCAAATAGAAGAAATGCAACTACACGTTTGTGCTGTACGTAGGAAAAATGAAGTGCAGGACACTAAAGAAATATGCTCAGTGTGCTTCCTATCCACGTAGTTCATTTATTTTTTACATGATTGGAAGTGTTCATGTTTGGAATCCCTAAATACACAGACCATGATTTGTTTCTTAAAAAGATATTTAGGAGAGTTTATAAAGTTTGAATCGATTCTAATTACTCAGAGTGAGATGAAGCTCCCACTGCCATACTCTAGTATAGAGTATATGTATTAGGAAATTTGGGCAAACTACACGAATGCTCCCTATTGTGCTCTACTGTCTGCCTGAGCCTTATGCTGCCAATGGCATTAGTGGAAAGTCCCAGGTGAAGCTATGGTTCACTCTGAGACTTCCTTCACTTTGGGTACATCTCCATCGCACAGGGTGCTTTTTATTGGATGTCAGCAAGCAAAAACCCAAGCATTTACTTCTTCATCCAGCACTGATGTCTGATTTCATCTTAATGGGGTAAATGGTGTAAATCTGTAGTAATTCTACTGAAGTCAAAGGAACACTGCTACTGTAAGAAAACAAAATCAAATCCTGCCCATTAATATACTATCCATTTCAAAATTTTCAGGCTTCTCAGTATCACAGTGTCATTTTCTAGACTTATTTGGGCACTTTTCAATAAATCATGAAGCATGTTAATTACACAAACCACACATGAGTACCTGCCCAACAGTGCACTGTGTACGTACAGACGTTTGAACCTTTGGCTTCAGATGAGACTGCGAGACTTTCTGGGCAATAAAAAACAAGTGCCTTGTATGACTAAGGGGTCAACTGACAGCTGAAGGTAAATATTTCCTGGCACATCCCTCAAGGAGGGCTGGAGGGGAACATTCAAGTGGTTTAAAAAAGAATAAGAAAGAAAGATCCACTTATGATCCACATTTCCAACCAGATGACCTAATGTTGAGTTATAGCATTATTTTACTCTTTGCTGCAACCATTGCAAATGTGCAAACACATGTGAGTCTTTTGTACTTATAAAGTAAAATGAGTAGCAAATTCTTTCTCATAAGCATGCTGAGAATATGAATTCCACCAGCTTCATTTCCTCCATTAGACATAAATATTTATAAAGTAGGAAACTTGGTCAATGACATCAGATTTTTAAAATAACTTTTTTTTTTTACAAAATGATTCTTCATTAATGTTCAAGTAGGGAGACTGAGAGACTTCCAGCACTATTTTACAGCTACATATTGAAGTTTTGACTTCCCACAAACAAGAACCACCGGATTACTAAGAATCCCAGGCTTTACTCTACTCACTGACTGGAAGAAAACTTAACGACCAGTCTCCATGGGTGCAATTGTACAAACAAAGTGCAAGCTGCAAAATCAACTCAGCAGTTATGATAATAGTCTGATGTGGTCATTTCACATCACGTCCAAACAGGTTACCAATTTCAGAAACTGAATGCAAAGTGAGTACAGGCAATGCCACAGTTAATTTAGCAAAGGGAAGGACAAAATGAGAGAGAACATTGGCTATTCCTGCATAAAACCATGTCTGGTCTCCTATTGAAAGGCAAGTAAGTTGTGCTTAATTCACTTTACAAAGCGAAGATGGCAAAAAAGATCAAGAAAAAAAGGTATTCTTGTTTCAGAATAAGTCTCCTCCCATGGAGAAGGACTTAGGAACAATTGTAAAAGAAGTGATTCTGTGAACAGGCAAGATCTAAGATAAAAGATGCTGCAGCACCCCAAAACGGTTTTCATGCAAATGCTATAAACCAACATGCAACCATATTCAGCTCACGAAACAACTCTTTCTGACTATAAGTGCTACAAACCTTTGTCAAATATAATTTACCTGTTCATTGTCATCTTCATCACTGCTGAGTTTCAGATCATCCTCAAGCATTCTAAAAAAAGAACAAAAAGATGCAATATATAATTCCATTTACTGAATTAGCTTTATACATAATGCGTTGAATCTAGCCCTCAGTAAAATCAGAAGCCTCCCACTTTCAACTCAACAGCAGCAGAATCAGACCTATTACATGAAAACTGATGAATACTCTTATGTATGTAGGCAAGTATCAGCCCTCTTGGGTGATGCAAGGTAAGGACAAATGATTCCAAAGCCATCCATCATAAAGGGCAATCAATCCTTTTCTCATGCACTCTTTTATTTGCACTCTGTCTCCTAGTGACTGGTCCATATACACCCATGTTCCTAAACAGTGCATGCCATTATACTAGCACTCATCTTACACTCAAGGCATATCCCAGAATCAAAGAACCTTTAGGGTTGGAAGGGACCTCTAGAGATCATCTAGTCCAACCTCCCTGCTCCAGCAGGGACACCCAGACCACGGGGCACAGGGTGGCATCCAGGCAGGTTTGGAAGATGTCCAGAGAAGGAGACTCCACAACCTCTCCGGGCAGCCTCTTCCAGGGCTCTGTCACTCTCACAGCAAAGTTGTTCCTCCTCACATGGACATGGAACTTCCTGTGTTTCAGCTTGCACCCATTACCCCTCGTTCTATCACTGGCCACCACCAAGAAGAGTTTGGTCCCATCCTCCCTACTAAGGTACTTAGATATTTTGATCAAATTCCTTTCATTCTTCTCCAGGCTAAACAGGCCCAGCTCCCCTAGTCTTTCTTCATAAGATAGATGCTCCAGTCAATTAATCATCTGGGGTAAGATGCCATATCATTTGTCACATCTTTGCAGAAATGATCTCTTCTTTAAAGATCTAGGCGTCTACAGAGACATGACTACAAACACGTTCACCTACAGCTTCCCATACACTCATGATTTTGCTTGGTGGTTGTGCTCAGAACTAACAGTCCTTCTAGGCATATTCTTGCCTTACATCCATCCTTTCACTTGGGCAAATTCTTGTGTCACAGGATGATGTATGACTAAGTCTGCACATCTCGCCGAGACCTGTGGTGACAACCCCTGCAATTGGCAGGCTTCCTTTCTCCTAGTCTGATCTCCCTCACCCAATGCAGGACATTCACAAATCGCAATCAGTTTCCTTTTTGCTTGCTTTGACAGCGACTGAGGTCTATGATTTTGTATTGTTAGCCATTAAACAACTGTAGCAATCAATTAAGACTCTGTTAGGAAGTGGTAAATCATGGAAGCCTCCTAGTATAAAGAACTTTAAAGAGGGGACCATATTCCCAATAGTGAAATATCAGACGGTTCCAAGCCCTGCTGGTGCTCTTAAAAAAAGAAACGAAGTGCAAGGAGATCTTTAAACTGGTTTGTAAGTCATCCGTCTTTTGGTGACCTCTGTTGTCAGGTAGCTCAGTGGTTACAAAGTATCTGGACACAAAACTACTAGTCATTAACCTCTTGATAAATGGCAGATGCCTCCCTGTAATATGTGAAGCCATAAAAGTAAGACCATGGAAGGATAAAGAATCTTGTAAAAGTAAGAATTCTTCAGGAAATATTAATCTTTAGAGGCCTGGGCTTTGGTGATGAACAGGAACTTTTTATGTTGTTTATCTAGCAGACACATTCATTTGTTCCCCCAGTGTCATTACTCGCTGGGCCATTCACAGCATCTCATGGCACCTCCACCTTGCTGCAGCCTGGGATTCTTCTCAGAGAGGCTCATTACAGACCAGAAGGACAAAACCCTCAGAAAACCCAGACCATCTTCATACAGGACTATATCATTCCAACTCTTAACTCTAATTCAGTCTTACACTCCTACTTTTAAAGCTACATCTCACTTTAATGTGTAAATTATCTGCTTCTTTAAAGCAGCACTGCTAGGTAATGCACTCTATTATTATTTTTTAATGCAGATCTAAGCAGACATAATGCAAAGGATCTTTTCATGAATGGAGCCCAAAGGGTTATTTTTTTTTCTTTCTAGCTATCACAATTTTTTCATTTCTTACATGTTAAATTCCTTTTTGACACGTTCTGGCAGAAATAAACCAAAAAGGACAAAGGAAATTCCACAGTAGATAAATGGAAGGAACAAAGAAGAAAGCATAAAAAAGATAAACGAGTATACTTACTAAACTAACCAAACAGTCATGTGAAATGGCTGATTAATAACTGTCCTCACTCAGCCTATACAGCAGACACTTTCTAACAAGTACAGTAAGCGCTAGACATGTTTATTGAATATTGAAAAATATAAAATGGATATAAAACATGATTAGTAGGAAGGACAACTGTTAGAGTTGGTTTCAGATAAACTAAATTTGCAGGATTTATGGGTTCCCTTCAAGAGACTAATGGATGTTTAGAAGACTAGAGAGAGGAAAAAAATTGGATTTTGGTATTTCTTTAGCAGTTCCAAGCTTATCACTTGGAACATATAATTCTTCTTAGCCTGTTCCACTAAATGAAGAATATGCCATCTCATTCTGCTACAAAACTCAGAGGTTAAACAACTAAACCAGACAGCTTCTAAAATGTATCACACTCTCCTGGCAGACGGAATAATTAAAGAGAAACTGAATATGGTATCAACAATAAATACACAGTAGAGAGAGAAGGAAAGGAGTAAATTAAAAGTACCCAGTATGCACAGAGGGAAGCAGAATGTTGGAGCCTTCAGATAACCTGTTCCCAGAGGATACTGGTTAGAAGAGGTAATATTTTAAAGAAAGTGGAGGACTAGATGGTCTTGAACATTTTTAAAATGTGCTTAATATTCTAAAGACATGGGTCACGGTGGCTTGTACTGTTTAATGTTTCTATTAACTCTCATTTATAAGCAAGTAGCATCTGATCACACTCAAAGCCCTTTAAGGGCTTTTAAAGATTGCCAGCAACCTTAATCCAAGGTGACTGTTTCACTGTCATCGTATCTATAGAAGTAACCCGTATCGGCTTCAAAGCACTGACACACAAGGGCTCTGTATCTGCAGCTCTCTCAAACGCTACCGGAAGGGTTTGAACGGGAAATTAGGCCCTTTTGAATGAGAGATCCCTGTAAATACGCATACGATCTCTTCAGCTCCATGTAACTGTCAACCGCAGGGAGAACCAGGCTGCAGATTACAGAGTGCATTTGTTATTAAGATCCAGCTGGCTATTAATAAAGGACAATTTGGTGGATACGCTGAAGTTGCAATGAATACTGCCAATGAGGGCAAATCAAAGAGGAAACTGCCTGTATCAGAAAGCTATCTTCAGAAGTGTTATGAATTCATTTTATTTCCTATTCTCCTCTGACCTAGCTGACATTATTATTGAATATACATGTACTTGTTTGTCTTTTCATCCATAGCTAATGCTTTACACCACTTTAGGGAAAGACTGGGATTAAGTAGGATTTTTGATTGCATTATTAGAGCCATGCCATTTATACCGCAACAGTTGAAGTTGTGTCAGCATATTATAATCTACAATTTTCAGAGGTTTATAATTTACAGTATGAAATTACTGCAAAGCAGAAACGTCGTGACAAAGCGGTGCATTTATCTGTGCTGTAAGCAGGGGCAATCTCATTGCCTGACTACAATACCCACTTCCTCCAGGGATGAATCCGCTCCCAAAGCAAACTGCTCTTATATTACAAATTTAACTAGACAAATGGCTGAAGGAGAGCTCTAACACTTTAGCATGCGTTCTGTAAAAGATGCATTAGAAATAATAACAACAAAGGGTTATTTTTAGGAGCCTTAAACTTGCACCAGGCCTCAGGAAATTATGAGATGGACTGGAACTAAAATGAGCTATTTTTGGAAGAATTTGTTAGGATTTTGTTAGCATAGCAAGCTGCACTTTTATCTTTTTTTTTTCCTATTCTTCAAACATTTTCCAAAAATATCATCCAAAAATGCAGTGATAATAAATCAGTTTAGACATAATCAGAAAGCCCTCTGTCTCTGTTCCCTTAGCAATGTCAAAGTTGATGCAATCCCCCCACGGCTTCTGTTTCTCTGTTTTAAACCTTATTCCCCTCCATGCTCAACACAGAATTGCAAGGAGCTGAGTCACATGATCACAGCAAACCTCAATCTCAGCTATTATTTTTATACTTTTATTGAAGTCCTTGAACTTAAAGAGTATTTTCACAGCTCAGCGTCCAGTCTTTCATTTCATATAGTCTTCATCAGCGGGATATTTAAATGCTTTACAAGTCAATGAAGTCCAGATTCCCAGCAGCCTTCCAGGAACACTCTGCTTCCCGACCGGCTTGGGTTGTGCCAGGCTGGAGCACACGGTGTTCATAACACCATGCTGCAGCTTCAGGGAGATAGGGCAAGGACATTAATTGGACAAACACATACACCACTATCTTGATAAGATTCCTGATTTTTGAAGTATTTAGAGTTTCTTATTAATTTTTATTTTTTAAAAATCTGTAGCATTGTCTTTGCAGATGGACAAAGTCTGCTTCCATCAAAATATAGGACATAGTGCTTAGATAAGGAAGAAACCTAGCATTACCAAAGACACAGCATAATACTAGTAGGAAGAAGCAGTGATAGGTACTGGAAGCACACAAGTGACTCGAGGGCTCTTGAAGGGAAGCAATTTCCTCTTGCTTCCACCTTCCACTGATACAAATGGAACAGTACATTTTAAAAAGGAGGTTTGTATGACTCAGATTCAAGTAGCATACGCCAGTATACTGCAGCTACCTATTCTGTCCAACATTAAGGAGAGGGCATAGGATGTTAGGGCAAATTTTGCTTGTGATAGTTAGCAAGACTTAAACCCAGAGCAGGCAAGAACCAAATCCACATCTCTGCGCTGAGAAGGGAGGTGTGTTACCATCCAGAGCCATGAAGCCCTTGGTCCACGCTGCTGTTTGCTGCCAAGCCCATGTGGAAGGAACACGGTCCTCACAAACAGCGACTAGCACTGAGACATCCCCTCTCCTCGCACCGAGACGAGACCGCCAGTCCGACTCGGTCTCGGCCAGGTCACCCCACGGATGTCAGACGGGCCTTGCTTTTCATTTCCCCAGTGCATTTCTCTGCAGGCTGGAAGACTTTTCTAAGAGTGGTAACTCAAAAGTTATCAGGCAAATGACACTCTGTGTAATGGAAGTCAGATGTATTTCCAGAACGTGTTGCGCACACCGGAGCGCAGCCTCATCATTTATCACGGGGCAGGAAGGGAACCCACGTGTGTGCAAACATCTAACAATAGATTTCCCCTGAGAAGTCCATAATAGAGTGGACAAAAAACCCTGGGAAATGAAAATGAATGGTAGAGTAATTCCAAAGGAAAAAAGAAGATCTTTGTTTCAAAACATCCCATCTATAAATCTCGAAACTTGATATTCATTCTTTCGCTGAAATGTGCAAGTCATCTTTAAAATATTTCCTCTGAGATATTGTAAGAGTTATGGTAAAAGAAAACCTCAGAAGATTAAATGGAATTTACAAGCACCATTTAACTTAACACTCAGGGCCACTTGTCCAGCAATTTTATACACACTTACATACAGTTTAATAATTTTCCCTTCTCCTCCTCTACCATTTTCTTTCGCTACATTCAACCACAAGTGCAGCCTGGCAAACTCTTACTCACAGGAGCATCTTCGACCCCTCTGAGGAGTCCCTGGAAGGGGATAATTTCTCTGAGGACCAGGTCCTCACCCTTGGCATGTAGTCACCGGCAAGGCAGGCAGCAGCCTCCCGTCACACTCATCATCATCCTCCTGGGAGAAGGACACCATGCAGAACATCTCCATTTCATGTTGTTGCACTCGGCCTGCCTTAACACTGCTAGCACCATATCAGTAATTAGTGTAATTGCAGCTGGAGTAAGCTGGAGTAAGAAGTAACCCCTGTGGTTATTTATTAGGTGCCTCCCAATCAGTGAGGACACTTCATTACTCATCTCTCCATATCATCTCTTAATTTCCAAAGAATTAAGTAAAATGAATTATTTTAATAGAAGACTTTCTTTATCTAGCTATCCATTAATCTCTGTGTATCAAAAGCTCTTCAAGGCAACCAAAATATCAAGTTGCTCCTAAGTGCATTGTAAGTACTGCCCTCATGACAGGCATTCTGCTTCTCATTATAGCGGAGACAGACGCAAGGACTTTGGGACAAGGGAGAAACCTACTGCCAAGTTTGTCTCTATGTGATAAGCATAGATGGAGACCCTATATGCTTAGCTTGATAAATATTCTGGCATAGCCAATAATTTGTTGGCTCACATCCACACTGAGGTCCCATCCTGTTCCCAAAGAAAGCTTAAAGTAGAACAAGAGCAGGATTGGGTCCAAATATTTTACTAACAGGATAAGTAGTTCAGTAAGTCAAAAGAGCAATATAGAACCTTTTCATTTCAAGCTAATGAGTTGATAAATTTGTCATAATAACAGCGATAACACCATCCTTTATGTCTTATTTCTAGAAAAGTGCAATCTTCATTGCATTGCAAGGGTCTGGCGCACTACAGTCACTCCTCACGCCACCGTAGCCCCGTCCAGCAAAGGGCTCCGAAGGAAGCACCATTCATGGTAAAGGAAAGAGAGAGAGATGAGAACAAAGTGAAGAACGGGTGCAGCAAAATCGGAGTTTCCACAGAACATAATTGGAAAACTAACTTTGGTTTTTGAAGAATAAAAGCAATGGCCCCTAAGCCTGACAGATTTTGCCAGCGTGCGTAAACTTTCTAGTATTTTCTCTTTGATCAACTGCAAAACCTGATATAATTCTGGGTTCTGCTATTTATCAAGAGCAGTATGTAGTCCAAGAGGCATTTCTGCAATACATACTCATTTCCAATACATTCCACGTGAGAAACACCTGCCTGCTGCAACCATATTTGATTAAAAATGTCTCGCAGCCAGAGCATCAGTATTTTCTCTGCTAAACAAGCCTTCAGCTGGCATATTTACACACAAAGGCTTTGGGAACTTAGCACACAGTTAAACAATGATTGATAATTCTACAGCAACTTGCAAAAGCGACTTTAAAAAATCATACCAGAAAATATATTAAAAAGAGTTGTTCAACAGGGAACAAATAACGTAGGACTGGCTCATCTATCCCATGTTCCACAGTGCATTTGGAAAGACATTCATTTTATTTATTGATTATATTCTTTTACCTTTTATTTTATTCCATTTTTAATCCGATAGTGAAGTGAGTCCTTCAAGGAGCTGTTTGATGAGGTGTCAGTGCCAACATGACACTCACAAACCTTTTTCTGTGCACAGTTTTTCCCTCAGATAGACTAATCACTACCCAAAGAGACGAGTTCTTTTGGGTCTGCAGACTGGAAATGAGTTGCGTCTGGTACATCTTAAACTTCAATAACCTGGTCGGCAGTGGAAGCAGCTTTTGCGGCTTCATTAGAAACCTTTATGCCCATGTGCTGTTTTGCAGTTCTGAACTCCACTTAAAAATAAAAGCTGGCTCCTGCTGCTGGAAGGGTTTCCCTCTGATTCCCTTGTGTTGCCCACGAGGGGCAGTGTGGAGGAGAGGGCGGGCGAGTCGGTGCCGAGGTCACGAGCGGATCTGGAGCAGAGGGACGAGGACGGGAAGCCCGTCCTGCTGCAGGGCGGCACGGCCAGGCCCTCCAGCCCATCCCAGCCATGGCGGCACCGCAGCCCTCCCAGCCGTCCAAGGGAGACGGATCTGAAGAGCCAAAGGAGTCCACGAGCGAGCGAGGAAATCAAAGCCCAGACCTGGCTTGCAGGGTGTCAAGTCAAGAAGCGCGAGGGTAACTCACCCTAGCAGTCCAACGGAGGACAGTTTAGCCCCAGTTCTCAAACCACTGCCCTCCTTCAACCTCCTTCATCCATAACAAGGCCCAACAATCTCTCAACCACAATTAAAGTGAGAGCTGCTTCCCTCCCTGGCCTCCTCTCCTTAACAAGCTTGTGGAGCAGCACTCATAGCCAATATGTGTTTATGCCCTGAAACCAAACAGAGCTCTGCAAAAAGGCACTGCTCAGTCAATGTTTCTCCAGTGCCGGCATCACCTCCTGTGGGTTCACAGCACTCTAATACAACGCGGGAATTTTTTGCTCCGTTTTCATAGCTTAAGTACATCTGAAAGAGAAAAACTATTTTCCGTCCAGTATTAGGCCACTGGAATTTTGCAGCTCAAACACAGGGGCCGTTAGGGTCATGCCTTGGTTAAGGAGACAGGGACAAAAGGAACTGACTGTGGACAGGCAAAAAAATAAATCCATTAAAAAGCAGCAGTAGAAAAGTGGCAAAGAGAGGAGAGAGGTGGAAGAAAGAAAGGAAGTAAATATCAAAGGCAAACTAAAAACAAACATCTCTGTGTCCTTAGTAGAATACATACTCGTACCAGGCTTGCGTTGGAAGAAGAATGAATTGGATAGGAAGAAAACAGATATACTTTCCTTCTTCCTATTCCACTTACTTTACTGGGGAATACCTCTTTTTTTTTTTCTCAAATGGCCATTGGAAAAACACTTTGCTCACATTATACTCTTCACTAACAAGAGGACATTTTTGCAAACTCCTAAAAGGATTCAAGAGATCCTCCAAGGCTCTGGCATTGCTGCGATGGCCTCATCCCTTTGAAGACAGGGGGAAGAGCATTTGGTGAGGAGCAAAACCCTCTGCTCCTTCAGCACACTGGCCTCTAAGTCGAGGAGAGCTGGCTAGGGGCTGGGCACGGAGGGCTCTGCACCTTTAGGGAATGCCCTGCTTGCCTGTGCCCTGCCTGCAGGGCCGTACAGATCGGTCAGTACAGAAAGTCCCACAGAAAGCAAGGACAAGGTCGGGCCAGGGAAGGCGAGCTTCGTTTTCCCTGCACTAATCTTCCGATGAGTTTCTAAATCCAGGACTCCTGTAGTTCCAAATTCCCTCATCCAGAATCCACAGCAGCTCTGCCATATATTTGATACAAACTTCGTAAAGCTAAATTAATCTCCGGGAAGACAGTTCACTTCTCTCCTTAAATGAATATTCTGCGGATCAATCTAAAAATGTAAAAAGGGATTAAGCAGGTACTAAAAGTAATATAAATAAAGAGGATAAAGGAATAAAAGACTTAAATGATTTCTGGATCTGGATGATTTATAAGGCACTGAATATGCATGATGGAAGTCAAGTACCAGGCACAGGCCTCAAAACACTGACTCATGCAAGTAATCCTTGCTCCTGCAAGCACTATTTCTCAGGCTCAGATCCAAACACAATGCCTGACACTGTTTGCTCCAATAATCACTCTAAGATAAACAGATAGGAATAACTGCAAATACTCCCAAGCATTTCCTTTCACTTATAATGTAAAAAGAAAAATTAGAGGATAAAATGAAACTCTATGTTTCCACTTCCACGTTTCATACATCATTAATTCTGTAAAAATAAATCAGTCTTCATGCTGATACTTGTCTTTGCTTGGCAAGCTTGAAGAATGCAATATGCTTGATAACCTGATTGAAAATTTGATCCTATTGTTTAACAAAATGAGGATTGTTTCATAAGGGGCTCCACCATGTCTGTGCACATTTTCCCCTAAGTAACACTGTAAGACTTGTATTTCCCCAGACAGTTCAGCATTTATGTTGATGTACTTGGCTGCAGACTCCCTCTTGCACTGGCTGTAATACAGGAGAATTTTCCCCAGCATTTGGAATTATGGCACCGAAATAATTTAATAGTGCCTTCTGTGCATGTTAAACAAGTTTTCTGATATAGTTAGCTCTTGCTGAAAGATTGTTTATCCTATAAATTATACCATGTGCTTAAACCACACTTTGGCCTAAAATCTACAGAGGTTATTTTTTTTTTCAGAATCACTTCAATTACCACAATCCTGGAAAAGTCAGCATTTCCCCACATACACACACAGCACACAGACAAATATTCTCTGTCCGGTACATTCCCTAGGAAGCCAAGGTTATTTTTGAGCTATCTGCTGATTTGTGCCACAGAGCCCTCTCCAATGTCCAAAGAGAAAAGAGGCAGGGAGGAAGCAAACAAGGAATATTCAGTTGCAGATACCTGCAGACATGATTTATACCAAGTCACTCAGGATAAAACCTGCAAGTTACCATTGTACTCCTGACCCTAATGCAAATTGTCATTTGGAACTTAGCAACTTTTTGTCTTTAGCAACTTGCTGCTTTAAGACACCCCTATCCAAAGCCATCCTGTGACCGCTCCAGCCCTTCCTGATTGCAAAGACGTTGAGGAACCCATTTGGATTGATTCCCTGGGAGGGAGTGAATGTTTTCACAGCTCCCAAATTCACTTACTTATCAGATGAAACACATGGTACCCTTAAATAAAAACTCTTGAAAATCACACCATGGCCCCCCGTGAACAAAACACTCTAGAAAAGAAGAACCCAGCAAATTCTTGCTTGCTCTTTTTTTCCCGTTTTTATGTTACTCCCAAAACATACTTTTTTTTTGTCCATGAACAGAATACCTTGATGTTACTATAAGACAAATAAACAGGAATATTAGTATATAAAACTGATGAATGGATACTAAATCCTTTCTTCAAAGGGCAGAATCTGGGGCTGGTGCAGACAAAACTTAATTTCACTGATAATGTCTAATGACATCATGATATTACAGAGACAAATAATGTTATAATAACATGTAGAAATTGTCAGACTGCATCAAGGCTGTGGTACATCTTTTCTCAGGAGATGATTCAAGGAACAATTTCTCAGATTTTTTTCTTCCTAAAGTAACTGGAAAGGGGTTTTGGTTCTTTACACTCATGGTGTACATATGGCTTCCAAATTCTTAATTCCAATCTGTTATTTTCTCAATCTCATTGAACCCTGGCACCACTGTTGGGAGCAACCGGAGTCCTAGTTGTGCGTTATATAAGAACAATATTAATTTTTCCTGTCCTTTTATAATTTGCATACAATGCCTCCTTGCATTTATATCAAAAGAAGTTTAAAGAAAACAATGGGAATTTCAGAGAATGTTAAGTGGGTCTAGGCACTTGCCTCCTACTGATTTCAATCCTTAATTTCCTATCAGGATAGACAAGGACATAATGTATCTTTTTTCCTAAGTGATTATTATTGTTCTCTATCATCTTTCTTTATCAGCCTGCTGTTGAAAGTCTAACTCTTTGAGAAAATTATCTTCTGAGGAACGAGAGCAGGCATTTAGCTTGTCTGATGGGCAGCATTCCCTCCTTGTGCTGAGTTTTGATGCTAGTTCAAGGGAAACACGATGAGTCCCATGAAGAGGAAATTGCATGATACACCTTGCACTTGGTGTGCGAGTTGTTAATCTACAGACTAATCCAGTTGATACATATGGTTAGGCAGCCGGGTAACTATAAGAGCACAACACTACCTTTCATCTCCTAAGGTAATGCAAAAGTTATATCTCAAATCCAATTTAAATTGGTGCTCCCTTGAGCTCAAAGATAATTTCTCTCTAATCCTCTTCCGGTTGTCTATAGGGTAACCTTCAAAAACACAGATACGACACTGTAAAAAAATGATGGAGTCATAATTTTTTTAGCATAAAACCTAGCTATTTTTTCCTGGTGGTATTATGTTCCAGCTGTTATCAGATTCTAGAATTATTCAGTTGCCTTGAACTCTGCATTTATTTTACTCTTCCAGATTTTTGCCAATGAAAGTGCTTCAGTGCTGCTTGAAGAGAAAATAATCTTGTCAGTTTTAGTGTGCCGTATCTGAGAGGATGAAGGTCATGCTAACTACAAGTCTGTTCCAATTGCCAAGGGGCTGGGTGAGGTGGGCTTTTTATTTTATTTTTGGTTTCCCCCTTGCTCCTACCACAAAGTAATAGGGATTTTCCCCTTTTATTCATCTTGCCTTTTGTTGTTTTTAATCGACCACCCATCAGTGCCGAATTGCCTTGTAACTGTCTGCTGAGCTTTCATTTGACAGAGATAGCTGCTATTGTTAACACGAGCCTTCACTTCAGCCCATTTAACTTTCCCCAGTTTGACAGCTTCACAATAGCCACCTTCCATCTAAAGAAAACTGTGATTTAGTAGAAAGGGAATGTGGGACAACAGCCTGATCTGTCACTCAGTCTCCAGCGAGTTCTCTTGGCATAAAGTTCCCCCACAAAGCCAGAGGATGAAATACTACACGAAAATAAGACGGTCATGAGACATGCTCGGTTATATATGCTGGTAAAATCTAAGCAGCAATCATGCCTAAAAATACAGCCCTTTCCTGTCAGCAGTACCTTGCATGGGAGAGCAAAATAAATATTTTGATTGATTTTAAATTTCCAGTTTTCACTTACATTCCAAAGCAATGTTTGACTTTTTTTCTCTGTTTTATTCACCTAGTAATTGTTCACAAATTGATCTACAACGAGTCCTAGTGGAAACAATATGTCACAAGTAAATTAAGGCTTTCATTGGACCAGTCATTGCTCCTACTCCATACGAGGCTCCATGAAAAGATGTTGATGAATTAAAAGGCCGGATGTCTTCCCTCGCTGACAATTAAAGAAGTGAAATTACAGCTGCCTAAGCATCGGATCCGAGTACTTCCAGCTCAGCACCATGCTCAGCTTTCCAGTCAAAGATAGTCTGTAAATACATTTGTAGCTGGTTTTTTTTGATTGTTTTGGTTTGGTTTGTTTTTCTGTGCTGCATTTATCTTCTTCTTTCACATTTGTGCCTGAATTTGATTATATCATTTGGCACAAATGGCAAATAGACACCCCACTATAAGATTTGCAGGCACAATTCTTTTTCCAGACGTAGTCAAATAACTATATTGTTTTCTTGTCCAAAATCCTGGATTCTCGTTTGATGAACGCTTTCTTGATAAAAAAAAAAAATGTGCTTTGCAAAAAACCAGAATTTGACTACCATAAAGCATAACTTATTTCGGTCCATCTATGCTTCTTTCCTTCAAGCTCTCATTAATTTCAACAGCAGAGGGATGAGAGAGCAGAACGGATTCAGCAGCCTACTGCAAAAGTAACCGAAATAAATCGACTGCCGGGTTCATCTGACTTTCCAGCCATTTTCTGGATTTCACCAGTTTGTTTCATTTAAGGTGAGTAAGCTACTCTGGTAGTAGTGGTAAACCACTAAGCAATTAATTATTGTTCTGCAGCACCTATTCAATACTTTGGTTAAGCTGAGTGGACCACAGCTCTCTAGAAAGGTGTGCTCAGAACTGGAGACATGAAACTGGATGACAGATAAACTCCAGTTAAAAAGACAGGCAAGAGCAGCCAGCCAAGCACTGACTGCCCAGAGTTTACAGGAGGGAGCACCCGCGAGGCCCTAACTAGGAAGAACACCAGGCCTCGCCACTGTTTCTAATTAGGAAGGACATCCTTCATTTTATAGCTCTTGTGGTCTAATTTGTAGAGAGCCATATCCCCTAAAGCTTTCTGTAAACCAAATTAAAACTCATTCCATCAAGGAGTTTTAGCAATATAAGGTCTCTGATCACAATGCATGCTCACGGTCATAGCGCTGCTGCAGGCGGTCACTTGGGGGGGTATTCTTTCTTTTTAGGGCTATTCTTTTTCCTTTTTATTAGGAAAGAGCAAATCTCTTCAAGGAAAATACATTTTTTAAGGCCAGAGAATCTGGTTCTGTTTAAACAGTCATTCATACTCAGGAACAGTACATAGAGTCTCTCAAGTGATTGTCCTGGTATTATGTCTTTTAATTAAAACCTTTTTTCCTTACTTTTTTACTCAAGATACCTCAAAGGCTTCGACAGCTCAGCCAACACTGCTAACAATTTTCTTTCCAGATGAAAAAAAAACAAAAATTAGGATTTTGGGGAGATATAAGACTACACTACTGTGTGCGGCAGTAGCACTGGCTTCCTACTACTCTGTTCTCTGGGTTTTAACACAGCTCAGAACATGTAGCTTAAATCCAGTTGATCTGGATTTACTCAAGCCTTACTTTACTTTCAACGGCGGGGCCAATTGAGACGACAGCTTCTGGAATTTGGACGCCCATCCATTAAATGGACTCTACTGGAGACCTTCAACTCATTTCACACAGGCCAGTGAATAGCTCACAGAGATACAGTTATTGTTCACTACAGATCTGCTTTGAATTTGAAGGGGTGCCACCACTGCACTAGCGCAGCCCAAGTCAGCCTGTCCTCTGTAATACCAAAGCCAACCAAGACTTTGGTGTCACCTCGTTGCTGAACTTCACACACACAGACACACAAACACAATATTTGCTGAAAAACCTTTTCTCTTTCTCTTTGGTGGTATCTAAATCAAGTGCACTGCTAAGTATGCATGGACCTGTCAATGGGGCAAACACCAATGAAAATGTTCACTTCCTTTCACCCGCAGAGAGACTTTGGCTGATGTCTCCAAAAAGTAAGACTTGAAGAAAGCATTTCTTAATAGCTGGTGTAATTACGAAATTACATTGCAAACAAACAAACATACAAATGAACAGAGGCAAAGGGAGATGGTGAATAAGTGGAAAACAGCAGTGTAACAACACACACAGTGTTGAAGGTTGCAATATTGCCCACAGCAGAAGTCATCAGTCATCAATCACCCATACAGCAAGAGGCTCACTTCCAACAGGGCACCTCACAATTTTGTGTACCCTGTGTCGGATTATTTGAATAAACATTCCCACCTGGCTTTGACAACAGGCAGTCAATGAGCTGCAGGAACTTGCCCCGTGAGGAGTGGCCAAAGCTGTTGGTCTTGAGGAACGCACGGCAAGAGGGGGCCCCATGGCCTGGGCCACCACCCAGGCGAGCCCTGAGATGTCCCGGCAGGGTCCTGCAAAGCCCGACGCCAGCTTTTCACCTCTCTTTCCTCTTTATCCACCCAGTCCCAACAAAACTACTACATGTGCTGTTGTTTAAAGGCCAATCGACATTTCCTGTAAATGCGAGCTATTCGCACCACTCTAATAAAGTGATTTCAAAGTTAACTTATAAGAGCTCTTGCGTAGCAAAACGTCATGCATCTTTTTCAGACAGTTAAATCTCGGCAGGAAGTTAAAAGGGAAAAAAAAAAAAAAAAAGATCTATTTAAAACCAGATTAAGCCCTAGCTGCTAAAGCACAATAAATTGCTCTATTTTAACTGACTGAACTGTGCACACTTAGAATACAAGGGCATATTTCATTTGGGTTTATGCAATTGTTGAGTCTACTTTTCTGCCATTCTACCCATCATCAGATGAGAGAACTTGTCAGGCAAAATTATAGTTAATGATGTTTAATGGTGGCTAAGCCCAATAGAGTTGTTTATTTCTTTTCTTCTTTTTTTGTTGCTTTACTTACACTGGAAATAATGAAAATATTACAAGAACAACTTCTACATTATTTGCAGGAAAAGCTTCCATTACCAATGGTAGGTAACATAAAGCTTTATCTGATTTATACAGCAATCTATATAAATCTACTTTTATGTTTTATTTGATTCCAGCCATTAGGCTGTGCTAGGAAGTAATTCTAAAATATATATCATAGTGGCAATTCAGGGTACTATACCAAATTAATCTACATAAATCTATACCTGTGTGCAGGGAACCAGCATGGTAACATCACCAGCATGGAGGAGGAACAATGCCAGTAATTCTACTTTAGGCTTTCTAGGAAATTCAAGCTTTTTAAGCCACTGAGCAGCATACAAATGTCCTCCGCTGAAAAACTCCTCCATCTAAATTAACTGTATCATCATTAGCCTAGCTCTTACATTTTAAATTTCAGAAAAATGAAACTGCGCATTAGGAGAGGTATTTCCTCTTTATGACTGATCTAAAGGCAGAGAGCTGGAGCGTGAATGGGCTGTTTGGAACAGAATCTCCTTTTAAAAACCTGTAGTCCTTACTGATTTAGAGTTCCTTACATAGCTGAAGCCAGTGTGCTTTGTACAGCTGAACGAGGCCAGCTGGCGAAGCAGGAGCATATCAGTATTCCGCCTGCTTTCCTTTTGTTTGAATATTACCTCAGTGGCCGTTCACTAAACGATGTGAACTTGATGGGTTTGACTATGACCTCAGCTAAACTGAACAGTATGAAGCTGGCACATCTGTAATCTCAGCCTTGCTATTTTTCAATTTATTTTTCACCTGATTTGTATTAAGATGTGGTTCAAATTTAAAAATAAAAATAAAAAGGGTCTTTCTGCATTCCAAATCAATCAGCAAATGCTGGCATGCCAGAAGGCAGGCTTCATCTGCCTCTTCACACCACATTTGGTAGATCCCTGACTTATGAGAGCTTGATTTCTAAATGTTTATGCAGAAAGAAATGCTTTACACATCCGCTCCTTCTCCGATAGCCTACAGGGATTTCTGGCAATACTTATATTTTTTTTCCCTGCCTTCCAGGTTTTCTCCCTATAGACGCATAAAGACATAGTGACAGCAGGAGAAGGCTCAACTTGCAGCGAGAAGCATCCGTACATATTATTACTATTGACTCTGTGAGATAAGCTGGACATCTGTCTTTACTTTTAGCAAGTTCCACAAGGATAAACATGAACCTGAACGTGGGCTGCCCACTGACAGTTTACTGGTGCTCTTTTATATCCCCATCCCAATGCTAGGGCTCCTGTCACTTCTGTCTGAGCTATATTTCAACCTCGGGTCACAAGAGTTCAAAGCACAGTCAATTAATCAAATGGTTTCTATGAACATAAATGCCGTTCAATAACTGTTTCCTATTCAGCATGGCCAAGGAAATGAAAGGAGGAGGTTAATGTGGAGATAGTTAGGTTATGTGGGCAGCTTTAAGCAGCAAGCCTTGATTAGCCATCATCAAACCAGGCATTTTATCTGTCGAGGTATTTTATGTGAGACAAAAGAACAAATCCAGGACATTTACGGCCTGATCCTGCTCTCAATAAAGTCAACTGGGGTTCGGCCACCGACTTAACACCTACCAACTCAGCCTCTAGAAAATCTGTCTCTACAACCAGTAAAATCCAAACAGCAGTAGAGAAACAAATGCAAAAAAAAAAAAAAAAAAAAGATATAAAAACTTTCTCACAACGCATGTTGTTTATACTAAGAAGGATATAGGCTACAAATCTATAATGTGAAATAACTACTCTGAAGACAAGGTGAGCTGAGACTGGGACGTGGACAGCTAAGAGACCCGAGTGATGGGGTTTTAGGTCGGTGTAACAGGCTTTACCTCTGTGGTCTCAGTGGTATGAGGTGGGGTTTGCAGTGCTGCTGGTGAAAGCTGGTGAAAGAGGAAGATGCCCCAGTTCTTTGAACTGTGCTCCCAAACGTGGCCTACCAAGGGGTGAGGAGCAGCATCCCCGCTCAGCCAGCCGTCCCTTCCCCGGGCTCATCTCCGCCTGCTCTCCTACCAAGTGCTGCAATTCTGCTCCGGGTCACCCTGCTCCGTTCACAAAACTAGCCCACTACCCGGCGAGGAATTCAAGAAAATTCCTCTGCTTGATGTGATGAAAAAATTACTTGTTTCTAGCCGCTGAAGACAGCAAGAGTTGGAAGGCTTAAATGGGAAAAACTAGTTTGGATTGAGCCAATTTTGGGTACTGTCGCACATGTCAAATAACACTTTGGTTGACAAATGGTCCCTCTGAAATCCACGGGGCTATTCTGGGAGTAAGGTGCTATTCAGTATGAGTAAGGAGATTAGAATCTGGCCCTCATTTTATTTTCAGAGAGATTTCAAACATATGTTTGCTCTAATTTTCCCTTCCTTCTAGGATTGCTGGTGTTAACTTGGCCCGGCTTTAGAGGCAGAGGGAGGTGAATAACAGCACCAGATTTTTTTTAAAAAAAAAATTAAACTCTCTAATATATGTCTAAAATGTTTTTTTTTTTCTGCTGAAAAATATGTAGGATAAACAAATTCCATAATGATGCAATGTGTTATAAAAGTTTTATTGGCACTCATCTGGGATTACCCGCATAACTCACTTGTGACTTCACTGCTCAGGAGTAATGCCCTCATCTCAAATGCATGCTAAAAAACAGCTTATGTGAAACGTCTTATTAGAGTTCAACACAGATTAAACTACCAGTTTTTTTTCCCAGAAGCTTCTCAAAGGAGAGAAGTTAGCAGAAATTATAAAAATCTTAGTCTATAGGAGGAAATGTTCTCATTCAGCTTTCCTCAAGCATCCCATATTAAACTCCATTAGTTCTTTACCAGTGGCCTGTCCATCCACCCTGCACTTTTATGCTTCTTTGTCCCCTATCTTTACCCACACCTTTGTGCCACATCGCACACATACAATTGTTCCCAGAGAGAACAAGCTCCCTTGTGTTGGGTTACAAAGACATAGTATGAAAGAGTCCTTGTTCCAGCGAATAAACCATGTAAACAGAAAATGAAGGGGACGGGAAAAAATATTATCCCGACTTGCAGACTTAGAGCTGAGACATAGTTTCCCACCGGTCACACAGGAAGTCCCTGTCAGAGCTGGAATTAAATTCAAATTCTCCTCAGTCCCAATCCGGTGCCTTAACAACAAATTCACCTTTTTTTTCCCCTCCATCTGTGTGTTTCGCTGTCTCCTGCATTCCACGCTCATCCCTGACGGAGCAGCGCGGCTTTGGCGGAGGGGGCAGAGCTAAACTGGCTTTACTGCCTGTCCTTCCCTGCTCCATCCCGCACCTCCGAGACGTCGCGGTGAGCACGGACGGGCAGGCAGCAGCCGCCCCACGGGCAGAGCGGCCACGCGGGGGGCTCCTCTGGGCATGTCCTGGTTTCCCAACTACTGATGCTGGGTGGATGGAACAAAGGAAAATTTTTGTACTACAAAACAATGCAGCAGCAACGCAGGTTATTTTATGCAGATCCTCTTCAGCTACAGAAAGAAAGGGCAAGCTCTACTTTTCCCTACTCTTTTTCTAGAAAATACAAGCAGTCTTTCGCCCAAAACCTTCACCCAAAACACCATCTCAAGCAAATACCCAGAACGGAAAATTTCTACTTTTAAGTTAAATCCTGTGAACTTACATCAGAATTAAGACGGGGGCTATTATTAGGATACATTGAGAAAACTTCGCCAGTTTTGCTATACACACGGCACAGACACAACGATAAAGCAAACTGTATTGTGAAAAAAAAGGTCATATGGAAGGAGGGGTAGGAGCTTTTTTCATGTAACTTGATTATTTTTGTTTTTAATTAGTAGCTGTTTGCAATTGCTCGGAGGTTTGCAATGTTCCAACAGGCACCAAGTGATACATTAGCAGGCAGAGTGCAGACAGAGGAGTCCAAAGCTCAAAACAAATTGATTCTGCAATTACTAGGCAATTACATCCTAAAATGTATTAAGTATAAAGAGATGAAAAAATATTTCCATATATCAGAAATCCATAAATGCAGAAAAAAGATCAATGAAAAGAGAAAAACAGTCCTATGTTCTTTATTCACACATATCCAAGGAATATATCTCTTTGGCCAGATATGGATTTTGTGCAAATTTTCATTTTTATCCTCAAATTTTCCTTAATCCTTAATAATCTTTCATTTCAATCACTATAAGCTTGCCTAGTTTTTCTCTCCACTTTAGTCTTTCTATTCTGAGTAAAAGAAGGTGCAGTGGGCACCATGACTCCCAAAGAACCTTTTTTTTTTCTTAAATATTTCCTTTCAATTTTTAGATTAGTGAGTATTTTTGGAAATTTTATGACAAAAATTGCTATTTTATGCAATTTAATTGAAATATTTTATAGATGACACATTTTCTACTAATATGATGTGTGATCTCTTACAAGAGATCGCTTTATTTAGACCAAAAACTTGGTCTAAACTTTTTCCTTAGGTTAATTCTTAATAAAAATTTCCTAATTTGCAATCAGAGCTCAAAAGTGAGATTAAGAAATTGCTTTAGCAAACCGCTTTCTATAGTTTATATCAACACAACAAGGTAATTGCCAAGAAAGAAGGGAACTAAATTAAACAAGGAACAGATTCTCAGTTTCAGAACGATCGGCTGTCCAGAGACAGACATATCCCTTGATTTCCAATCACATCAGAGCAAGCAACTCTCAAACTCAAGGAATGTGACTGTTATTAACAATCTCAGCGGTGCCTAATATAAAAGCACTTAAGCACACAGTGTACTTAACTTATATAATACATAGCTATAAGATATCAACGCCAGAATCCTGTGCAGGGATTAAATATTCAGTTCTTCTTTATGGACTCGAGTATGAGTTTTACCCCTCTGCCCCGCAAGGTTGATAGTGGGGGAAAATGAGGCAAATCAATGATCCCTCAAGACACTGCAGGTCATGGGCAGCTCTAGGAAGGCAGCAACACATGTGTCTGCTCATGGAAGTCAGACTTTCAGATCAGTTTCAGTCACTCAATACAGACATAAACATGTCAGCTCTTTTCATTGAACCCACTTGCCAAGCTATTAAATTATGGGGAAAAAAAGAAAAAAATTTTAGCATAGGCAAGTACATCAATGGGTTAGAACAGGAGGGAAAGGGCCTGAATCAACCACAAAGCTCCGATGTGCTGTAGAGATGCTGAGCACAAGGATGCTGGCAGGACAACCGCACGAGCCCTGCTTGGAATCCATTGGGAAAGCAATGTCAGCGGAGCCGCCACTCCGGGCAAGGGGGAGGAGAGGAGGAAGGTAATAAAGCAGTAATCTCAGGCGCAGCCCTGGCATTACCCAAAGTCTGCAGCGCTCTGTAGGGATTTCAAAGAGCACATTTAGAAAATTTGTTAGGAATTAGGAAAGCAGGGTCAATAAAGTTAAACTCTGTCAATAATCGCTCTGTAATATGTACAAGGATCTTCCACCGCAGTGCCCGAGGGCTCCCTCTGAACTTAGAACTGAACTTTTCAAATGTAAAAAGACCCATTTACTGCAGCAAGTCATTTGAGAAAATCTTATTATGGAAAAAGACCTAAAAATAGAGCTGTTTTTTAACACTCTGGACTGACCCTATCTTCCCCTCTCCCTTTTCCTCCCCTCAAAACATCTATGAAGCAAATGTCGCCAAGAGGAACATTTAATGAGAGGTTTTAAGTCATTAACCTGGTTATGGCAGCACCTCATGCAGCAGCATGGATGTGGTTGACTGGGGCCAGGCACACATGAAGGCACCAGGTTCTCAATGTGCACAGTCTGATCCTGCTAAGCATCTACCTCAATGTCAGCAGTGCAGACACAGCCTTTGGAAATACCTTTGATATACGGTCCCTCAAGGAGATGGGCTACAAAAATTCATCGCAAGTTGATGTTTTACTTGACTATTTACATAAAATATGTGTTAAAAGTTGAAAACTCTCCTTACTCTCTTCTGTATTCAAAATTTGGTGGTAGTAAGGGGCATTATTACTACCAGTTGCTACATACACTATCTGAGCCAGCTTGCTGCTTGAAGCATTTAATTCACTGAGAAAATACGTGGAGTGGAGGGTGGGAGTTACGTGTTACAGGATATCAACGAGACAGACTTAAAAGAGAGCTACCTAATTTAAGGCTTTTTAAGAGGGTTATCTAGGTCTGAGAACTGGTCTTTGCTCCTCTTTTTCCTCAATTCACATGCCAACACTCTTTCTTTTCTGTTACTAAATGCCTCCACGATGCTAATCTGCAATGGTAGGCTAAGAGAAAACTCAAGATGCTCAGCAGTACTTAGTAAACGCAGTTTCTCAAAAGGACCTTCACATCCTTCATATAAATAACCCTGGTAACTTCCCTGAGAGGACTTATTATGACTAGGCAGGCTAGGATCACGCTCTGCCCATAGATCACTCAATTTATCCAGCCACACAGCAAGGCAAGTGAATCCACCACAGTTCAAGCTTGTATCAGATTTAGTTTTCAGGCGCTGTGTATGTGAAACTATATACTTATTTCTAAAAAGCTCAGCTTTAAAATAACTGCTAATTTCCTATCAAAACTTCTGTAGCATTGTCAGGATGATGTGAACCCAAGCCCGGGCAGGCCTGAGCCACTATCTCTGGTTAAAGGGACGGTTGGGCCCCAGAGGGTCACTCAGGAAGGAGCTGCTGAGTCCTCTCTCTGCTGGGATGATGATAGGAGAGAGGACTCATGTCCTTGCTGGGTCCTCATGGGTCTGTCTGCGTGTGGAGCGCTAGAAAACACCCGCACGTCGTGAATTCAGAAAATGCAGCGAGTTTCTGCACGGGCCACACGATGGGATGTGATAAACCCACCGTGTGCGACTCACGTGATGTGTGGGACTGGGTGTGCTCAAAGCACCAAGTCGTTTGCAATCAAAAACCTTTAATGTTCGATTCTGCACCCTTTCTTTGATTCTGCATAGTTCATCTTTCCAAAACTCAGCTGCAGTTTGACGGATACTAAGACTGAACACGCTTTTTACTGCGTAGGAGCTCCAGTGCTGTAAATGATTAATACTAATAACGGGAAAAATCTGTCATGTATAAACAATATACCCAAACAGTAACAGCCATTTAAATTTGCTAATTTGAGAATTTCTTTTCTCTGATTCTCTTTCATAAACAAAGTATTTTTTTCATCAGACAGTACCCATAATGTTCATCCGTGGTGTAGTTATAAGGTAAAAAAATGTGGACTATTGATGAAATAGATCATAATGGCTCTTTCCAAGCCATTATCATCTATCATTTAAATGTGTATTCAATGAGCTTTAATCTGCAAATTTGTCACGATTGGGAGCCATTACGATTTAACAGATTCATTGTGTTTGCTTTATTCTTTTTTTTAATATGATGCATGATGTGTGTGCTGGAGACTACAGGTGAAACCATCTTGCCTATCAGAACAGACTTTAAAAAGTTACTATATATGAGCAAGGGCTGCTCATTAGCACGCACAGTCTTTTAAAAAAACCAGCAATGCTGAAACACCACGTTGTTATTCTAATAAACAAGTCCAGAAAATTCTTCATTACTCAGCATAATTCTCATTTTTGGGAAGAGTCTCTCCCTCCCATTACTTGTAAGAATAACGTCATGTCCACTCATATCATTTCAACTGCACAAATGTCCACTGATCCCCTAAAGAGTTATTTTTTCCTACCAGCTGAGACAAAGCAAATGAAATCAATGAATGCTCTTGCACTGATATTCATCAGTTTGAACAGAAGACCCTGCAAGAAACCAATTGGTTTTGGTCCTTGTGCAGGTTTTTTTTTTTTAATTCACAAGGGTCCATTAATAATAATAGTAGTACCTAACACTCCAGCTAAAGCAATATAAGATATAAAGTTCTGTATTTTAGAGAAGGAAGATGATATTGGCTTTCTAGGTCAATGTTTGCATGGTTGCACAATTTACAAAATTGCAAAAAAAAATGACAGCAATCAGCAATACATGAGCTTTTGCTGCTCTTTGGCTATGGCAGAGTAATTCCATATCCGCTGTGTATATAATTCACTAAGCAGCCTTTCTTCCTCAAGTTTTGCAGTTCCCTGAATCAAGGCCCGCGAGACACGGCTCTGGGTAGCTCCAGAGAAGCTGCACAGCCCAGAATGCAGCTCACGCCGTGGCCGGGATGTGTCTTCCCTCCGTGGCCATGGAAGCTGCGGGGCGGAAAGCCTGCGGAGCCAGCGGCCAGGCAAGACGCGGACTGCATGGTCAGTAATACTGGTACTATGGGACGGGTTCCCTCCACCTCCTCAGCTCTCCAGTGGCTCTTCCCGCTCCCCAGCACAATACTGCAAGTTCACAAAGACCTAGTGGAAAACCATGGCAGAGCCACCTGACACCACAGCAGCACGGCCCGCACGAGGCACGTGGGGCACTGTCTCGACCCCCTGCACTGCTGTTTTCCTCCTGCTCATACATTATTCCAGGCTATTTTTTTCATTTTATTTTTTTCCCGCCGCAGGGAGAAGTGACTTTCGCCTTAAATGCTGCTATTTTCCAGCATAAAAAGATATGCATGTGGAAATAAAAAAGGAACCATCCATTGGGCTTAAAACAAAATAATCTAACAAAAAAGGAAGTATTTTTTAACAGCAGATGTCTACTTCATGGCCCTGGTCTCTTAACTTAGTACTTATGAGTTAGGGAAACAGCCCCTTGGTGGATTACTTTTCATAGTTTGCTCAGTAATGTGTTTACAAAGCCATTGTTACAACTAGATGCTTATATATTTTGATATACAGCACGCACTACAGCAGTACATCTTCAGAGATTTCACGCTTATTTTAAAAACCTAAATGTTTCTTTACCTTCCCTCCCGGCAAAACACAAGTTTATGGGCAGATACCGCAGGGCTCTACGGTCCAGTCTGACCGCAATTAAAAGCAGAATTAGCAGGGCCTTTGTAGGAAGTGATAACAGTGGCATGTGCCCGACAGGATGGGCCAAATTCCTCTGTGCCTTGAAGTCCTGTGAAATACCTAACTTACTCCAGGAATTAATTTGATACTTGAAATTTCAAGTGCATGGCCTCTTTTTTTAACAGAGTCTGACACTACTGAAGCATATAACTCAGGGGCCGAGAAATGTTAACTGGGTTTTATTTTCCATTGTTAGAAAATGGATCATCTGCTTCACCACCTACTTTCTGCTGTGTATTCAGTTAGTATCCAATTCCAGAACTCAGGTGTTTGTTAATATGATAAAATGTGTTTCTCCACTGCACCCTGCTCTTGCCCTATATTTAGTTGCCCTTGATAAGGCCTGCACTAGCAGCTTACCTAGTCTTTGGCTTCCCATATCGGATGTGTCCCTCAGAATCGTGACCTACAAGGGACCAGGGCTTAGTTATGCGTTTTGAGGTAAGATTTGGTTTGTTTGGCTCTAGGATGAGCAGGACCAAGGGGAAGGAGTGGGGAAGCCATTCTCGGCACCTTCTCCACTCAGACACCACAGCAATTCCTACCCCGATGGCAGCAAAGCCAGCGGCTCCTCCTCCACTTGCTCCATCCGCATTGATTAGAGTGGAAAATGAGTAACTCCCATCACTCTCCATCTGAGACTGCTCCATCCAGCACGTGCTTACCCCTCTGCAGTTACCGCCTGGGAATCAGGCACTGCATCGTGGGCTTGCTGTTGGTCTCTGGCACCAGGTTAAAGGAGAAAAAAGGCAAAGTCACCCTGGGGTTTAGCAGAGCCCCCTCCTGGCTCCTGCCAACAGCCTGGGCCGGGGACACCAGCCCTTGGTGAGTGCGTGGCCAAGGCCCTGGTGCTGCCACCCGCATCCCCGAGCCCCTTCTGGATGCCACAGGCTGGACTGAAGCTGATGTGGCAGCATGCACTTCAGCCTGAATCATAGCAGTCTTTAGCCCAAAAAGAAGGAATCTATCAAGATATAATGCTTTTTCCCCTCGTTTCTCTCTTCCTTACTTTCTCCGAGCAGAGGGAAGGGCAGATTATTTCAATTAAGAGCCTGTCACTGGCAATTGTGGGCAACCTTTCTTCTGCTCAGTGCAGCGGCTGCAGTTTTAAGTTTCTCGGGGCTTCTGTCAGGATCTAATTTTCAAGGTACTGTTGCCATGGCAGCAAGCTGGAATTTTAATCCGGTACCAAAGGTCAAGCCAGGTCACCAGTTTCAGTTCCTCTTCAATCTCCCCATAAAGAGCCACAAAAAGAAGCCGAGATAAAGGTCTGACCCAACAAAAAAATTCCCGGCTAGCATACAGCCACGCTAGAAACTATATGATTTGTATAGGCTTGCACATTCGTCTGCAACTATGGAAATGCACACTAAATCACATATGGGCAGGACCGGCTCACGTTCCTTTCCTTCCTTGCAAAAGCACAGGTATGTCCTTAAAACAGAGTTAAGTGCATGGACCTTATCAGAGATACCCAAAAAGCAAATACTGAAATGGAGATAAGAGGTAAACAGTGGTGAAAGAAATCCCTCTATTACTGGAGATATTTACTGCTTTTACAGCCGCGGAGGAGCCTGAGAGCTGCATTCACGTCCCTGCTGTCAATAGCAGGAAGATTCCTCCACCTCTTCCAAGGCCTGTAAAGATCTTCCTCTGAAGCACTTTGACAAAACCAGACTTTCAGTGAGGGACCGTTTCTTGAAAGCTAAACCACCTTCCGATTTTGTTTACTATTTTTAAGAGGGAAAAGCTCCTGCGGAAATTAGGGAATACTTTTACATTTGTCAGTCTTCTGGAAGCCTGCTGCGTTTTCTGCTACATGGATGTTTATTAAATAATTGTTTGGCACCTGCTGGAGGAAAGTACCAACAACTCCCTCCTTCTCAAGGGCTGCATCTTGCTTTTGAGAAGCCACAGTTATAGCATTAGGAAGGTCTCAAAACACATCCTTCCAAGGTGCATGGAAACAAGTGAGGGAAGCAGCTCTTCCTCCAGGAATTTAAAGCAGTAATTAGCCCAGCAGTGGGGAATACTTCTCATTTTTATCATTTGGGAGGACCTATTTGTAATCTAAAGACATTCCAAATCTTTGGCTCCAAGGGCTGTCCGAAACAGAGGATAATGCAGTGACCGTGGCCCAGCCCCATGGGGTGTTGTGAGAACTTCGCTTCATAAAAAATAAGCCTTCTGGCCAGAAAATTGATAGGCTTTGGAGTCCTGCTGAGTCCTCAGCCCAAAGGATAATGGTAGCAATATAAGTTCCTCTGGATAGAAAGTGCAAAGCTGAGAAAAATGGGGTGGATTATTGAGGTTGTCGGAGGGCTTCAGAGGAAAGATGCAAGGGATTAAGTGGCGATATTAGGAAGAGTGGCAGTTAGTCTTACCTAGGATATTTAGGACACAAATTGGGAGTTTCGAGCCCAGCTTGGTATTACGACTTTCCTGGCAAAGACCATTCTTCTTTCAAGCTTATCACCCATTTCAAGTGATCACTATTTTGCCGCATGACGCAGATGAATTGGGGTGAACATTTCCCCAGTTTGTCCCAGGCCACTTGAGCGTACTAAGCTAGTCAGATATGAGAGTAAAACCAAAAGGTCTGGAGCAAAGGGCATCAGGACGAACAAGGAGGGGAATGGCTTGGCTGTGAATCTGAAGCTTCCCAACAGGTGTGAGCTAAGAAAAGGGAGCAGGGTGAGGTCCAAGCTACAGAGAACAGAAAGTAAGAAAAAGAGGTTGCTTTACATACACTTTATCAGCAAACCCACAGCTCTGAAAACAAGCGGTGGGAGAGGTACTGACGGTGGTGGCTTCCTCCGCTCTACCCTGCTGCACGTTCTCAGAGTTACAGAGTACATTTGTTTTTTCCACAAGGAATGTTTGAAGTCATGCTAGTGTTCGGAAGTGATTCCATCCCACAGAAATGAAAATTGGAGGTCAGTCGGAGGCTGGCCTCAAGCCATGAAGGCACAACATATGCTGCTGCGCTGCTGGCTGGCTGCAGAAAAGCTTCTTAAACTCAGGGAAAACTGTGGCAATTTTGCAATCTTACTGGCTTATAAAATGGGAATGGATACGGAGTGGATAGGGAAATACATCCTGAATCCCAACACGTCCATGCGTGCTGTGTACCTGCCCATATTAACAGCAGCACGTTGTGTGATCACCATGCTGCAGTAGCATGCGTTTGGCTGTGATGCAGAAGGGCATCCTGCTCAAGTACAAAGTATTTCAACTGCTACCAGTTAGTTAGGGCAAATAAATGTTGAATTTTTAATGGGGCTTTATATAGTATCACAGGAAATTTAAATGCTTCAGTGCTCATTAAAGTTCCAATCAGCAAGGCTGGCAAGAATGCACTCGGTTAGTTTGTTTCAGGCATTCTTAAGGGCAGTAATTATATGAGTCTGTGATAGTCAAGAAAAATTATTCAACATTGATCAGCAAAATACAAGAGAATTCATTTAGCTCTGTTCACATAATCTTTTAAACTGATTTATAAACATGTCAGGAGAAAAGATCATGAAAAAGAATGCATTAGGAAATAACTTTATTTTGACAGGGAGGTTAAACTGTATGTGAGCCAGCTGAATAATGAAAACAAATTAAAAGTCTAATTTAGAAATTAGTTTGAATAATGGACTTATTTTCAAGAATACAGGGCTTTTAATTATGATATTGGGTTTTAACTTATTTAACAGCCGCTGAAATCTTTTGCGTCTATAGTTTGCTTCTATAGGCATCTGGCCATAGGAAATGCTTGTGTGTTTCAGTCCCAGTCAGTCAGTACTTTGTTAATAGGAGAAGCCTGCAGCAGTGTGGAACAAAAGGACACCGGCCCCCCTCATTATCATCGCTCCAGATCCCAGCTGATAACGCCCAAGAACTTATGTGGGCAAAAGGACGCAAAGCAAACTTCTGATTAACAAAACAAAACAAAAAATATGCAAGACGAAGGACATCTAATCAAAATGGACCTTTTTAATCTTCATTTTCTAGTTGTCCTTTTTATACGATGCACTGGAACTCTCTAAAGATTAACGGACCTCCAATTACTTGCCACGGTGTTTCACTTACCGTAATTTGTACACGGCACCGTAAGTCCCTCGTACCCCTGACTACCCCATTTCACCCACAGGGAAGATCTTTGGGGCTTCCTGAGGCTAACAAGCAGGCAGCACTTACTCTAACGACTACAGCTTGCCACACACTTGCTAAGTGAAAATGAATGTACACCATAAAAGAAATCAGGCTATCAAAACTGTAGAATCAATTAACACTCGTCAAAAACTGTAATTAGAAATACTAAAAGTACAGCTTCTTCAGTGTATTATATCTGGTCTAGCTTGTGACTGGAACTCAGATATACAGTTGGATACATCTCTTATTCCAGTTGGAGCTGAATTTTACGAGTTTTCGTTTCATATGATTAAGCTGGAAATTGTGCAATGATATTGAATGAACCTCATTAGAAAAAAAAAAATCCTTTCCAGGTTAAGAATTCATCAGTGCTTCTTGATTTGAACATTCTGAATAACAACATTACTTGTTGTCGCATTATCCAATATACAATCCTTGGTGGAAAATCCCCTTGATGTCTGATTACTCTTCCTAAGGACCTCATGCTGATTCATTTCAAACCGTGAATTACCTTTAATTCATAGCTCGAACACGCTGCCAAATTTTGTTTTCCGTGCTCCCAGGTGGCTGTCCCTAACACCGCGGAGAACCTCCAAAAAGCCATTAGACACTTCTGAAAAGTAGTTAGAAGTCAAGAAGCACATTTCCATTCCCAAACAGGCTTCCATGAAGTGCTACAATAATCTTTGGGATTAGAAAAATACTGGCATTTACTGAAATATTTTTAGTCCCATGAAGTGAAATCCTGGCCCAGCTGAAGGCAGTGGCGAGCGCCTTTCGAAAAATCTGTGCAAAAGGATCACATGGAGATTTTCAACTGCTTGCTTTGGTTTTGAGCCTACTGCATTGAAGTATTCTGTAGCCCCCGCACAGGTTGTGTATCATCAAACATGATGGATCGCAAAAATCCTATAAAGATAGAATGACTTGTTTTTGTCTGATCCATAAAAATTTGCTGCTCTAAGTTTTTAATGGTTTCCGGTAGTTCGCTGAGCCCATGAGAAGAACCTTTTAATACTGTATTAATACAGTAAGTATAGGAAGTCATTTTATGACAAGGGAAGAATATCATTATGATTACATTCTTCTTTTTAGCGAGGCTTTTATGGAAACTACCCAAGCCTACTCTGCAGTATGATTTCGAAACACAGGATGTGCTTGATTAAAAAGGTTCTGGGTAGTTTCCAGCTGGACAGAGGCCAAATGCTAACAACCAAACAGAACAAAAGAACTGCATGTTTGAGGACGACATACTTGCAGTGGTAATTATATAACAGAAACCTAAGTCAAGAGTTGAGTGTGTACTCTTGAATTCATGGAACTTGACAGAAAATCCTTCTCAGTGCAATTGGTTGCACCTTATCTGTTCCTGCTTACTATGCTTCATACCAAACTAATCAGAGTAGACTGCTTGTAAACTGACTGCATGGTATCTAATCAATGGAGTTTTACAGTGGGTCTGAAGACAAGATGGGAAGCCAAGTGCCATAGTTTTACACAACCTGATTTCAGCTACACACACACAAGTTCAAAAATCTCACTTTCAGCAATTTTGAGCAGAAATTCTTTTAAATGCATCACTTAAATCAGTCAGGGTCACTCAGGTACAATGCAGGTGCAGAATTTAGACCAGATCCCAAATACTCGACCTACTATTTGCCTTGCTGCATAGCACTGGGTGTTCGGTTTCTCAACCATGTGCACATGACATAATACACTAAGTGCTTATACACTAAATGCCTTTCATCCGTAAGAGATTGAAAGTCATGTTTCAGAAAGCTTTACTTGAGACAAGTTAGGCCACAGCATAACCACTAGTCATATGTATTGCATCACCTTCCAAAAGCAAGACATTGGGAGATGAATCCACCTCGCAGTATGTGGTCTCTCATCTTTCCCCTAGAAGTAGATGCCCAAATCATTATCTTACAAAGCTCACACATCCCTTCAGCTCTGTATTCTACAACGACGATGTTCCTACATCTGAGTTTGTAATGACATCCAGGCAGCCTTACCGCTGGCGCAGAGGACATCATCACAGAGGCAAGGCATCTTTGCTTGGCCAAACTTGCATGTCAACTAAACCATTTGGAGAATAGTCCTTACTTACATAGAACAGTCCTTTTAGCTAAAAGGCTAAAAAGGCTCTTACAAAGAACATAAACACAAAACCAGTCAGGTTTGCTCAAGCTGAAATAGTGATAGCAGATCCCATTGACAAAATTCAGGAGGAATCGGTAGGGGATTCATGTTTGAAACCAGTGGTAAGATCATGCTGTGTGATCGACAGGGTAACTACAAGTGTTACTGGGGATAAGCAGGACTGTAATTTTACTCACATGCTCTAATATCCCTGAAAACTGTCCAGTATTAGACAGATTAAATCCTCCCTAATACAACTGCAATTTGATAAATACTATATTATTAAAATACACAACGACTGCAGGATCTCTAAACCTATCCGGGTTTATTTGGATCACATTGTATACCTGTAACTACTTGATGATACCTTTTTTTTTTCCTTACCTACTCTCCTTTTTTCCGATGTTTTAATTTCATCATGCCCAACTATGTTCTCAAGTAGGTAATTCCCATTGAAAGTGATGGTAACTACACACACAGATCTAAAGAAACAAATTGGCCTTGTAATACCAAGTCTCGCAGTGGACTGACTGCCTCCGAACCTCCCCAAGCGCTATGGAAATCCTTGGAAGTTGCCTTAATAATTTTTCTCTAGTAAAAGAGGAAAAGTGATAGTAATGGGTTAGCTGATCTTCATTTGGAAGCTAAAAATAAAAGTAGCTTTATTGCAGCTCTGATCTCTCATGTGTAAAATCTATCACCTACCATAAGAAGGCAGTTCATTGCTGCAGAAACCTGATTGATAGTGCTGGAACTTTAGATCAAGCAGCAGAACAGAGAGCAACTGGTTCATAAAATGTACTCAGTGTCTTTGGGTTTTATATCAGGCTTCCTATAGAGAGCTTTGGTCCCATTAAATGCACTATATACCACTGAGCTCTGAAGCACTGTTCTTTTGAAATGCAGCTTATAACTATAAACCATGATTGACAAGTCTATTACTGTTGGTTACAAACTATTAAAATATTGTATTTTATGGTATACTCACTAACTTTTTTCCACAGTGGAATCCAAATACAGCAGCTTTAGGAGAAAAATCATTTTAAGACGTAATACTATATATCTTCTGGTTTTTTTCTTTTTTAACTAGAGAATGTGCTTCATGTTTGGATAGGACCAAATGGTCCTATGTTAGATGGGATGCTCTTAAATGAAATGTTAGATATTCTTAAAATGAACGCATCCATTCCATTAACAAGAACAGTGGGTCTAGCTGGTTAGATTCTTTAAAAAATAACAGCAGTCATTACCAGAAATAAAAATCGCAGGGAGGGAGAACTAATTCAAGAGTAACTTTGGTAAATAAACACTACAAATGCTATTCAAATTATTATTTATAAACAAACATATTTATTTATTATTAGCATTCTTACCTAGTTCGAATTCAATCTGAAGAAATGATATTTTATTTTGAGTTTAATTAGATGTTTAACATAGTTTTGTAAAGCTTTACTCTGGGAACTAGCTTTACTCGAATGTGTGCTTCCCTGATGTGACTTTACTCCTAAAGAACTCAGCCTCCAGAGCCTGGTGGAGCTGGGACACCCACAACCTTGTCCCAGCTTTGTCACTGGCTTCTTTCGTGGTCACAGAACCGCAGCTAGTCCTTGTCTGCTCACAAATTTGCACTAGTTTAAAAATCAGTATATCTAAATTATTTTTATGGTTATATAGATATTTCTGCATAGTTTTTTTCTCTCCCTATATGGATTTAGTTTAAATTGTGTCTTTAGCAGATTAAGGGGACCCACTAGAATAATTTTGAAGCCATTTTAAATGAACACACTGTATTTACACAAGCCGCAGTTAAGCAAATGCAGTTCTGCACTCAGTACTTTACCACCATTTGAGTCGTAAAAAATCACAGCTCTGAACCAAAATTGGACCAACACGTTTATGTCTCAAGTAAGTATCAAAACAACCACCTGCTTTTCAAGATCATTATATAACTCATATCCACAAACTAGTTTGAAACTCTGCAGTAAAAATTAAAAAAAAAAAAGAAAAAAAAGAAAAAGTGCAGTCTCAACTGACTGCCACATTTTTTTTTTCCATTTTACACCAGAGTAGCACCAAAGAAAAATGGTTTGACACGGTGGAGAATTAGCACTTCCACAATTTTCAACTGTCATATTTATAGATCAGCTGTGATTTTCATCTGAGTGTATAAAATTCAAGTCCTGCTTTTCAGTAACAAAACCCATAATTGTTCTGTACGACGTGTTTTACTCTCCCTCACTATATAAATGCTACAATTCTTGCATCATCTGCTCATTGGGTTGCATTTTCTGTTTTAAGAGGTTTAGTATCTGGTGAGAGAAACATATAAGTGATTTAATTTCGTCAAGCTGTACAACTAAAATCAGCATTATTTCTGCTTAATAAACTCATCTTTCATACGTACCTTTGTTAGCTAATGCTTAGAAAGAAGATACAGTAATAAGCACTGAAAATATAAAACTGGTTTATGGATAATTTTTAAGCACCACTGAGAACACCTGAACACCAGGACAATATTACGAGTGAGCTACATTTTAGCTGCCTTTGGAAAAACAAGCTCCTTCTTTATGATAATTTTAAATCAAGATTTAAAGCTGCAAATAATAATACTTACGACTTTTGTGGCACTGACTTTGTTGCAACTTTCCCTGCTGGATCACTCCACTCTGCAAACAAAGGAAACACATTTTCAAATGTCAAAAGATTACTGTAGAATTAAAATGCACCCAAAGCTGTCAGCCCATCTAATTATACTTGGTTTCACAACATGCCACAATGCATAACATGTAATAAAAAATGGAACTGATCTGCTTTAGCACCACAGAAATTAATTTTTCAGCCTTTGTTTTAACGATGTTAAGTAGGGGAAAAAAAAATACACCCAGCCCTGACTTGTAGGACTAAGGATGATGAAGACCTACTTTGTACATTGTATCCTGAGGTCAGATGTTGGGAGTCCTACGAAAAAGAACACAAAAAATGTCAGTATTAGTTAAATGAATTGGAGAAGGTAAGACATATTTTTTGCTTGCAGATTAAGGGTGTTTGGCATTACACAAACAGGGAAGGAGACTGCACAGAGAAGGCACCGTGTGACTCTTATGCAACACCAGTGACATGAGTTTAAAAAAATAACACCATTAACTGTGGCGATGGAGCAGCACGGAGGGCCACTTTCACAGTTCAGACAGGAGCTGCTGTAAATCTACATCCTCGCTCTGCACAGATTTGCACCAGCAGCAGTCTGGCACTGTCAAGTCTTGGCTATGGACATGTGTGCGAGGCATCTGTGCTGCAAAATTCAGTCCATCGCACGAAGGTGGCTACGCATTAAATTCAGTGCCACTGCCTTCTCTTTTGATCTTGTTGTCAGAAAATACAGGAACCTTTTATTAACAGTCACAGTGATTTCATTTGAGCTGCGAATGTAGGATTTGATAGAGACATGGGAGGCTGATCTCCACCTCATGGAAATTTGAGCAAATCCAGTGCAATCGATGGAAGTACAGCAGCTGCACACAAGCAAAGGACGCGGCCGCATCGCCGAGCGTGCTAATGCTGCGACTCCCTTTGACTCACAATAACAACTGAGCTGCTCCTTAATGTTACTGTTTTCTTGCTTAGTTTTTCCCTAGGCTTTACAGTCCACAGGGATTGTAATCAGCTTTCCTTCCAAGCAGAGTTTGATGATTTGAAATTAAGGTGTTATTTACAACCCAGTCTTACAGCCAGGCACTACTCTGCTGGAAGTGTTACTTCTGTAGGATGTTAAAGTCATTAAAGTCCTCACTGCACTTCCTCTCAGGGCATTATTAGTTCCTAATATTGTACTGTGTTGTCAGTCAGTCCCTTGTGAAGTAAATCATGCCCTAAGAGTAAAACTGGCACTTTAAATTTGAATGTCAAAAGGATTAATTGTTCTGATAAGTTCCACCTTTTTATCACACATTTTAACAAACATTTCTCTTGAGGATACTTAGATGTTTTAGTTAAGTCGAGAATCTCTAGTAGAGCCTCGTTTTGGCTTTATGGCTGTACAAACTACCCGGGTTGTGTCTAAGAAGCAACAATTTGGCTAGCTAGAATTAATTTAGTGTTATGTTCTGAAGAGACACATTCTGTTGCATTTTTCTACAGCAAAACTAACACACTCAGAAACATTTATGTGCTTGCCTGTTTCCTGAAATGCTAGTTTAAAAAGCTCTAATTTATATTTTATATTAGAGTCATATGGTCAACAATTTTAAGATCAACATTTAACCTGCCCAGAAATGATTAACTTTGATGTGGATCTTAAAAGTTCAAAGAAAACTTAATAGGAACAGAAAAAGAAAACAAAGCAAGTTTTTAGTATCTCTGAGCCCGTGATTATATTGCGCTGTTAAGATAGTGGCAGTCTGCAGGACATAGACCTGTTTATGTAGAGCCCATAAAAATGCAGCATTAAATTAAGAGACAGTATAAATTACAAAAATAAAGCTTCCAGTGGGCCAAAGCTCAACCATCACTTACATATGCATCCACATAGGTCTGTCCGCCTTCACCTAAATGGGTTCAACTGACTTTAACCAGATTTACAGTGAGGATTAAATCCTTGTATGATTATGACTGATGATGCTTAATGCAAAAGCAGTTAACTGATACGGGGAGTGCCGAAGCAGTAACAATCACTTGCTCTTAAAATAAGGCATTGTAGGCACCAGCTTTGTTTTTAAAGGAGCCATAGATGCTTCTAATTTCATGTGATTTCCAATTAAGTATGGAGGCTGCATTTCAGACAGGGGAATATCTGCCAAACAGATAAAATCAGTAAGGAGAAAATCACATTCCAGCTTCTAAAACAGGATATGATCGCTTGAACCATGATGTCAAGCAGTACCAGCACAGCTCTGTGAGTGATTTTCTAAGACCCTGCCTCTAGAAAGAAACTTTGATGTAGGCCCATGTCAGAGCAGTGTAGTTTTCCACCCCAGGGAAGATCTCCCATCCCCAGACATCATCAGCTCATTGCTTTGGTATCGACTGCCTTTGGTGGGAGCTCTAGTGCTAACTGTGCTACCAGACTCGTAGCCAGAAGGCAACAACAGAATGTGGGCTCAAGACATGTTCAAATTACTGTGGCTTAACACTTCACTGCATGTCAGGTGAACGGCAGCAACTCTCCAGGCTTGGGAAGGGCAGTGCTTTTAACACAGCAAATACTAGGGATCGCATCTGTACAGCTCTCTGTCTGCTGGTACTCGGGGCGTGCAAGCAGGCAGCCGCCACGGCTCTGTTCACATGGAGGAACTTTTTAAAGGCCAACTAATTTGATTAGGCAGCCTAAACCTCATCAAGCAGTCAATCATCGGGAGGAACAGAGAACCATTTAGCCATGGCATTACACAAATAATGATGAAAGAAAAATAAACAAATAAAGTATGTTGTACTTATGCAGAAGGACTCTTACAAAAACAAAGATAAGGTTCACTTTCCCTCTGCTATAGCTTTTGTAGCTTTAAACAAGCAACTCTACTAGCTACAACAGTTTGATTGGGAATTTCCAACTAAAAATAGTCTTACAAACTTCTGAAAATGGAACCAATTACAAAAATAAACTCTCCAGCGAAGAACACTCAACAGAACAGCATGTTTATCAGATCACTGTTGATAGCCTACTTGTACCTTGCTTGGGATAGAAAACTTGCTCTGCTCAGCCTTGCCAGGAGTGTGAATAGCAGTAAGAGGAGGAGGCCAGGAATGGGTCATCTCCTAGGAAAGAGAAAAAACACAAGTTTTTGAAAACAAATCCACAAAGCTTGGGGGATGCAGTTGCTGAGGAATTATCATCAGCTATCATTACACGGTAAATAAACACCTTACCTACCCACCAGCAAGTAACACATCCTGGGAAAAGAGGCGACAACAGGTTCTATTCATGAAAACACCAACCATTTTATCTGCAAAGCCCAGGCAGGAGGTGGATCCTCCCTGCACTGCATTGGCACTTGAGTTGGGTTGCAACTCCACGGTGGTAGCACAGGCCAGAGCCAGGGCTGAGAAGCTGGAGCGGGCTTAGAGCACCAGTGCCTGGTATGGACAAGGTGCTGAGGGTGTCCTAGGGGCCATAACGATTACTTACAGTCCTGTTGATGGTTACACTGCAAGCCTGCAGTTTGGAGAAGACCTGCACTACATATCAGCTAAGCAACAGGTCCCTTCTCTGTATCAATGTCACTGCCTTCAAAGAGACTGCCCACCTGCCCATGGCTATGAAATTAAAAAAAAAGAGAAAGCTCCCCACATGCCTGAGGCCTAGAACTGGGCCCATGGTGGGGCAGATTCAGAAGAGGAGAAAAGATTGCTAACGTGGAGAAACTGCACGTGTGGTTTTAGGCAAAGCTTGTAAATGAGGGTGTTTTATGGTAGATGCCGCTCCATTTTCTCTTATCTTTGTTTTTAATTTAATAAATATTCAGACAGGCAGTAATACTTGTCTCTAGCAATCTGTTATATCTTTGTCTTGGTTGCTTTTCTTTGCTTACAAAGCTTAGAAAACACTATTTTTACAAGACAAGGGAGACAGAGAGGCTGCTCTGAGAAGGTTTGCATGCAAGGTCCAGTACCGACCGCATCAAAATGAACGTCCTAACAGCAGCATCACCCTCCTCAAGCCCAGGCCAGCACGACAAAGCTCAAGGCTGGGCAGAGACCCCAGGATCCAAGGGAATGAGGTGCCTGCAAATTGCTGAAAATTCATCATTCGCATGCACCCCATGTCCTCAAGTACCAGCTCGGTGGACTGAACTGCTAGCTGACTTCCTCATCTCCTTGTTAGGGAATACCCACACAGAAAACCTCTGCAAAAGGAAAAATGACTGTGATATTACTGGAGGAAATTCAATTAAAATGTAATAAATCCTGACTTCGCTGAGGTCAATGGCAAAAGTGAACCTCAGTGAAGCTGGGACTATCCTGTTACTGTGTTTATAAAGTGCCCTGGGCCTCCAAGAGCATGACAAGAGTGCCAGCTAGGCATGACAGAAGCATCTTCTCACTTCAGTTATTGCTGAAGCACCTATTAGTGAACAGAAAGTCCCATGCAGGAACCTCAACCTCGCAGCCTGCAGAGTCCCAGCTGCCTCCTCGGCTCCCCTGGGTGCTACTCCTGCAGCACAAGCTCATTGCTCTGGGGGAAACGATGGGGGCCTGGGGAGAAGAGATGTCGTTTGTTTAATCATCCACAGGACTCCATCGTTCTTTGCAATGCACTGATTTTTTTGGCATACCCTCATTTCTGAGTACTTGATAAGCTCCGTTCTGTTTCATTTGTGAAATCTGATATACCCTCCTTCTAATACATTATTGCTGTAAAGAATCTCTTACTTAAGTGTGAGTGTTTTATGTGCATCTGTTGAGGCATATATGCAAACATCTTGGCTTATTAATACCTGGGAAATAAGGTACAGAATAACATCCTTTTTCCCTAGGAAAAGTTAAAAATGTTTTATCAATCCAAATTTGGAAGTATTAAGAAATTCCTGGAAGTAGCAATAATAAAACCGAGCATATGAAATGCTTTAAAGAGGAATTTAATGGAAACAAAGTAAGCCCACAAAATCGAGTTAGGATTTATTTTCACATGGTTTGGACTTAAAATAATTCCAAAATCATGTTAACTGTAGGAGTGGGAAGATGACGGCTATGGAAGTATGCATTTTTTACAGACCTGGAGATTAAATGAGAAAGTAAACCTGCACAGTTTGTTGGCTTAAAAGTCACTGTGGTCCTCTGATGTAGTTACATCAAGCATCCTCCTTTCTGAAAATTATTTAAACATTGTTTTAATTGAATCCATGTGGTTTATTTATTAGGGCTAGACACGCTCGTCTCTTCAGCTAAGGCTGCTTTTTTTAGCTGTAAAAGCCCTCAGGTAAGTAACTAAGAAGTACACAGGCAGAAGAGGTCTAACAAATCACCATGAATACAACTTGTGGGAGCAAACTGTTAAAAGGGCTGCAGAGGTTCAAGGCCAAATGAGATTTAAATGAAAATAACGGACTGAGGAAGGATTTAGCTTGCATATTTCCATGGAACAGGACAGAATAAGAGAACCGAGAACAGGGGATATGGGGCAGATGGTAAAATAGCTTTACAAAAACAGTCCCTAAAATTAATTGCCCCTTTCAAGATTTATTTCCTTTCTCCATATTTCATTTTTCCATCATTTCCTTCTTGTTCAAAGTGTGTGCAGTGCTTTTGAATACAGATAAAAGCACAGAGCCAGGCTCTAAGAGGTCATTATAAAAAAAAAAAAGAAAGAAGAAAAACCAGCCCCTGTGCTCTATATGTCTCTACTGAGGCAGCTTCTCTTCCTCCAGTGCACGTTAAACTGCTTGGCCTCATCTCATTTGAAGTCTCCCAAGGTACAGGGCTCATGCTACATCCCCTGGGAGAATCGAGGGGAGACAAGAGAACAGTCTTCAGCTACAAAAACGGTCGTTGCAAAGGGAAAGAATAATCTGCTCTCCAGTTTTATGGTGGATATGAACTTAAGCTGAAGCCAGCGATATTCCAGTTAGACATAAGAAAAAGCCTTCAATGGTAAGGACTGTGCCAGCGCTGAAATAGATTGCTTGGGAACTGCACAGGCTCCATCTTTGGAGGAACATGTTTAAGACCAGATGATGTTTAAGACCACATCAGTCAAGACAGGCTCAGGCAGAATTGATTCCTGCACTAGAACAGGGAGGTGCAGAAGATGATGAGATCTCTAAGACCCTTTCCAGTCTATTTTCCTGTTCCCTAGTGTGACAGATCTCTATTGGCCAAAAGCTGCTCTTTACCGCATCTTGTATATGACAGACCCATGAAAAAGAGAAGAAAGAAGCAATTCTGGTGGTTTTCTCTACCTGCTCTTGCATAAGAGTCCATAAAGACCTAGGCGAAGCTGCAGCACCAACGTGTTGCCCACAACATGAGAGGAGGTCTGAGGAGCAGGGCACAGGAAGAGCCATGCTGGACAGAGTCTAACAATAAATGCAATCCGAACGCCTTGTTGCTATACAAAGGTACCTTACCTCTCATAATCTTGCTGCCTACAGTCCTCTGAGATCCTTTAACTTTTAGCTAAATCTGTTGCTTTAAACTTTCTCCAAATTCTTGGTTACACTGTATATTAAACTTGCATTCAGGGGGAAAAAAAAAAAAGTACGTAATGAATAAATATTTTAAGGTTGTTACAAACTTGATGTTACAGCTGGTGCTAAAGCAACCCATTGCCTCGATGGAACAGAGAAACCAACTGATTCACCATTTATTAAAGCCTCTATTAATGATTTATTAACCTTTTATTAACTATTTATCAAGGCAACCTTAGTATAAAATGTGTCTTGTTTCACAGTATCTTACTGTTTTCTGCATTTATACAGACCTGATCAAACTCTCCCTGCTAGGAAGCCAGTAATGCATGAGGCGCAGCCATATTTTATGTGTGTGATGCATACTAAATTAAAACCCATCTCCACTCATCCTATTTATAGAGAAATGCTAAGACATGATATACACGTACTTTTATATATATATATATATATATATATACACATATATGTATAAGCAAATGACACTAACACCTAAAAGAACACAAAGGAAATAAAACTGAGACTTTTTTGTATGTATTCCTTATGCTGAGCCAAAGGTTTCCTGAAGGAGACACTGATAGGTGGTTGACAGAAAAGTTCACGGCTATATATTTCATTATCATGTTCCAGTACTCAAAACTTTTTTCTCAGCACTACATCTTTTTCCCCATAGGGAAGAAAAAAACTTATAAAAATGATGTCAGTGATGGCCTGATGGCCTCCGAGAGAAAGTCAAGTTTCCTGGTATGAATATTAAGTCAGAAAACGTTATACTCAGGCAAACATTTCAGTAAATTTATTAGCAGTGGCATATGCCCAGTACATATTTTTGGAGACTCAATGTGGAACATTCCCACTGATGCCTTTGTTATCCTAAAATCTATCTTGTTACTCTACCAAAAACTGCTAAAAGCTATTTAGAAACACAGTGCACCCCGCTCAAGTTTCTTATTCAAAAGATAGAGTTTATTCTACAAAATCAACAGTTTCCCTGACCACAATCTAAAAACACAGCATTCACCTTGTGGGTTTTCTCCATGACTACAAATAAATTCCCTTTCCTCAGCTGGGGAATGGGATGTGTTCCACACCCTCCCATACTGAGTGGCTTGCTGTTCCTTTCCAGAAATAAGGAAGGAAGGGACAGACAAAAATGATGCTCAGTGAAAAATGAATATAGAAATTGTTATAGAAATTGTTTTAGAAGTGAACAGAGATTGACTATAAACATTACCGCACACGTTTTCCTTTCCTACTTTGCTAATATTTGGGAATTAGTTACAGAAAGAAAGTGATAGGAATATGAACATTTTCTATTGAGCTTCCAGATATTCTTTGCCTCCCCTGGACCCCACACTTTTCAATATATTTTCCTCATATTGTAGCTTTTGCAACTAAAACACTCATATTCTTTGCTTAGAGCATTTAGAAGGCAATAAAAAAATAGCAAATCATGATTGATGTACCTATTGCTCTAACTCATTCTCTGCATGTGAAGGAAAAGAAAGTTCCATTATGGTGAGAAGATATCTCAGCTCAAGAGACTGTTTTAGGGAGAAAATAACAAACTTACATCACTTCTATGAACCCAGCACTGAATTTCCGATTTAGTAAGCCTGACACAAGCCTAAAAGTAACTACAGTCTAAATGATACTGTGTCTATAGTGTCAAATGACTTTCCTCCCTGCTGGGTCCTGGGCACCTAGCAGACCACGCTGTCTATACGCTAACTATTCCCTGGCTTTCCTGCGAAATAGGTGAGATAGAGATCTCCAAGGACTCAGCATAATTCTCTTTAGGGCCTACCCCGGGAAGGTGTAACAATATATATATTGCAAACATAAATAACTTCTTGAATTTGGTCCATATTTCCCAAGATGGTCCTTCAAGTCTCCCTCAAGTGGATTTCCTGCCCTCAGGCACCGTTTAACACTCTCTTGGCATTTTCAGGACCATGAGACGCAGGCTCCTGGTGTCCTACTGCAAAAATACTGGGAGGTGGTGGGTTGCAGCCCAACTTTTGCTTTGCTGAAGCTCTCCGAACACAAAACTTGCACAAGTACATGCAAAAATACTTACACCTTAGGGCTAATGGGGCACTACCTGAATGGAGACTTGGGTCAAGAGCTACCACGGTTAGAAGTGTTCTGCTCCAGAAGAGGCTGTCCTAAGTAATGTGATCAACTACTTGCTATGAGGGCAGGACCCCTTCCTTGGCCAGGTGCTTTTGCAGTGCCAGTTTAACCACAGAATCCACTCAGTGCGTGAGCAAGAAGAGGCTGAATGCAGAGAGCTGAATGCCCGTGTCAGGTCTATCTCTCCGTGCCTGACTTGCCACAGTCACCGCTCTCATGGGATGCTGGCCTGGGGCAAAAACTCAAAACCATCCTCTCCTGAAAGGAAAGCTACTCCAGGGCGAGGCAAACAAGGAATCTCACCATGCTCAAGTTATCTACACGACTAAAACAGAACAAGGGTTCACAGGACATATTTAGTGAAGTAGAAGCACAAAGTATAAAAAACAGCAAAGAACCTACATGGAAGAATATGGGAGAGCTGTCATGAGAAGTTTTACACAGTGAGACAGAATTAAGAGTGCAATAGTGAGGTCTCATTAATCAGGCTGTCCAGCCCTGTGTATTCAGCTGCCTCCCCGGCCCGTGCTGTCATTGGCTTGGACCATGCCCTGGGCTGCTGGCTGAACTCCAGGAGATGAACCCGAGGGAATATTGTGTTTGAAACAAGTAAAGACCCTTCAGAGAGTTCAAAGTCAGGCACTTACTGACCAGAGATAATGCCACTGAAGTAACTCCCCTTCCCATCTGAGAGGCGCGAGACATCTCCTCTCCTTGCAGAATAAGTTGACATTGTTAAAGACAAGCCACAGTAACAACATGCCAGGACAAGGTGCCTAAAGCTTTGAGGTTCTGCCAGGCACATCTGAGATGCTCTGCCTTGTGATGCTCTCATGCAACTAACTGTATAATTGTCTCTCAGGTGAGACCTACTGATGGGTCAGGACTGACCACAGAAGTGTCAGATCAGGTCACCTCTGCAGCCCGGCTCATCCTGTATGCTCTTAGACAGGCATCAGCACCATCTCTATCCCGGGGCAGCTCAAGAATACAAACAAATGAGGGTAACCCCTGACTATCCACACTTATCAACTCTCACCTAAACACACAGATCCAGGCTGTTTAATACTGCATCCAAAACAAGATTTTCAGTTACCACTGAATACATGCAGCCCTACGTATATACCTGTATGCATGGATATTGATACACATACCAATATCCGGGAGTTTGCGGTCAAGTATACTCAACCTATTTCCAGAAAGCCAAGCATCTTTCCGCTCTCACTGACTAATCTAATGACTTTGCTGCCCAAATCACAGCACCAGAGTCTTGCTGTGGACAGTATGGCCAATGCAATACCTCCTTTTCTCAGCAGTTTCTCAACCCCACTGAGATGCACAGCCATATCCCATTGATTATATTCATTCACAATGATACTTGCTTCTTACCAACTCCAGGGATAGCACATCTAATTTTCATGATAGCCCCAAGAGATAGGAAGTATGCACTGAACTGTTAAATACAACATAACATTCTGGCAGTGTAACGGTATAGTATAAACAAAGGCACAATAAGTAATAAAAAGCTAATTCTTTGAAAACATACTAATACCAACATACAATTTCATCTCTTCAATTTAAAAAACATTGGCAATGTTTCTCCAAATAAATAAGCAACTGTGTTTTGAAACTATTCACTGCTGGCACTTGTTTAAGAGAATCTGGTAATTTGTTCCATCCATCCTGAGCTTCACAAGCAAAAAAGCATGTCTTGAATTGCCTGTTTTCTTCCCTAAAACTTAGGGTTCACACCAAGAGGAAAGCAGAACTATAATTTACAGTTACAAAACAAGATTGCACCTACCCTGAGGCACTCCACTGTGCACATTTATACAATACAGTACACCATCTTCTTTACATTGCCAGATGCAATCAATTCATGCTTTTTTTCATACAAAGTACAACAATGAGTTATGTAGTCACATGGCAAAACTTCATCCATATAACTTAGTATAAAATGCACTTAATTTTTGGAGTGCTTATGCTAATGTAGAGAAAAATAACATTTCCAAAATCACTATTAGACAAAGTTAAATAGCTGAACCGCAAATCATCTAATTGTGTTGAATTAGTGCAGAAATGTTTCAAGTTCTACACTGAGCACTCATCTGCAGACTCATCCCGCCAGTTTATAACTGACATCCTGACAACATTTTGAAGCTGAGTCTAAAAATCTCCAAGGATTTGGAAGCATCAACTCGGGCCAGAAGACACCAGCGTTAATCTTAAAACAGGAGCATCAATTGTCTGAAACAGTATATAGGGGGAAATTAAGAAACCAGGCCAGGCAACTCATTCGGGTTTAAAGCCAAATTCTTTTGCATAAGCCATGATTTGATTTCATTAAAATTGGACTTGCAGTTGTTACTCATCAAATACAAAGAAATGAAACTACCACACACTGCAGTACAATACACATTGAAATCTGTATAAAAGCAACTTTTGGCCTCCAAAACCAAGATCCCTTTCATTCTGCTTACCACACAAGCAGTATTGCAACATGGGCTTTCCTGACTGTGCCAGGGCAGCATTTCTTCTCAATGCAGAGTGCTTGCCTTCTATATGTCTCATCAACACCTCAACAAGAACGCCATTAAATCAAAAATCTGAGGTTCATGTGCAGAAGGGACACCCAGAAAAGCCCCAGCCTGCCCTTACAGAAGCCGTCCTTTTTACCAGTTTCTCCTCTTCATCTCCTGCTCTCCCTACCAGCTCACCACATGTCCCAGACTTGCTTCTTCCCTACTGAACGAAACACAAGCCCTCCCCACCAACAACAGCATGACATTATCTTCCCAGTGCCTACATGTAACACAAGGACAGCAGGGGAATGTCACAGTGAATATTGACTAAATAATCCTGGATGGACATGACACCAGCTTGATTAGCCCTCAGCAAGCCCTGGATGGCCAGAAAACTCTTTGGCAAAGATCACCCTTGGGTTCTGGCCCTGTGACAGAGAGATGGAGTCCTTGGTGTCCCTCAGACTCAACCTTCATTCATTGGAAGACCTATGCCGCTACCTGAACCCCTACCATGTGAGCTGGCATTCATAATTTTAATTTTAGCCTTTGGAAAAGAACAAACATTTCAGTCTGGATTTCCTTTTCCTCACTTGTGCCATGAAGCAGGTCTGTTCCCGAGTCTGCCTATTGCTGCGTCCTGGAACTCATGCCAGCATTGCCTTTTGATCCATTCCTGCTAAATCAACAGGTGTAGAAAAAAAGGATGTGTGCTACAGAAAATGTTTTGATGCAGCAAATATCTTCTTGGCTTGTCAGCCTTGCCCAAACAAGCCAGCTTAAAGAGAAAACAAAACTAGAGCCAAAGCAAGCTGAGCTCTTTGTTTGATCTCCCATAAGCTATGGAGGTTCCACAGTATTCCAGCTAGGCAGATTCCCAGTCATCTGCATGGACTTCATTCCTCATTTTCCAGGTCATTCTTTCTTACAGAGCTAACGAGCTTGAGGTTGGAAACATTACGCGCTCAGAGCAGCCGCTGAGCTGTGAGACAGCGGAGGATGCTTGGTCCCACACAGAGCGGGGCCAACGCTTCACATCAGCAGGCTTGGACCACACGTCAGGGGTATGTATATTCTCCTGCACGATTCCTTTCCGTGATTAGGTTTCCCATGACCATCTGACAACAAACACTGAAGCAAACTAATTCACAACAGGACCGAAAGTAGCAAAGGCCTTTGCCACCTTTTGCCCAAACATCACACGCTTTTCCTCCTACCCAGGCAAACCAATGAATGGGGTGCAAAGGGCACAGCACTGAAACGCAGGAAGCTCCGTGCTCCGGCACGTGGACATGATGTATCTGCATTACTAGACGAGGACATGAACTGTCTTTGTCGCTTCTAGACGGCCAAGAAGGAGCAGCAAAGCGCTCACGAGCACTAGTTTATCAGGGGTCACATGAGCAATCTGGATTGCAGTTGGAGCAAGCCCAAGAAAAGGCCACCCCGTAGATGCATTGCTGCTAGTTACCTCCAAGCAGCTAGTGCTGTTTGTAACTCCAGTTGTGTCAAACAGTGACAATTACCAGTTATGGCACAAAGTGGAACTGGAATAAACCTGCCAAAGAGGGTATTTTTTTCACTAGAACATGCCATTTATTATCATGTTCAAGCAATTACCAAAAGGAGCTGTTGATCTCCCTTTGCCAAGAGATACAAAGGCTAGATGTAGTAACATGGCATTCTTTTTGAAGGATAACTGGTGTTATAAGTGAAAGACACTATAAAATGACAACGCTGCTGCAAAAGGAGACAGAATGATACATTTAGTGAAATTCCAAGTCTAAGGCTTTTCAAAGCACACAAGCAGTTACTGAAACATTCCTAAGGGTTGCTGCCTCCTTTCAGACATGATAACTTGCTTGTAGTTTACACTTATCATATTAAGAAAAACGGTAATGAGGCGATCATGACAACTTCTTTGAAAAGTAACAATGACTCAATTGCCAACGAAAGAAAAAAAAAGAAGAGTGATAACTATTTTCATTGAAAGAAGCCTCCAGTGAACACTTCACTCTTGCAGCTCTGTTCTCTTGTCTTTTCCTGAACTCAGGAACAACAAGGGGCTGCTCTTCAAAAAATCTGAGCAGCAGTTTGTACTTGACTGGCACAACGCTCCTTCTTTAGATAAACTAGCAGCTCAGACCTCTTATTGAATAGATTAGGGATAAAATCATGATAAAAATGATAAAAAAATGGAGTAAGTGGGAAGGGATTAATTGGCTTGATTCAAAAAAAATTATCACTACTGGGAATGCTTTTCTACAAACAAAAAACAACCCTCACCTTTTACTTAGGTTCAGAAGAATATTTTTAAGTGCTGTTGTACCTTGGGGTGTGTGATGCAAACAATGTATACTTTAATAGGAAATACTCATGTGGCAGAGAAATTCAGAGACTACAAAGCCTTAAGGGGCCTTTGTAGCACGCAGTGCCTGTATAATAAATTCCAGGGAAGGTTCCCAAGGCAGTCCTCAAGGGAGATCAATACCCCCATTTCCCAACCTGGCTCCAGAGAGGTGAGATTTCGTCCATGACCTAAATCACCTACTCGGCCAGCAGCAGAGAAGTGAACACTATTACCCCGGCCTTTCTTTCCCATTAGCAACCCGTGCAAGCCTCCCTAGTCAGTGTCTGCTCATGTTGCCCTTGTTTTGCCCCGTGAAGGGCTAGAAAGCATTAAGCATTTTCTCCCTAGAGAAGAAAAAAATATATATGTGTTTACTTAGATGTTGCGGAGACTTTTTAGAACAGATGAAAACTTCCCAGAGGAGATGTAAATTACAGAAAGCAGAGCTTTGGAGTGGCCCCCACAGCAGCGGCCCAGCCCTGCAAGCATGGGTAGGCACTAGGATGACACTGGCAGGAGCTACAACACACAGCGCGTGCAGGACACCGAGCACACATAAATCTGGGCACTCACATCTGAACTCCAGATTCATGTCTGTAATCAGGTTTTATCTCTTGCCACTGAACAATGGTCAACAAACACCTTAATGCCTTGAACTAATAAAACCATCTTCCTTTCTAATGCTACAGCCTGACATTTTCTTCGGCTGACTTCTGCAAGGCTGCATGCCTGGATGACTGCTTTTAAATCACAAAGAAATGTGAGAAATTCCTTGGCCAGAAAAGAAGAAAGAAAGAAAGGAAGAGTATTCTGGACAGATTCACCAGCCAGCCAAGGAAACTGCCATGCAGCTGACATAAATCAACGTGGCAGGATCTACAGGCTAATTAAACAAATATGACAATTTTTATGTGACAATTTGAAAATGCTCAAAAGTGCCTCCCATCTACAGAGTGTGCATTCTTCTCAAATGCATATTAAAACTGTATTAAGAAATTGAAAGGAACTTACATATTCAATAAAAAATCACAATTATAAGCACAATTTGAAATATACGGCTAAAATAGATTAGAAGTTCATAAGGTTTCTCAGAACATTAAATTCAATGGTACGCTTTCCTTAAAGAAATGTTAGAAATCCTCTATAGAAATGGATAAGCCACAGCATGCAGGATAATTTTAAATATCTGATTGAGTCTTGCTTTTGCACACAGTAATTCCAGCTGAGGAACTCAGTGCACTTGGCTAGTAGCTAATTTAGCTCTGCAGTGCAGTGATAATAGGGGTAGGTTCTGCTTCCCCATGTCACAGGCAGAGACACTGTGGAGTGAAGGGGTATCTGAGGGCCATATAGGAAGTTTAAGGGTAGGATGTTTTATCTGTGTGAATATATTTGAACACTTCTTGAGAGGATATTTAAAGACATGGGAAGACAGACTACAGAAGTGTTTGGCAGGAGCGTATCAGTTTGGCAGTGGCGTATCCCAGAGACTTTGCCCGTTGAAAGCCTCCTAATGGGTAGGCAGAAGGGAGGCACCTTTGGAAAGGGCTCTAATTACTGTGCTTTACAGAGGCCTTAATGCCTACAGCTTAATGACAAGATGCAAAGATGTGATATACTGTTCCCAGGTGACCTGCAAGACCGTGTTCCTACGTTACACTATTGCCAACTGCATGGAGGATGGAAATGCTTCCACGTTTGTTGCCTTGCTCTGAACCTGCTCATCCAGAGGGGCATTTGGGAGGAAATACTTCTTGGCTGATGTCTCAGTTTGTGGCTACGTATTCTCAGCTTAAGAAGAAGAGATCAGGAGTGTCTTCAGTTAAATTCAGACTGCAGTACATAAAGACAAGGGGAACAAATATTCTAGATCTTTGCTGTAACAGAGTATTTCCATCCATTTCCTCGGAGATCAACAATGAGGTTCAGAGCTCTAACTCCAGGTCTGTTCGGATGCCTTCTTTCTTCTCCTTTCTTGCTTTCTTCACTGCCCTTCTTAGAACAAAGGCACTGAAACATCCAAGATTGCAAAATCTTGAGAATAGTTTTAAAGCAGGGAAATTTGAGTTTGGCTCAAGTATGCAGTCTCTTTTATGCTCCTTTCTTCCCTTCTCTAGTTCAGGGCTTTTGCTTATATGTAGCATTTCAACCATCAGTCAAATGTTTTAGGTTTTGCTCGTCATGCCCAGCTGCAGCTTCTGAGGAGAACAGCAATGAGGGGAGCTCCTGAAAGGCTTCCTGAAAACTCATTTAACCTCATGCTCCAGTCCTTCCTTCCTCTGGGCACAGCTAGTGTCTCACCTAATCCTGCCTCGGTTTCTCTTGGCTAACCACACCTGCCAACTTATCCTTCTTGGACCTAATCCTTCAGCCCAACTGACTTTTGGGGAGTAATTACGCAGGGACCACATCTTAGGTAGGAGGTTAATCTCATGATATTTGCTCTCCAAGATGAAAAGTCCTTCCCTTCTGTCTGATACAGAGCTCATACAAGAGGCTGTAGGTTTTGTCATTTCAGACCCGATTTGTTTCTGAAGCATGCACTCATTGCAGAAAGCCTAACTCGATTTTAATATGTTTTCAATGTCTTCATTCTGTGCCTAGAGCAATTTGTTATGTAGAGTACACATTATTAATCTACTTAAATGAAAAGTAACATTGCTAGCAGTTTAAACACTCAGTGCCCATATTTAACAATGTTTCATTTTGACAGGACAAGATGAAATACCAGAAATGATTAATCTGAGACCAGAGGAATATTCTACTACCTATATTTCAAAATATGACGACCCTTCTTGCCTAACATTTTGGCAGTAAGACACGGAAGGGGAGCATTTTAGCTTCAGGTGGCTCTTCAGCTTGACAGCCCTGGATGTGGTGTCAGCAGCTGCTGTTACCGCTCGCATCCGTGTTACCCGGATTCGGGAGCAATGCTTCAGGGCAGGTAAAGGGCACGTTAAGCAGCCTCTCCCTAAGCTTTACTCAACATCAACCTCTACAGTCCATGAGCTCCTTGAGGGAGGACATGTGGTACGTTCACTGTCAAAGACTGTAAAAGAGCAGAAGTGCTTAAAATTTATCGGGTTCAGCAGTTTGGTCCATTCTGAGCAGGGCAGCATACAAAAGGTTGAGGTCCATCTGAGGTCTGAGATTCCTCAGGTCTGTTTTCTCTCTTACTTTAGCTTGAAGATAAGGGAGTTACACCTTATTTACAATGACAAAAAGGGACAAGAAGTCAGGTCCCATCTGCAAACCAGAGCAGAAATCTTACGGCTCTGCAATCTTATCATACTCTGTAGGTTTCCACTCAACTACCAAACTCCTTCATTATTAGGAGTACAGGAATAGAAGTACACAAAGTGACTCCAGCTCCTCAGAGCCACAGAGAGGTGCAGCCTAGAGATCACTGCAAACATTTTAAAAACTGTCTTTTTAACATTTTTTTAACATTCTCTGTCATAACAGGTTATACTGAAACAGCAGTGAGGAGGCAAAGCATGGAATATATTACAGTCCACTTTAGGTTGCTTGATCGTGAGGAAGCAAACCTGAAAGTTCCTGGTTTTGTGCAAAAGAGACACTGAAGCACTTGGAAAGCAGAAGAGAATTAACCTGTTCTCATATAATAGTATAGGAGAGTCTTTTCATTCTCTTCAGGAGCAGTAATGTCTGTCCAAACTCTGGTGATGATGTCAGTTCACTTTACAGCAATTTTCATAGTAATACTAAATCTGGCAGGGATAGCAGAATTATATAATATTACAAAAATCAGCAACATTTAAATTTGGTACTACACAAACATATGTTAAAATTTTATGCTTAGAGCGCTAAGAAAACAGAACTGAATAGTGAGCTGGAAATAGGTACCCTGCAATCTCCTCCTCTCTTTTCCTCAAAACCTTCTGCAATCTTTTCTTTATTGTTACAGTGTAGACAAGCTGCAATAGACCCATTTAATAATCAGATTTTACATTTCGAAGTTCCTCGCTAAATCAATTGTTTAATATTGTTACAAAAATAAAACCTGCTCTTGAAAAATGTGCCCACGGGCTGGAATCAGACCTCACTTGTCTGGCCTCACAAAGGTCTAATCTGCTGCTGCCTTACATCCTGAAGAGGCATTTACCCTGCACCAGGCAGGTGCCAAGCACCACCTTCCCAACACGGAAACGCTTCCCACACAACCCGTCCGTCAGATCAGACAGGCAGCCCTTTCTCCCCATCACCTACCAAGAGCATGAAGCCTGTCTCCTGTCAGTTAGGCAATATAAAGCAGATTTATGGTATATATTTACATCACAGGTGTGCTCCTCAAGTACCTAACCTGCCTTGTGCGAGCAGTACAACCGTGGCCCACGAGCCAACCACAGGAGACAGTACTAGAGCACTCACTCACACCCACCTCCTACTCCAGCATACCGGGCTTTGGGCTTTCTGCATCAGGTGCCTTCAGTTAGTACTGACAGCCTTGGAGAAGCCTCCCTGGGCCCAGCAGAGCACTGGCTCAGGGCTGGGTCCCTCATGTTGCCATCACCAAGGTAAGCCGTGGCTCCAGGGTCACTCCAGTCTGTCTTCTCCAATCCTGGAGAGCCTTTTCCTTTTCCACACCCTATGTTAGGCCAATCTCTAATGCCTCCAGCTACTGATCCAAACACACCTGTGCATAAATGGCTGGACAACACAAAAAATGCTGGGAAAACACTTCTTTTGACCTTCCTAAAATTGCTGCTGAATGCTTCTCTTGGTCCTAAGGTGAGAGTTAAACCGATCACCTACCAAAGGAGGTGAGAGCTGCTCTTGAAGCACTGCCCAGCATTTTCATCTTTCTCGAGTGAAACTAGACCTACAGAGTCTACAGAGTAAAGGACTAGTTGCTGCTCTCAGGTATACCCAAAGCAATGCAGGACAAGTCCTTTTTACTTAACAGCATCACCAGCAATGTGAATTCAATGAACTCGGATGAGATCAGAGGTCACTGAAACTATCCTTGATTTAGTCTGATGTGAAAGCAGAAACTCGTTTAGCCTCCATTGAGAAAACGCTGATAAAGAGATGAAAATGCTAAGAAGTTAATTGTTTTTATCCATCCATATCTTCATGTGCATAAGAAAGGTCCACAGGAAAAAACATACAGTTGTAACCCATTGCCTGTTTCAAGGCAGGCTATTACCTGTTCCCCGCACGCTTGCCTCCAAAGGCTGCACGCCAGACAGGGGACAAAGGCCACCGATACACATTTACACATGGGTTAACTTTTCAATCCATTTTTTCGTTTCAATAGAAATAATAAATCACCTTATCCAGGAGAAAGAAGCAGCTTGACATAAAACATACGGTGCTGGGCTATTTTTATAGCACACCTAAGACATATAGGGATTCATTTATTTACTCAGCTATTTAAAAGTGGCTACTCTTACTCATTCTCTGGACAGCTAAATGCCAGGTTGCTAAGTTACTGTTACTTGACATCATCTCCTCCCCAACGTGTTCCCACATTTGACAGGTTCACATGATTTACTAGGCCAGGCAGCTCGTTATTCACTTCTCCAATGACGTCTGGATAATCATTTTAAATTCACATCATGTCCTCCCCAGCAAACCCCCCAGATTCCACATGAAAATATTTAAACTGCTTGTCAGCTACTAAGTGCATTTGTAACTGCACTGGACAGTGTACCTGTATTTTTCAAATTACAATAATTGTAATTAGATTTAACATCGTTCTTCAATGCTGGCTTGTATTTTAGAAGAGAAAACAATTACTTAGGGGCAAATAATGGGCTATATCTGTTACAGTCTAATTTTGCTCAGTGAACAGCTCACCTCAGCTACGGATGATACATATTAAATCCATTAGTGCCTCCAATTGTCATGAGGAAGGCAATATTACACATAATTTACCCAGTCAAGGGCATTTTCACCTGCTGATCAATTTACATATTCTCCAATGTCATTAGATAAGAGCTAATCATCAAAAGAATAGAAGACCATACAAATTATAGACTTCGCCCATTTAACTCCAGTTGTATTTATACTAATTACAAACTAAATTATATTTAGGATTTGTTTTGCTTCCAGACTAGAAAGCTTTCAATTAATTTCACAGATGTCCGCGGAATATCAGGAGTCCATCTAGTTATTTGACGTTTTACTACAGTGAATAGACACCTCCAGCAATTCCTTTGTTCCTCTAAACAGGGACAGGCATCTAGATAGAGGCATCTACTCTGCTATTTGGCAACAGAAGCACCAAACCTTGATGTATTGAGACCAGGACCCAGCACTGGCAGGATTGCACCTCCCTGTTTACTGGAATGCTTGACCCGAAGTTTCAGCTTGAGCCACCATTCCTCAAGAAAAGTCATTTAGGTGGAGCTTGTTTTCTTCCCTGTTTAACATTACATGCTTATCGCCTGTTTACCTAGAGGTGACTGGTTTTCAGCACTCGTCAAAATGACTGTCGTGGAGAGAAGAACCAGAGATCTTTGAGGAGCCTGAAAGATTTTTGGTAGAGAAAACTAATGCTAAGGGAGACCTCGTCTATGCTCTCTATAAGCTGCTAACTCCTGCTCGCTGGGTCACAGCCACCCCTCAATGCTTGGTCCAACACAACGGCTCCAAATAACACGCAGTGACAGCAAGACACACTTGCACAAAGCACACTCATACAAAGCACTCAAATAAGCAGCGTAAGTATCAGCTTCAGAATATGGGAGTAAAAGGTCAGTTCTTCCTCCCCATCTGCAGTTTGTATCCTAACATCTCAGTGCATTCATTTTTCAATGGCTGCACACACCAATGACAACTTAATTTTATATCATTTTAATAAAATGTGAATTACACACACACACACTCTATTGATTGCCTATCTTGTGTTGTATTCACACTTTCAAAGTTATTAGGTTGGCTGTAAGTCACATTTTGGAACAGATGCAAGGATACCGAGCATCAATGTTTTCACCTCCATCTTTCGATTTGGGATTAGTAGTTCCTAATAAATGCAAATCCCTTGTACTACTCCTATGGCGTGGCCTTCACTGTAAAACACAGATTTTGTTAGTTTAGTATTTTTACTTTTTAACAACCTCCTCAGTCATCCTGGATAAAGAAGCAAAATCAAGAGCACACTGCTCTGCTTTAACCTTTGGTTACAGCATCCTGACCAGCTCTCAAGGCTTTTGTATAAGATAACATAAGGGAGCAAATGTTTCAGGAAACCTGAAGAACTGTGAAATTTTGTCTCTGAAGACTCAAGGGTTGGAATAGGTCCAGGACCTTTCCCCTCACCAGGCTGACAAGTTTTGACCATAAACCCATAAACTCAATTAAACTCCTTTTTTTTTTTTTAAAGAAAAAAATCAGGATGAAGATTAGGAATCACAAACCTCTACTTTTACAAAACCATTAATCAAGCTCAGCTTGAAAAAAGAGCTCTGTAAAATCAGAGGTCATAGATCTTATCTCAGGTCCCTCTCACTTGTGAAGTTCAGTGAAAAACAAACCACAAGAATTACCGTGTCTTTCTGAGGGGTGAAACTGAATTAAGCCACTTAATTGCTGAAGGGAAGGGAAGAGACAGGAAGGGGGAAAGGGAAAAGAGAAAAAGAAAATGAAAAAAGGTAAAGAAAAAGGGAAGGAAAAAAGGAAAGAGAAAGGAAGGAAAAGGAAAGAGGAGACCCTAAGATGTGCGATGCCCTTGGAGGCAGCCTGGGAGCAGGCAGGTCATGCACCAGCCTCCTGCACCGCTCCAGCAGCACTCGGGATCTGCTGCTTTTGCCCAGAAATTGCCAGTTTTTGCAAACTTTTTGCTAAGCAGCTGCCCAGATACATGTGGGTGCAACAATGTCGCTTTGGATTTAAAGCTGCCTCTGCGAGTGCCTAATACAGCCAGATGTCCTGGACTGGGCTCTGGTTTCTGCTACAGCTCCTATCGTGCAAGGCGGCTTCAGGCAACAGTGGGCAAAACACACTCCATTTACCTCAAACACCAACAGTTGGTCAAAACGCTCCCTGCCACACTCCCATCTATCTCCCTTTGGGACCGAGTGCCTTGCAGTCCTTCTTGAAGTCCTCTCTGCAGCTGCCCTGGTGGGTATGGAAACACTAGTGCCCAGCTTTCACAGGAGAGGATGGCATCGGGGAGTTAAAGACATCCTTTCAGAACAAAAAATGGCCCCAGAAAGCCTCAGAGTGTCTACCCAAGCTGGGGACCTGCTTCCAACTTCTCCAGCTTCTCAAAGCACTGCTTGAAGCCACGGGTCACCCTTTCTACCAGGGCCATTTCTTTCTTTTCACCTGTTGCTGCCAGGTGCACACACAGACACAGAGTCACCCAACACTGCAGACTTGCCTGCTATCCAAACACTGAAAACACATAAGGATTTCAACACTGACCAAAAAATGATGTGTGTACACAAGACAGGCGCAAGTTTCCACCCAAACAATCTCCCTGGTGATTGCAATGTCTAATACTGCAAAGTCTAATCTGTTTTACAAGCAGTATCTGTCCACCTCCGAGCTGTTGAGCAAGTTTGATGCATGAGCGTTGCACATGAAATCAGGTCTAGGCTAGTTGTGCACAGGTAGGATGCAGACAAACGCTTCCAGTAGCCTTCTCCTTGTTGCTAGTGAAAAGGGCATGGGAAGCATCTGTTCCCTTGAAGCACTGTCCCCACTATCCTGGAAGCTGCAACTTGGTCCGTGATCCCTGCCCTGAGAAGGGACAGACTGAGCCCATAGTGCTGAAAACCCTGAATCCCAGAGCGGGTCTGGTGGGGTGCACACCTAGCCCCAGGAAAACCCCACTGCCAACGGAGGATGCCAAGGTTGGCATCTCTAGGGCAAAGCCCTTCTCGTACTTGAAGTATGACAGATTTACATGTAAATAACTTGTCGCGTTTACTCCCATACCTCACTATTCCTCTTGTTATCTGATCTTTTTTCTTGTTATAATTAGGCTGGATAAATTTTGGAATGCCTGTTCTGGTGTTCTGTATTCAGCTTCCAGGAATAAAATAAATAAATAAAAAGTCTGTAGGTCTTTAACACAAGTGAATGTGAAGAAACTCTAGTTTGGGGAGAAGAAGGGAGGCCAGCCTGTGCTTGACAGAACTAGGGTGACTGCCTCAGGGTAGGAAAGAAATGAGTCTTCAAGAGGTTTATAGAGGCTGAGAGGTTAAAAAAGCACAGGAAAGGCTGTAAATCCTGGCTGAGATAAACTGGCAGATGTGGAGTATTAGGAGAACTGACCTTATCCATTAAGCAGCATCCTGGGTCTACGAAAACTTGGCTGTACCTCTTTAAGACAGACCCACTGAAGTATTATTATTTAAACTCAGTGTTAAAGACAGCCTTGTAACTCCTCTCCACAACAGGGGTAATAACAGTAACACAATTATAAAAGAAGACACAAAAGCAAAGGGTATTACTCACCCGCAGTATTTCTTCCACACAGCTGGAGTCATTGGGAAGGGTAACCTAAGTGTAAAGAATAAAAAGAAATATTTAGTCAGGCTGTGGATGCAAAGTTCAGTGACTGTAACAACATAGGTGAAGCGCTAACAAGAAACTGCCTCCATCTGAAGACTGCTGCATCCATGCTTGCTGCCTACAGAATTTTCCAGTTCAGATCAACATAAATCATCAGCAGGTCTCATTTTGTCAAGTTTTTTTTTTTCTTTTTCTTTTGCACTCCTTCGTGCTACGAACGGTACTTTTGAAGCAATAAAGTACCCCGATTTTCTCACAGCTGAGAACTGGCACTAGAATTGCCTGCAACGTCTATAATTGAAGAAGATCCCACTGTTATTCCTATCGGCAGCCTTCAGAGAGAGCACGCGGCTCGGTTTAACTTAGAGCCTGCTGCAGCTAAGGACAGAGGTGATAGCAGTTAGGGGAAAGCTGTTATCAACCATCTTATCCTAGAGCTTAATGCGCTAACAGCCAGGACAGCTCTTAAAACTTAAACATATACTGTTATAAAATACTGGTTGGGCTATGAGGGTGGTTACTGATTCTCTTGTCCCTCATTTTGACCTGCTCCAGGTTAAGGAGCCTCTGTAGACGGAGCAACACACGTGAATCCATCCTGGGCGGCACCTCCTGGCATAGGTGCCGGACATCTCTGCACATGAGCGCACACGAACGCACGCCGCTGCCCTTAACGCCTTCCCTTCCAACAGCACACTTGTCTAAATCCATCATAAGGCTTGCCACAATTTCTCATCTCCAGCAGACAAAACAGCACGGAAACTCTAAAGGCTGTGAATAATTACATAAACAACAGGCAGGTGTGACCCGGGCACAGCCACTTTGCTGTACTTGCAGGTACAGATGACAGTTTCTTGTCATGGGGTTGCAGCAGAAGAGGAGGTGTCTAGAGGTAACCGCTTGATACCCATAAATATGCAGAGAGATTTTTCCACCCAGTACTTCTACCTCATTGCCCTTGCTAGCTATTTGGTAAGGGACATTCATGACTAAATTTAATCCCTGTCATCATAATCTGCTATAGAGCCTGACCAAAAGCACAGACCATGCTTTCTTCCTGTATTTCAACCAGCACTAAGCTTCAAGAATAAATCCACAAAGCTACAAAAGTCAAAGACCAGAAAGACCTTTTAGGTCACTAAGTTCATTCCTGGCTAATGCAGCGCATTTTCCCCATATTCTCTAGTATTTTGACTACTCTAGTTCAAAAGCTCTAGGGAAATGAGTCTCCCAACTCTTCCCTTAATAAGGTATGAAGTAGTGTTTTAACTTATTTGGTTCTTTTTAATGATATTTAGCTTAAATTTCCTTTTTAGCATCACCTCAGCCAATCTGTGGAGCTCCTCCCAGTGCTTTAAGTCATTCACTACTTTCCTTCATACCCACACAGACACGTAGCACTAGCTCCACTTCTCTTCTGTGCGGTACCTTCCTTCCTGATAAACATCATCTTCCATCCTTGGAGAATATCTCAGTGTCGTTCTCTGAATTCCCCGTAACTGCTGCTCAAGTGAATATGACTACACAGGAGGAATACTATCGACTTTATCTGCGTTAATAACTACAGATTATCATTTTCCATGATTTCACAGAAGAAAAACTAATCAATTCCCAAAAAGGAGCCTTAACTTTGTTCCCATTTGCTACTCAACTCAAATGCTACCTAACAAACCTAGGCTGAAATTTTCCAATGGACATTTAGCACTTATTGCATTAGGCATCATTTCCAACTTCGCATCACGTTTCTTCTCCACTGCCCTTACGTCATCCTCCTGCTTTTCACTGCAGTCACTTTTTCCTCTCAAAACCTCTAAGTTCTTTGCTTATCTGTGCTTTTCACACCTCATAACCAACTTCTCAGAGAGGAATCCAGTTAAACTATACCCAACAGCCTTCAGATTTGCAAAAATGGGATTAAGTGCAATGTGCTGGTTAATAGTGGCAATATATATTCCTAAAACACTCCATTTTTTTCATGGGAAAGTTGGTATAAGAGGGAAAAAACCCCCAAACACCTCCCTCATACACGTTCTCCCACTAACTGCAGTTACAGCTGCAGGGGTTACAACCAGCTGCAAAACTCGCACACAGTAACAGGGGCAGCGGAGCCTCCAGCTGAGCTGGTTGGACTGGGAGAGGTGGAGCACAGGGGCAGATCCTTCCCTCCATTCAGCCTTTGCACGTGCCATCCTGGCAGGCGACCATGACGCCACATGAATTCCTCATCTAGAAACGTCCTAAATGTGCCCCAGATTATTAACACAGGGCAAAACATATTCTCACTAGTTTCTCAGGGCTCTCCCAATTCACAGCCCTGTTTAAGTTTATGTTACTTTAGAACTAATGATGATAATAATAATAAACATGCCATTTTACTTTAATAAAGCCTGCTATATATTATGCAATCACAACCAGCTTCTGCTGGCAGCACTTGCTAATAACTTTAAATGCTCATGCATCAATTTAATTGTGTTAATGGCAAAGAAGATTTTAATGGCTTGACAGAACTTTTGTTCCCTTTGGCATTGCTTTGTTTTGAATCACTTGTATTAAAGTAATGCAAGATGTCAAAGTGCTCTGATTGTCATATAGGGAGATCCAAGTAGGTGCTAGCACAAAGAGGAAAACATTTAGATTAATGCAGACATTAAAAGAATAATTATTACAACACAGATATCAGAGAGAAGATCAATGTAACAGTACATTACTATTAATGGTTTTCTAAAGAAATGAGACCATTTTTCTAAATTCATGCCATAGTTGCACCTTCTAAGGGACTTGAAAAGCACAGCTCTATTACAGACTTGGGCTATTCTGGAAAAAAAAAAAGAAAGAAAAAAGAAAGAAAGAAAAAACCTCCCAACCTTTCAAAGCCTGAATCCAAACCCGCAAGTTAATTGTCCATAAACACTCGCATTCAGCTAACAAGTGCAAGCAGGTCTACAGGGCCCACCATGGGATCCGCGCACAGATTCATCAGGGCAGAATGAAAAACAGCCAATGCAATATTCATCACCTACCTAAGTACTAGTGCTAGAACAAATTGTTATTAGAACTGCCATTAATAAAATGCCACATTTCTCCAGTAGTTTAATCAAGACTGGACAGTGCATACGACTACAATCCTAACCTAATAAAAATCAAGTTAGCTGAGGTACTGTTATGTGATTCTCAACCCCCTCTTTTTCTTTTTTTTCCAGCTTTCTTCAGTAATCGGATTCCCAAAAGGAAGAAAAGAGCTTTCATTTGTACACACTTTTGGTGCCTTTCTTCCTTTGTGAACGGCATGTTCAGACTCAGCAGAAAGGGCAGACTCCAGGAATTTTGTTTCTGTAAGAGTGAGTATTTGCAGCTCACGTCACGAGCTCTTCTCTCATTCTGCAGTGTATTCATGAAGTTCCGACTGAAGAACAGTTAATATTACATAAGCTGCAGACACAAGTCCTGAGGTAATGTAACTTCAATCAAAACAAAAAGATTTTGCAACAGTTACACGCTACGCTGAACTTATCTTCCCCTTTCATTTTAATCTGGCAAAACTCTTTTGCATCAAAAAGGTTCGTGTTTACTTTTAAATATTGCTCCCAGGCAATAAAAAAAAAAAAAAAGGAGAATGTGGGAGAGAGAGAAAGGTCAGATGGTCAAAATATTTCACCTAGGAAAAAAAAAAAAGCTAGTACTGGACGACTGACGGCTGTCTTCAGATTCCAGTCTCACAAGAGATGGAAGAGAACTTAAATGCTGCAGAATCAAAGGTTTAATGTATGGCTTGGATGGCTTAGTGTTGAACTTTAAAGAAAGGAAAGGAGGGTAGAAAATACAAGAACGAGGGAATACTACCTTTGCTGATAGGTAGAGCAGACGACACAGGGGAGCTGGTTGCAGCTGGGTTGCTATAACCTACCGTCTTTTCAGTCAACACTTCCTTGACCACTCTTACCTCCCACACAATTTACAACCTGCATGAGATCAGATTTTGTTTTTGTGGCACAGCAATGCCATGTAAAGCCCACTTTCCTGTAGTTCACATCAGAGAGGGGGCATTTCTTTGAAATGCTAACAACAAAATCTTCCAACAGACTTATCAGAAAAGTCCTGAAGATTCCGGTGGCGGGAAGCTGAGGAACGCGACGAGTAATCGCCTCGCCAGAACCAACCGACTATATTTTCATCTGGATAAACTATTTGTGAACAACCCCTCTGGCTTTATTGATGCACAACTGGCATTCAACAAGTGATCTTTGTTTTTTTTGTCTTAAGGGAAAGATAAATGTAGTATGTTAAATGATTACAGGCACCCGCTCTCATCGCTTGCATACGAGCACCTATGTGCTTATACAACACCAGCTCAGCTTTCATTGTCGTATCTTTTATCAAGGAACCCCTTTCGACTCTGGGGAGAGGAAGCTCATGCTACTGTTTACTCCTTTGGAAACAAATTGATTTTTCACTTGCTGGTATGAAAAGAGTCTGTGCACAAGCCTTGATTGATCATTTCCAGTGTGCACAATGCAGCGATAAGGGGAAAACACTTAGAAAACCAGCAGCAGCAAAACCAGGGCTGTCAGCAGAAGCTTGGTCCTATGAACGCCTCCAGCTCCTGCCAGGCTTCCCGTTAACAGAGGGTACTTCTTTTTTGATTAATGCAGGTGGGAAATGGGTTAGGTAACACTAAGAATAGCAGGGTTTCCAGATATAGTGGAAAAAGCAGGCTTCTTTTGTAAGCCTCCATAAGACTCCCTTGTAAGCCTCACGAGAACGTTAAGACTGGTCACAGCAGATCAGATTAAAGGTCCCTCAGTGTTGGTATCCAGTCTTGTAGTGATCAAGAGCACCTGCTCAGCTGCAGGTAGAGGTCTCAGACATAAAAACAGAGCTTTAAATGCAGGGATTACATTTCCATTCCTGGATATGTTCTTGATTCGACTGGACAAGGCCCAGAGCAAATGCAATACCGGGCCTACTTTGAGCAGCAGCTTCAACTAGGTGACCTTTGAACGTCCTTCCAACCTAGAAGAGCCTGTAATTCCACTTTTGCAATATTCTCACTAAAAACTTCTTCACCTGCCTTTGAATGGTGTCTACACCCACGCCTTTCAAACACCAGCTTCCCTTTGATCTGCACCAGTAGTTCCGTGCAAGTTCACAGTTCCTTTTCCCTTTGGAGTCACCCTCTCCACCTCTTCCAGGCTAACTCTTTCCTAGAGAGCAGCCTGCCCCTCCGCTCTTTTCCAGCCTCCACACTCCCCCGCTGGAGGAGGGCTGCCACCCACTTCCTGGGACTGCACAGAGCCTACTTTTCTAATCTTTTGGGAGCTGTTTTACAATTCATGCTTTTATTTCCTTCATATCTTGCTAACATTTTGTCCCCAAAGGGTCATTCATATTAAAGACACCTGAAATAGATGTCAAGCTAATCTCACTAGCTGGGAGTATCCAGGCTCTTCCTCACTAACTTCAGTGCAAATGGGTAAAAACAGAGGCAGCAAAAGAGCAAGGAATGAATATTGTAGCCTAAGTGGTATTTCTTCTGGTGTTTTTGATATTCATGAAGTTATTACCAACATACATTAGGACCGTGTTTGGGCCCTGGAGGAATCTGAATGAAGTCAAACATGATGGTGGCATTCAAAAAAATTCAAATGAAATTGTTCCCTTGGTATCCAAACACATATATGTGTTTTTCACAGGGTTATTAAATATCAAGGGAGCTATTAAAAGGTCCCAAATAATGTATATGTTTTCTTACAGTGCCTCCACCATCCTGGAACCAAAACACCATGAGAAGGCTACATTTCACATTATTTCAACCCCAAAAATAGCTCTAGGGGCTTATTAAAATGTCTGTGAAAATATATACTTCAGACATATATCTATATATAAATTAGGAAAGAAAGGAAAACTGTTGCCTAAAACAAAATGCAGGCAGCCATTCCTCTGCACCCCCTTAAGACAAACACTAGCCTACAAAGAGGTTGTGCCAAACGCACGTTTATTTCAGAACCTGAACCCAGGAGCAGGTTTTAAGGAGCAGAACAAGTTGTTTCATTTACTGAACTCAGACAGCCTGGCCTGCAGTCCGGGCAGGGTGGTTTGGGGAAAGGAACAGCTCAGAGAACAACTTCCCAGCAGATCCAAAACCCAACCGAATCCAACTCCGCAGGGAGCCTCCCAAAAGCTCGCTATGTCAGGAGCTGAATGGACAGGTTTGATGTCAGACCACAGCCAAGCTGCTCTAACAGATTCCCCGTGTCACGCGTGAGACGGGGCTCGGAAGGGGCAGTGCCAGCGCCGGGGCAGGGACTGCAGCTTCACTGCCCTCCAGCGAACTCGGCTCCCAGCCACCTCCTCATGAGAACAAGCCCAGCCGCAAAGACAACGTGTTTTCATGGGTACCATTCTGCTACACAACTCTTCTACCAGGCTGACCTGGATGTGACAACTACATTTTTCTTGTTCTGCCCAGCGCATGCTGTATTTAGCCTTTTTCCCCTCCTTTTCTTTGATGTTTTCTCTCACTGATACCATTTCAGTGTTGATCAGCACGAAACAGTCTCCATGAAAGCACTATATGCTGATGTTCAATTTAAACTCAATGGTTCTCCGTTATTTTCAGGCAGCAAATTGCCAAACTCTATTAGGGAGAGAAGCCTGATAAAGTGATCCCTCACTCCAAGGTCTCCTGGGAGTTTTTCAATGCAGGTAAGGCTGCACATTTTACTTAGGGAATATTTGAATGTAGTATTGCAGAAGCTCCCCACGATGATAATACCAGAGTGACTGGTTGTGTCAGCATTCAGCCTAGTGACAACAAGCAGTATGTGCAGCACTAATTTCTGTCCAAAACATAGACTTGCTTGCATAAAAGCTGTTATATCCCATTTAATATCGGTAAAGAGTAAGGATAATTGGAACTCAGCATTTTCTCCTCTTTCTATCTCTCTGTGCACCTGTGTTTCTTACCCCACCGATCACAAGTACTTGTTCACTTATGCAAAGTAAACACATTTACTCATGTGCCTTGGTATTTTCACCTTGTTCTGGAAGAGGTTGCCTTATGTCTTGCCATTAAATTGCTGATAAAAGGCACGCTGACGCAACATGCCACTGCGCACTTGTCCACGCTAAACATCAAAGGCTGCCTAACAGACTGTGCAAGCCTGCGGTGCTCCGAGATAGATGGAGTGGCAGAAAAACGACCAAGAGGCCGATTCTCCTCTTACTTTACTGGTGCGAATGAAACCAAACTCCTCTGATGATGATGATGCAGCAGCGCAGGTATAAAATGAAATCAAAGTGAATCTGCCTTCTGAGATGTGCTCTCAGTTACAATAATGTAAATCAGAAGCCATATTTTTCCCGGTGTAAGGAAATCCTCTTTCTCCTCTTTCAGGAGGACCTCTTGCAAATTCTTCAAAATTCCTTTACCATACAGACATAATCATTCAAATTTAATATAACCCAGAATTGGTTCTCATTTAAAACTATTTCACATGAACGTAATTTAGTGCCCATTCCCTATACGTATCTGCAAAAGAGAGACCAGGATCAGGCCCAAGTCGTGCACGTTCCTGCTAAAATAGTAGCAAAGGCAGCAGGTAAAACCCTACCCTTGGTGCCACTGCTAAACCTCCACTGAGAGCATGGAAGAGGCACCAGTGTAACCTGAAGCACGACTTGACCTCATGAATTCACACCCTAACATTTCTCTTGAACTTTTGAAGAACATTTTAAAGTACTTGTTTACTTCTGACGATACCTTTAATGTATCTGTAAGAATTAAATGGGTGGTGGTGCTGGTTATTTATGACTATCCTCACAAACAAACGGACTCCTTAGGTTTATTTGATGCAAGTCTGCAGAGTTGCAAGGCCAGTGCTAGGGCCCAAGTAATTGCTCAAAGCTCATTTGCAAATTCCTCATTTTCATAGGCCCCTCCACCAGAGTTAGCAACTTGCAAATTGCATTTTTAGATCGTCTCTTTAAAATTCAAAGGGAGAGGGCATGGTTCTATCCAAGGAGCAAAAAACATCATATAGTGAAGTATATTAAAGTTTAAATACCAGCACTACTTGTTAGCATAATTATTCTGCACAAATTCATTTTTTTTTCAAGGACTTTAAAGAAATAAATACTATTCCTCCAAGAAATAAAAGCCCTTTTCCTCCTATTAACAACCACAAAACAGTGAGATGAAGGATTATGTCTTTATTGGGGTCTGATCAAAATTCAGAGTACACGAAGAGCCAGGTCTTCTACTCATTAAATAGTAAAGCACATGATTATCCCAACTGCCACCGAATGTCACGGTTATCATACAAAAGGGGAAGGAAAATAACACTTTTTGGACAGAACGGAACCTAGAACAAAGAAAATGGGATTTTGAATGGGATCTTTGTGGCCTCCCTCTTAGTTACATTTCTAATTAAAACGCTTTGATGTATTAATGTCAAGGGATGCTGCTAAATGTATTCAATGCCGACGTCGCACACTTTTCCTGCGCTCCCAAAATCTCTTGGATCTGTGTGCACTTATGCTACATGCGGTTAAACTGCTCACTAAAATGAAAAGATATCTAAGAATAACTCACTTCCATTAGATTTATAAATCACATTAATTAATTCTACATCTCCAGTGGTGTAGAGACCAAACTCTAATGCGAGATCTAATTAAAGAAAAGGGGGGAAAAAATTGGAATTGAAACACAGAAGTAACTGTTTAGCCTCAAATTAATGAGGCGCTATGCTAAGCAAGAATGTCCATAAATCCCTAATGAGGATTTTAAACACATTAAAACTTCCTAATACAAAGTGTTTGCCTTCCTTTTATCCAATAACAAATAAGCCAATAATTTTCTGCCTCTAAATGACACTATTAACTGTCATGGCATGTTTTATTTGACAAACCCTCCATTCAAATACAGTAAAACCAATTAATTTGCCTGCTGTGAAATGTGTTTCTTGATAGCTTTTATGTGATTTTTCTTCTCAAAGAAATGTAAATAGGAGGTCAATGTAGGTGCCTGATTCTGCTTAAAAATATGCCACAGTAACTATAGATTTTCCAGTCAGTTTGCATTTCAAATGAATTGAAAGATAACCTCCATTTTCAGGTCATCAATCACATAATGGTCTCCTGATAAGTAAACAGTTACACAGTAATAGTTTTATTACTGGGGAAATGGTCCCGTATTTGAGCGGTGATAGTTGCAAAATTACCACTCTGCCCTGCTATAAATACCGGGTGGCAAGCAGGGCGCGCTCCGCCACGCAGCAAACGGGCAGCACGTCCCCACTCAGCACGGTCCTGTTTATTTTTATTTCTAATTTTTCCTATATTTCTTTTTATCCCATCAGAGTTAAACTCCAGTCCTTTTAAGTGCAGGCAGGTTTTTTTTTTTTTTCTTTTGCTCAGAAAAATCTATAGAGCAAATGAAAGAGAATTCTGTGGTTTTACGGCTCCCCTGGGCCTCGCGGCGTAGATGATGCGGGTGAGGAGAGGGAAGGGAGCCCCTGCCAGCGCTGCCTCCCGCCGAAGGCAGCGCAGAGACGGCCGGAGCGCCCGGCTCCCGGAGCCAGTCCCGCCTTGTCACAAGCCTTCTCTCTGTTCCTGTTCCCCCAAGGACATTCCTGTTACTCGGACGGAAATTTTTGGCCACTTGACCTTTCCGCAGGGATGTTGGGGGAAGTTATTTACATGTTTATATTTGTATCACATAAACCCATACGCATCAGCATCCAAACAAGGGGGGGGGAAATGTATTATGCAAATATCCGCATCTTGTTCTTTAATCACAACCCTATATAATATTTTAGAAATTGAACGGAGGCAGTTTCAAAGGGTAAAGTGAAGAGATCCCTCGTCTTGTCTAAACAGTGACAAAAACATGTTCTTCCTATACACTCTCAGCTAATAAAAATCTCAAATTAAACTTCAAAAACATTTAAACATGAACTACATTTGACATGCTCAAATACCAGGGAATTAATTTCATGATGGATACGAGCTCTGAGCTCCACTCTACTTCCCTCTGCACCAGCCTCACCAGGAATACCTGTGTTAAAAGTGGAATTAATGAGAGCAGGGAATGGATGTGAACTTTAAAGCTACCTGTGTAACGTAACCTGTATTTTCTTCACTTTGAGATCCCATGTTCTCAAGGTCTGCCCTAAGCACCACAGCTCCAGGATGCAGCAACCTGGCTCTAATTTTGCTGATAAAATGTAAATAAAAAATGACTTCTCTTTTTGCAAAGTATCTGAGATGATATCCCACATCAACAACTTTTACACCTACTTCTTAATCGAGACATTGAATTGGACTAAGACCACCTGACATTATTTCACTTCTGACCTTTTCAACTGTCAAAGCAGACAGATTTTTATCCTACAAGATTCAAGCCAAAGCCTCAAAGGTGCAGTGCCAGAGCGTTAATCCATTCCACTAGACAGTCATTGAAATTATAATTTAAAGTTCAACTTACTTTAGCATTTTATGCTGAAATACTTTTGGCAGCCCAGGGCAGAAAGTCGAAATCTGGTTTCCAACAGAGACCATTTCCAATGGTTTCTAAATGCTGGCAGTGAAATTCCTTATTGTCAAAGAGATCAGCAGATGCCGGCTCCCATCAAGGCACTCCCTGCGACTGCCACCCGCTTCGGGAAGCCTTTCTTTACCTAAGGATGTCGACCTGCTGCTGCACTCCATCAGAAAGGGACTAGAGGAGACACTGATGCATTAGGAGACTGGGGATGCTCCAGGGGAATTTCCTGCAGCAGGATCCACTCCCTCCATTTATTCTGACACATAATGCAAAGCTGGACAGAGGACACATAATGCAAAGCTGCAGAAGCTCCAAACACAAGGTAAATAAGGTGACCCATAGGTATTACACTATCCAGAGTAACTCCAGAAGCTGAAGAATTGGCAGGAGGCCTTTCCTTTCACAGAGACACTAATGTAAAGCACAGAAGACTTCTGAATCTGAATACAATATCACTATTTTAGGTAGCTGATGTGCTGTAAACACTTTCTTCTCATATTCTGCAGCTGACTAGACATCTTTGGCCAGGAAGTTCCCTATAAATAAATTTATTGCGCTTGCACTAGTCTCAAAGCTAGCTAAATAAGCATTTATGTCAACTTGGAAGACATGATTCATTAAGCTCTAAATGTCTTTTTTTCTTCATTTTTACAGCTGAAGCTGGCCAGCAATTATCAGCATCTTATCAGGATGCCGAAAAGTTTCCTTTTGGGAATAGGAAGGAAGAACGGGGAACAGGAGATCTAATATGTTTTATGCAATGAGACATTATTCAATCAACATTTTCAAGAGTACTATTTGCTTTATGAATTATACTCTGCCCGTTTCTGCACAAGGTCCCTTAAATCCCCAACACCAGGATATTAGCCTCTAAATTAAAAAATGCTGAGAAGTAACAGCGCACAAGAGAAAGAGCACAGCAATTTGAAAACTGTGGAAGCCAAGAGGCAGGGGCGGCCACACACACATCGTCCCTTCTGTTTCCTGCCCGCAGCTGAGGCAGAGAAGACCTGTGGTTGCATGGGCTGGTCCCGACGCAGGGCCACCTCTCGCAGGCTCCACGGCCTGATGCAGCTCAGGCTTGGGAACCTGGAGCGCGCCCTCCGAGCTGCGGTCCACGGGGCCGCGTTCAAGCCACGCGCTGTGGTCGACCCCAAGTGCCACTCCCGTTGCCTCCAGTGGGATCAGGGACACAAGCCCTTTGCCAGCGACCTGTCACAGGAAGCCCAGCTCATTTCCAGCTATTCCGTTTTACAAACTTCACGGTAAATATAAAAATACAAAATAAAAGAGTTCTGAAGCCACAGAGACAGCGAGGATTTGGGAATCTATATTCTCATTTTGCTGTAGAAGTGTATTGCAACCTTAGGCAAGTTAATTAACTTGTGGGTGCCTTTGTTTGCCCTCCCTATAAACACACTAAGCAATATGTACCCAGACACCCACTAGTTATAGCAGGAAAAGAGCAGTTCAGAGAGCCTCAGCAGGGCGGTGTCATCTAGGAGTGACACATACACACCGAGCTGCACTCAACTGGAGATCCCTGGCTGCGGTAAATGTCAGTCCTCAATAAACGGTCTGACCTTTTTTTCTATTATTTCCATTTTATAACTGAAATCAGGCCTGACACGCGGAGCATTTCAGGGGAGTAACTGCAGCTTTGGCAGGACTCTGCAGCCTCGCATCACACCCTCCAAAAGCAACAGCTTCCCCTGAAACACCACGCCGTCTCCTCTCGGTCCTGAAGCCCTGCGCACCTCTGGGCATCGCTTTGCTGCCTGACCTACCAAGCCAAGGAGACCAGCACGTCTCTCTGGGCCAGTGAGGTTTCCTTGAGTGGAAAATTCAAATTTGTTCACTTAGGATTGATTCAAGAAACCTTATTTTGACAAAAATGGATCGCTCCCTTACAGACTCCAACCTATTAAAAACTAAACAGTGGGCAAGGCAAAACAATGACAAGGACTTTAGAAAAACAATGTGGAGGTTTGTTTATTTTTAGATAAATGCTATTTAAAGAAGCAACTAAATGCTCTGCTTTTAATTTTTCACCATTTCCCATGTGTTTTAAAACTGGGGAAGGACGGGGGAGAGAAACCAGGAAAAATCAAAACCTATTAACAGACGCGCCAGTGCTGCTAAAGCCAAACTTGTGCCGAAGAGATTAGACGCCCCAAGTTGCATGGCTGAATTACAGGATTCCCTCACTCACAGCTCTGGCAATGGGATAACAGAAAATCCACTTTCCCTTCCGCATATAACTCAGATCATTAAAACTACAGAATTGTTGCAGAGCTAGGTTTTGTCTTTTTTTTTCCCCCCGACACAAATCTATGTCCCTTTGTGTGCTACCGGTTAAGTTCAATAAAATGAAATGAAGAAACTCTCAGATATGAACAAACTGCCCAATTTTCTCATAGGTTTGCGCAGAGGAAAGCCACGCTTTAATTGGCTGGAGGGGGAAAAACTGTCATATCTGAAATGGGCAGAAGAGAGAAGACACTGGCAGGATGATGCCTTGCGAGGTGAGGAGAGCCCAAGACTTAATTCCATGTGTCACCACAAGATAACACCCCGGCACAGGCACACGATCTCCTCAGCCCTTCAGGAGACAGGATTTTACTTGACATTTGGTAATATTATTTTAGATTTTTTTAATATGTTTGCAGAACACACAAACAAGGAAGAAGCACTTCAGAAACCTTCATCTAGATGCTACTTGGAGAGGGATGCTATCGTTATAATCAGGCTAATCACAGCGTTATTAATTGCGATCGCAGAAATCAGGCAAACAGGCAGGAGGTCCAACACGTGCGGGCAGGGGCGCTGCTCCGTGTCCTGGGTGCATCCCCTTGGCCGCTCTGCTGGGGCCGCTGGGCTACCCGACACACGGATCAGCTCATGGGTGTCGCTGCTTTTCTGTGTGAATCCTGCCTGGATTTTGGCAGCATCCCCAGTGCCACCGGGGTGCCCAGGCCCAGGGGCCAAACCTGGCCAGCCCTTGCTGCGGTGTGAGCAACCCGGGAGCGCTGGGACACTGGAGCTGCCCTGTCTGCTCAACAAGGAAGGGCCGCGTGGGCTCGGAAACCTCCCTGCGAGACAACAAAGGCTGAAGACGCACGGCTGGATTTCCCGTCGCTGCTTGAAGCGATGCTAAAAACAGGTACTAATCCTGCAGGAAGAACCTCGCTTCCTAGCCAGGGCCCCCCCGCAAACACCACCCACTGTCTGCGGCCACCCCTCTGCGTGGGGTCAGCTCTGTCCTTTACGCCACAAAAGCAAAAACTGTAAAGCCTGACGGCAACTGCGCTCCCAGCCACACCAGCAGCATTGTCGGGCCCGAGGTAGACAGATACTCGTGTGTTTCTATGTGTAACGCCACGTATATTTGTAAATACGAGGATGATTTACTTGCACACCCACCAGCCACACAAAGCGGTAATAAATTATTCCAATAAATGGTATTACTCTAGGAAAACAAGGAGGATAAATATAATTGCGCAAGGTTTAAACAGGATGTAAATCAGCATTAAAAAAAGGAAAGAACGAAGGCAAGCTCATGCGAAGCTGTTTACGCCGAGACAATCTCCCCTGCTCGACCGTCTCGGCAGTAGCCTCCAGTGGTGAGTCTGCTGCAGGAAGTAACAGGGAGCAGCTCCGCAGATGAAACAAAGAGGACCTAATTACCATGCGAGGCACAACATCCTTCAGATGTGATGAGAAACGTGACTGCATGAAAAACTGGTCCTGAGGAAATTTCAAAATATGACCACCCAAGCATAAAGAAGAGAGTGGGGAAAACCGGAGAAACCGCAACGCGAGGGTATAGCATTTCTATACAAAGAATATTAGTTTAAACGCGTGCACACAAAGAGATTGTGTACATATACACGTCTCCATGCAGACACACAAATACAAGAGACTATGTGATTATAGGTGAAAGCTGTAAATGTATAAAAGCTTTCAAGCCATATTCTATGTATTAATAAAAAATCACATAAATTCTTTGTATGTTGATCCATGGAGATTCTTCAGGGAGAAGCAAACAAACACGGGAAAGGCAACCAATCAGCCTGGCAACCCAGAGCTCTCCTTCCATTTTCATCATACGTGGTCATTTAATATTCATTTTTGCCAACAATTCCACAGTTTGAGTGTAAATAATTTATGAATATTGGCCATAAATTATTTTGTTATTTTTAAGAGGAGAAGAGCACAGATGACAAGCAGTGACATTTTCTGAGCATGAAGGAAAGCTTGATTCTCACCTTACACAGGTAGAGAAGTTGTCTCATTTGCACCCAAGTGGCTGAAGGCATTTGGGCTGCCTTGGAGAAAGTGCTGTGGCGTTACCACCATGCGGAGCTGGAGCCCTGGCTCCGTCCCCGTCCTTGCCGCAAGGAAAAGTCACTCAGGTGCCCTTGGCGTCCACACCAACGTGGCACCAGGGCCATGGGGTGACCTGACTCCCACTGCTGGCACGATGCCTGGCTATGTTCCAAAGTGGGAGTTAATTTCCTCCAAGGTGGAAATTCACTGTACTGTTTCTAAGTCTGAGCCACCAAACAGCATGCCCTCTTGGCCAAGAAATTGCTAGGGAATGAGCATGTCCCAGGCGCCCTGTTGCATGACAACCCGACCAAGGTGGAAATTAACCTATTGCTATCGAGGTGAAGTGGATGCTGTATCTTGAAAAGCTGCCCAAAGGACACAAAAACTGCGGAACGGACTTTGCGGATCCCTCCGCAGAGATCAATACAGCTCTCCAGCGCCAGCTTCCCGCTATCGATGACAGCCTCTCTCGTCGTACTGATTAGAGACGTGCATCTTTTAATCACAACGAACATGACAACGATATCTATAGCGCTGTGATTTACATCAATTGATGCTCTACCGTAATTGCATTAGGGCTGCGATAGCTTCTGGGTGTTACCCAAGCTGCTGAATGTAAAATGCGGTTGTTTCTGTGACATAAGTTGACAAGTAAAATCTGATGGCTGTTTCCAACACTGATTTGGCTCTCGTCTCCCTCTGCCTGTTCAGTTTCACAGATAAATGGTTCTTCCCCTTTGCTCCTCTGTAGAATTGGTGGGGAAAAGTGAAACCTGGCCCACAGACTAAAAAGAAAAGACAGACAATCCACGATAGAGTTGTCTTGTGTATATGTTGGCAGACGGAAAATAAGTTTTGGAAGCTGCATTTTGCTCTAAAGAGCATCAACTCCTGTTGCTGTGGATTTCAGGTTAGCCAGTAGAGCCCTGCTCTTGAATTTTCTAGATTAAACCCCCCTTTATACAAAAAAGTTATTTAAATATTGTTTTATATACATGTATGTGTGTGTGTGAGCATGTGTGTGTGTATATATATATATAAATATGTATATAAAACTGCAGTTTGGTTTCTTTCGGCTTGACTCTTGACAGAAATGAGACACCCAGGGTCTTCAGTCCTAGGCATATGAAATTGGGTGGGTGTGTTGGTGCTCATGTTCTCCTTCAGAGAGGGTGTCCGTCTCACTGTCCAGCAGCAAAGTCAAAGACAGGAGACTCCTCAGAGTTTGAAAAGAAGCCCTGGGGCACCAGGGAAGGTATCAGGATCCACACGGAGGAGACACGTTACCCCAGGCTTCATTAGCGCCTCTGCTCGCAGGGCGATGGAGTAGGAGATGTTGGTCTCCAGAGGGGAAGCAGCAGGAAAGAACGAGCTGAGATGAGAAGCAGATTTTTCTTTCCTCTTTCTAAATATTATTCTATGAAGTGTTGGCTCACATGGCCCTGGCAGCATCTCAGCTAACCCCAGTCAAACGCCGAGCGAGTACCGGGGCTGCTCAGCGCCTGCGGTTTACAAGGAGCAGGGACCAGCTCAGGACAGCTCGCACCCTGACACTGAGTTAGCGCTCATCTGGGACGAGGGCGGCCTGGGTCCAGTCCCCTGCTGGGAGGGACCTGGACAGACCACGCTGCCCTCAGCGCTGCCGCCTTGGTCCACCCAAGATGACGAGGCCTCCGTGTGACTCTGTGTGGGAAGCAGCTACCTCACTTCCAGCACAGGCCGCCTGGCCTGAGCCACCAGCCTCTCACAGACACACGCCAACTTCACCAGATTCACATTTATAAACTACACAATTCCCCAAAATTATCACACGGTCTCTTCTAAGTGGAGCAAGAGCAGAGCCAGGAAGACCCAGGCGCACCCTGCCCTCCTCCGCGCCGGCTGCCAGGCACCTTGTCCGGCAGCACCGGCCCCAGCAGGTCGGCACAGCTCCGGTCTCCGGCCCCGGCTCTGCCGGGAAGCAGGTCCATCGCTCCCTGCTAGGGACGGAACACGAGAACCACCTCAACTGTTTAGTTTGGGAGCGTCTAAACAGCCGGCAGGATTCTCCGAGCCAGCGTTTGCAGCCTGTTTATTGTTCTAGCTCCAAAGCCAATGTATAAACACACATCTTGGAAAAAAATCTTAAAGAAAAAAAAAACACATATTATTTTCCTTCAAGCCCTGGAAACCGACCCAGGCTATTCAGTTGCATTTCTAGCACAACCTCCGTCTAGCACAGCTGCACGACCGGCTTGGGAAGACCAATTCCAAGAGCGGCCGTTGCCTCCCTGTGCCGGAGCAGCGGGGTCACGAGCCCTGGGACGGGGACACAGGCCAGGCTGGCACGCTCGTCCCTGCCATGGTCCGGGTGCTGCTGACTAGCACCAGCTGAGCCCCCATGCACACGTTCAGCAGACGTGTCCTAGGCAGCTGCTGCCTCCTTCCCAGTTCGGATACACTGCGCCGGATACGACTCCCCAGAATTAAACTACTGTTGTAATCACAGTAAAACATATACTCTATTACAGTTGAATAATGCCGGCTCTAATTACAGTATCACTGATGCATCTTCCTATTAGAGGCCTCTTCTCTCACTTATTTTTTTTTTATATTTATTTACCCCAAACATAATACTCATCGTGATGTTCACAATTGAGCTGCTGCTCTCTTTTCTGTCTGTTTTACAGCTGGGATGTCAGGCCAAATTGATCCCACACCCTTCCCACAAACACACAGGTATCAACCTTGCTCACAGAACCTGCCCCAGAAAAGGGCTGCTCTTGTCACTCCCAGGGGCTGATTCCCTTATGGCTGCCCCTCCTAGCATGCAAATAGGAGCCTTTCGCAAGGAATTAAAAAGGCTCCTGGATCAAAACTAATTGGCTTTTAGCTTTGTTCTCAATGATCACTCGGCTGTTAGGAACGTTATGAAATTCATAACTCGAATGTTATGAAATTCAGATTGCTATTTCAGTATAACTGGCTCTTTTTTGTCAAGCAGAGAGTTAGCATTTAGGAGAAGGCAAAATTACTACCAGTATTGTTCCTCCAAGTCATTTTTCTGATTGGTGCTGGAATGGAGACGAAACTGCAACCACTTCAACACGGGACAGCCCAGGAGGTGAATGAGCAGGGGCTGCATTCCCGTGTGGATACTGCTGGTTACCACAAACACCCAGAAATGCACAGCTAAGCTGTGGTGGCGTCACATATGCTGCTAAAGGGGGAATGTTTACCCCATCCCCTGTCCTTGCATTGCAGTAGCTTCCTCATGTCCAAGCTCCAGCCGCTTGCTCCTGCTCATTTAACTGGGTGGGTGCTCTCAGAGAACAGAGGTTATCCGAGGATATAAAACTATTTGCAAAGGTTTTGTGTTATCTCAGGTGTGGGTTATGTGGGAAAACAGAGCAAGAACAGCCAACTAATCTTCAGGAATGCCTCGTGGTCTGTAGTAAAACCCCGCTCAGCAAGAAGAGGAAGATGACAACAGAACAGCACAGCTCCTTCAGCCACAATGACAAGGGCACAACGCAACCTCAGCCAACAACCACAAAGACAGGTCAGGGACCTGTTACGCGGCCGAGCCATTTCCAGATGCATGCTCAAAACTTGTCAGACCATCTTACACCAGACTCAAGCCCTCCAGAGGGGAAAAAAAAGAAAAATAGTGATTTTACTGATTTTGCATGTTGCTTGCAATCATTCTGTTGAAGTAAAGGGGCTTCTGTATTAAAATGTTTCTAAATTCGTCGGAAATTTGCCTCATGCTTGGGACAGATTCCCAGCAGACAAGCTGAGATGGGGGGAGAGCCTGGAATCACTGATACGTGCAGGGCAGATGGCTACACGTGCAGGGAGCAGGAGGACCAGAAGTTTTCATGAGGTTGCAGAGAGCTGGGAACGGAACCAGCATCTGACACTCCGCTGGTGAAAATTGCCTATGACTTCAAACACCATTGACTCATAACAGCTACAACAATTTACACCAGCTGAAGACCTGCCCCCAGGAGTCCTGCCTTATAGCCCTGTGCTCTTACTGCTAGAGATCGATGACTCTTACAGGTCAGATTTTTTGTTTTGTTTTGTCAGGCTCAGATTGCTTCTTTGTGGACTGCTGAGATCAAATCAATTACTTTCCACTCCAACCATCTGACCAAAGTAATTCTAATGGAGCAGAAAGCAGAAACTCAGATAAAAGAAGCGACAACATATTTTTCACTGTTGCCTTTGTGCTGAGCATGATAAAGAATGAAGGCTGAAATAAAGACCGTTCTTAATAATTCCACCTCACGCAAGAGTAATGATCTTAATTCCCACCCTTTGTCTTAGCTGTTGAGATTGGGGACATGAGTTTAGATGGAAGATGAACCCTGCAAGTCTTCAAAGGAAGAGCACTTCTATCAGAAATCCTGCTTCCCTGATAATCATATCCAGGAAAACTATTATTTTGGAACATGATTGCATTTTTCAGCTACCTTAATACCATTTTTACTGTTCAGCTGCATGAAAAATTACCTAACCTGTTGGAATGGATTTCTTGACCCACACATAGCTACATTAAAGGGTGTAATTTAATGCAATCTAACTAAATTAGCACCAATTAGACAGGCTAAATTAAAGGGCATGTCACTAATAAATTTTATGCTAAACATATTACTGATAATAAGCTCACTAAAAATTGCATAATGAAATAAAATATTCTTTTTAACACTGTTCAGTCTAAATATGAATATATAAAAAGTCATGAAATAATGAAATACAGTATGCTAATTCCCAGTTGCCTTTCAGGATAACATCACAGCAATATCAAAATGCACCGATTATGGTGGTGTTTAAAAACAATAGGTCAAATCCTACAGGGAAGGAGGAAGCCAGGCCAAACTCCATGCAATATCTGGGGTTCTGATCCAGCGAACATTTACATATATGCCGAGCTCCTTTGAACTCAGCAGGTCTGCTCTTGTACATAAAGTTGTTGGCTCGCTGCTGAGTCTGCTCAGGGAGCTGAATTTTAAGACGGAACAGGGTGAGAAGGAGGACTGCAGAATCTGGCCGGATTTACATTCTGATACTTACTCTGCCTTTTCCAAGCTTCACTTTTAAAACTGCTTACCAAGCATCAAGGCTTCACAGTAGGCTTGTTTGCAAAGATATCCCACGAATGCAAAAACCAAGGCTGACGCCCCAACAAGTGTCTCTTCGACCAGTGGAAGCAAGGCAGACTGACTACCCGTGGCTCTGAGAGCCATTCTTCTCTTGGGCCTGGATTCTCTAATATCTAATGCGAGCTGGGCTCATGCTACGCCCTCTTCTCCAGAAAGAGCATCATCAGGCTTGCTTTCTCCTACCTGGCTTCTTGTTTTCACAAAACATGAAACTGCGACTGCTACCAGCTTGACCCAATCCAGCTGATATTGGCCAAGAGGTGCTGCGTGGGGCAAGCAGATGCACTGAAAGATCACAGCTGCAAAAGCCTCACTCCTAACAGCAGCTAGTGGAAATTTGGTGGTTTAGTTACATGCATGATTTAAAAACAAGTCGTTCAGCAGATTTAGCATAGCAGTGCCCACCTCTTCAGCTATGTAACTGTAAGTATCTGGGAGAGCTGTAAAAGAGGCATTTGTGACTCCATTCATTTTCACCTCCAAGGAAGCTCAAAACTGCTGGATGTCCCTATCTCCCAAAGGCTATTATGAGAGTGGATACTCCCAGTGAGCCTGGCCACATCCCCTCCTAATGCACAAGTCCTCTCCTAGAGAGATTCAGGAGGTTTACAACTGTTTGCATCTTCTTTCGGACACGTAATGATCAAAGGCTAGACAAGAGCTGGCACTCTGCACACAACTCATCTATCAGATATTTACTAATCAGTATTAAAGTAAATCAAGGACAGTGAAATGGAAGTGATATCTTAATAAAGATAGGCCAGCATGTCCTGAACAGTAACAAGAATGGGCTTCTAAAGCACATCTGATGCATTCACACGTTAAGTAATTAGGACCCTCAGCAGGGTCCTTGCTCACATGGGTTGTCTTTTCTCACATAGGTAGCCCAAAGTTAATAGGCCCATTCATGTGAGTAATCATTTGTAAGGGCATGTTCTGAGCCTCAAAATCCCTTTCTCCAGCTCTCCAGGAAAAACAAATCCCCAAATCAAAAAATACTTTGAGGCAGAGACAGAGCTACTGCTTTAATAAACATGAACAGCTCTGCAGAAAGGCCACAAAGCCCTGAACCTGCAGCACCGCTCATCAGCAGGGTTTAAACAGCTTCTCGACACCCCATGCCCATGTCATGGTCCATCACTGATACAGGACTGAACCTTAAACTGGAGATGAAACATAGCAATATAAAATAAAACTATACTGGGAAATCTTGTAGGGTGAAAAATCAACATACTTGGACATCGCCCAGCTCCCTGGGGCTGCAGCCCGTTCTCAGAAAGCTGCCAAGCAAGAAGACCCTGATTTCCCTCGCTCCATAAATACATCCTGCTCTCCATGTAAAGCACAATCAGGGCTTGCTTGATTTCTCCAGACAGAGCAAAAGTGCAAGGAGGTTGTGTAGCGCCCATTACAAATCCCGAAAGGTGCTAAAAGCACCTTAAAAACTTGACTTTCCTGAGCTAATGTCTCATCTACTTAGATTTTTAAAATAGCTAAGAAATCATGCCAAACGACCGCTGTTAATCAAAGATTCTTTTCTAATTGCGTAAAAACAAGTCAGCATCCAAAATGGTAAACTGCCATCCACGCATGCTTTACTGCAAGAGGAACTGAAGTCATACTTGGGCATATTTTCATGAAAAACGTTGACTTGGGGGTAAAAAGGTCATATTCTTTTCTTCAGGAGTGTTTTGGGGTTTTTTTAAGAAAACGTTTTCTGATTTTGAGCATTTTTCCCCTATCTGCTCGACAAACCAGCACTTTTATGGAAGTAAATTGCAGAGCAGCCTTCACGGCTGTGGTCAGGGCAGGAGCTCACCCTTGGGAGGAGGCTGGAGGACACCGGGTGCATCCTGCACCCTGCTGCAGAGGGCCCCAGATGGTGGCTGTCAGTCTGCAAAGGGGACTGAACACACATATCTTTGCAGGCATTTCAAAAACAATACACAAGTGATTTATTCTCTTTAAAAAAATTATCTGTTTGGTTCATTAACCTATAGCCGTACAAAAGCAGGAGTCAATTACGTTGCCACATCAGATGTGTGTAAAGATAATTACCCTGAAAAGAAGATGTAAAGGTGTCCATAAAGGCAGTGAAATGTGACCCATTAAATCAAGCTGTAGCCTATTATGGGTCAAAAAACACATTTGTAGGGCCAACAGGCTCATGGCTATGGCCACTCTAGCATGAATTCTGCAGGTGTCTTTCTCAAATAAATGTGAAATCTATCCTTTTCCTTCCCTTGATCTTAGTCCTCTTACCTTTCGTGTACCACTGTTTACTTTACATGTAATACAAATGGCAGACACAAATATCTGTCTCCGAATCTGGAAAATACTGGAAAATACCCTGTGTGTGCACAGTCAAACAGCAAATAAGATGCAGAAAGGCAGCAATGTAAAATCCACATAGAGTGCAGTATCCCTTGCTCTTTTCCTGAGTATCTCATAGTGCCGTTACTCTTTCTGTCACCTTACAAAGCATCTTACTTTAGTAAGGTAAATCTGCACTAGAATCAAGGATGCAACTCAAAATCTGGCTTTCAATGAGGAAACATACTGAATTTGTTGTTTTGTGAAATTTCCCAGAACTAACTTCATATTAAAAAAAAAAAAAAAGGCAAAAATTAACATGCAACCTTGGTCAGCCATGACTAAATTCGGAGTGATGTTCGTCTGATTGATTTAAACCACTCCATTTTCAAGTAAGCACCTCTAATATTTGAAGGACCTCATTTAACCAGTTTAGATTATATTTTATCTCGCTTGCGCTCACTGCAACAAATGAGTTGAAAAAAATTGGCTTCATGTTGCATATTAGCAGATATAGGTATCAGCAGGAGGCCTCGCGACACTGCTCTGGCGATGTCCCTCATGGCTATCGAGGGCTTCGTTCTCCTTTCACTTAGAGCCATTTCTAACCAGGAGTAATTAAATGGAAGTCACTGGATTTCTTCAGTGGCAATCCCAGTAGACCTGAGCCCATAATTAAACTAGCAAATCTTTAAACAAATGCATTGCACTTATACAGGTGTGCAGGACTGAGAGAGAAGCTCTGGTGGCTTCCGAGCAGTCTCTCTAACACACCCAGGATGGTTAGGACACAAGGGTGGGAACTACAGGTATTTATGATTCACGGAGCTGCCTTGTCAGTGGTCCTAACTTCATTCCCAACTACAGAGTGAGGCCAAACGACTGCTGTGAAGGGTCTCACTCACGGAGAGGGTGTGGAAATGAGTTGCAATATAAACAACACAGGAATAATTCATGAGAAATGAATGCTAAGTCACTGGAGTCAATGGATAAAAAGGTAGGCTGCTAGGGAGAGAATTTGCACAAAAGTATTAATTTTTAAATGCATTTATGTTGCTAAAAATATGACCTGATCGAGCTAACCATCAGGGAAAAAGACAATTTAATTGAGTAAAAACCAGCTGTACATAGATACTTTCACTCTGGACTACGTATCTTTGCAAGTAACACACCAGAAACACCTCTCTCCCCTTCAGAGTCGCTGTATTTTTATTCTTATCTAACATACTCCATATTCCCTTACATCCTTCATGCTGCATAGCTGGCTTTTAACTGTTCTAAAAATAACAGCCCTTAAAGGAGGAACAGAGATGTTCCAGTCTCCTTGGTGAATCTGAATTCACATCAGCTCTGTCAAGGAAGGTTGGCCACAAACCTGTCTGCAGCAGGGGCGAGGCAGAGCTCCTTGTTGGAGCATTAGCCCCTCATCCATCATATGCATTTGTTTTGGGCTAACCGGTATGTTGCTCACAGCAAAAGAAATTGAGAAGCCTCCCACCCAGTGCAGGAGAAATTGGAAGTACTGGTCAGTAAAGCAAAATGATTCTGCAGAGATATCTGTGGAGATAAATGGCCCACTTATCTACCTTAATTTGTAAGACACATCAGGTGTCATATAAGATATTATTCCTAAGGGAGTAAGTCACCTTCATAATCACCACAGAGGTGAGAACGCTGGGCAAACACTAACTACATCAAAAGAAAAAATCAAAAGAAAAAATCATTTTCTTTAAGGAAACAGTTTGTGTAACGCAGAACCCCAATAAATGAAGGTTTAGAGATCCTGTATCTATTGCTATCTAGACCTCTATCTGCATACATGACTTTTAAGCAAGGTAAATTTAATATGGCCAGTATGATAACGAAACCATTCTCTATGTTCCTTCTGATTCTTAAGCGACTCCTGAAAAAAACCAAGGTATTGATCCTCTCTCTATGTCATCTTTTCTCTTTAAAAGATACGCAGCTTTCAGGCTACAAACCTGTAGGTAGCACCTCAACAAGAACCACTTTTCCGAAAGGAACCCTGATTGCTACTAATTCTCATGGTTTTCTCTGCAGTCAAAGCGCCCTCATAGAGAAACTGGGAGTGAAACATTTTCAAGTTTTACAGTGCAAAAACAAAGGAGTTGCTCCTCTACACTCACACCAGAGTAGTCAATGATGCTAAAAGTCACTACAGGTTTGGAAACCAATTTCAGATTCCCAGCCCCAACTCAGAGCTAATTATCCCAACCCAAGAAGTTCAGTTGCAACATAATCAACCCAGATCTGCACCCACCATAACCAAGATCACCCTAGTAGCCAGAGCATGGACAAAGTACGTGCTAGATTAAGGTCTAAGCCTACGAGCTGGGTCCAACAGAAGAGGAGCTCAAAGCTTTGTCATCCCATTACATGCCAGGGAGGTGCTCAGATCACAGGGGGAACTAACTTCCCACACTCCTTCTCCACCAAAACACTGGCCCTCTCCTGTCTGACACGGGACATGGGTTTCAGTAGAAGTTCTCTTTCCTGACAGCATGTTAATTCTGTCTGGTGAATTCCTCCAAAGAGCTCCTGCTCCACTTCCAGAGCAGGGCATCACATGGCACCAGGGGCCACAGATTCCAACGGAAGCCTAAACAGGGAGAATCTACCCAAGGAGCACGGCTTTGGGGAGAGTAGGAAAAAACCTTCTGGTATGTCACAGTTTCATATCTAAGTCACAATTTTAATCCTGAGGATTGCGCTTTTCCTATGTGGAATTCCTGTGCTACAAGATACATTCCATTGGAAACAAGGAGTTTGCTCTGGAAGCAGATGTGAGCTGGAGCACCTCTGATGACTCCAGCAGAGAGAGGTTCATTGACAGCAACTTGAGATCTGTCCTTGGTTTCCATCAGAAAAACACAGAGGAGACTCTTCTGACAGAGAGGTGGAATCTTAGAGTTCACTTAATAAGACAGAGCTAAAGTCAATCTGTATTGACACTAATGGCTAATATTAGATGTGTCAATCAAAATCTATTAACGTTGAGTCACTAATTTGATTTGCGAAATACTGTAACGAAGATTCATATAATTTTTCCTTAAGGGATATTTGTTGGATATTAAATCCAATGAGCATTATTTGAGAGCACAGCCCTTCAAGTAATTACATATATTTATGTGTTGTGGTTTCTAGACTTTGAGCAAATGAGTTTGTATGCAAGGGCGAATTTAGGGTTTATGCAAAAGGCTGGCACCAGGACTGTGCTTCTCTGTAGCCTGACACAAGCCAGACTTTAGGTGAGATAATAATGCTGTATATACTTTGAGTTAGCCTCCTTAAGGCATCTTAAGGCATGGGCTGAATGAAACTCGGTTGCTAGATTATTTCCTTTAGCAACGTGGACTTAAAAATACGGCAGCACGGATCTGTCTTTTAGGGACTACATTCTCCAAACTGCACCAAGTGCCGTGCGCTCCTGAGTTAAGTGGGACACTCCCCAGGAGAAAAAGCACTAATTTACAGGCAGATATGGCAGCAAAAGATCCATAGAAAAGCTACAGTTTAGATTTATTTTAACCTTCCTGGTTATTTTCGTTACAGCTAGCATTAAAAATTCACTTCTCATTCAAAGTTGTCAGTGTTTTTGCTTTATGTAAAAAATAATATTAAGAATTTCAGCTGTTCGTGTAAAGGCAGCTCATTAAATCACACTTGTGCACTCTTCCATGATGTAATTTTCTCAGATAAATTTCCTTTTCTTTAAGCAGGTAATAAATACATAAAGCTTTCCTATCTATATATCTTTTAATCGACTGCAGTCATTTAACCTAGACCCTCTAACCAGATTAATAATAGAAAACGTGTCATAACAATTCCTTACCACAGGATGAATTATCATTATTGTTTTGGCATTGAAAATCCTTTCTGCTACCTCAAATTACCCTTCTTTTCAGCAGCGCACAATACATGAATCACTTCCCTAATCCTACATGTTACTAAAAATCACATCCCAGTACAATAGAAGCATCTGACAAGCTACTTTCTGACAGCTCGCTAAACTATCATGTCGGTGAATTCCCAGAGACCCTCTGGATCTGTAGCATTAATAAAAATTGTAAGGGAAAGCCAAAGGAGGAACTGCTCAAAGGCTGTGGGAACCCACCCAAAGGCTCAGCTTCATAGGCGAGCTCCTCCCTTCATCTCCATCGTTCTGGAATTGGCTTCCCTTTTGCCAGGAAGGTGTTAAGCAGACAAACATCATTAGAGCTCCAGTTGTACCTCTTTTGGAATCTAAAGGTCTATGCACCTCGATTTTGCACAGCTTGGGGCGATTATATTGCTGTGTTCAAACACCAGAAACATGCACATATTCATAGCACTAGGTGTACACAGGCTTTGGTCCTCGGCTGGCTGGTTAATCACCAAAAATTGATGACATTGGGCAAGTCATACTAGCTCTGCAATAGCTGAGGATCTTGCCCTCTAGTTTGCAATCATTCATACAGAGAAAACTCATCTATAGATAGAGGATACAGCTAAGCCCAGGGAATTAAAAATGCTCAATATTGAGCATTGAGCATTTGAGTCCTGGTGTTTGAGTCCAACACTGAGTCAGGACTCATATTGCCACCCCCGGTATGTTCAACACGCAGTGTCTTCTCCTTTCCCCATGGTGTGGATAGGTTTGCCCAGGTCAAGCACTTGCAGGTCTGTGCCCTGACAAATAAAACTGCGGGCTGCAGGGGCAGCGGTTCCGGACACTACTGCCGGGCCCCGCAAACTCCAAACGGGCAACAGGGAAACTCTCCCAGCTCTTCTCAAGATCCTGCAGTGGCAAATATTTTGCTCCACGACTGCCAAGTAGTTCTTAATATGCTGCTATAATTTTGAGTGAGTGCAAATGCAAAAAACAATGCAAGGACTTTGGTCCTGTGTAGCTGAGCCAAAAATCTACACGCTCAAAGGGCTGGCATATACAGAAAGGTTATGAAGTCTATTTCTATTATCTTTGTTTTTGAAAAGTGATTTAACCATCTTTATGATCTAAACAAACTCAGCTTGTGCTTCTGCCATACAAGTATTTATACAACTTCTTATTGCAACAAACTGGTGTTCATCAGAAGTGGCATATTTTTAACACTAATTCTAATTATAACAAGCAGCGCATTTTGTGTGCTTTCCAATTATGCATGAGAAAAGTCAGCATAAGTGTCCTCTCTTATCATAATTATCTGTTTCTAATTTCAATTTTGGCTATGACTTTGCACTCAGTGATGTAAATGTAAATGTTCCTGTCAGATAAAGATTAATTTGATTTAAGCCCTCTTTGTTCTAATTATATATTCTATTTCTGCTCACCATGCAAGTTTCCTTCTAAGCCACATCTGTATTTTATCACAACAATGAAGAAATTCTGTGGTATTTAAAAAGGTAACTACAGGATTACAGCGAGGCTTGTCAGGCACTGTTATGACAGGGCACACTAGGACTGTGCCAAACGAATTAATATTTTAGCTGACTAATTTACAGATTACTGTAATTATTACTCAAATATTAAAACTATGTGAACTTTTATCAAATGAAATAAAACTTGTTGCCCTAATTGCTCCCTTTGCTGCTACGGAAACGTGACCTTTACGGGCTTTGAACCTGAGCATGCTGAAAATACTGAATGATACCCCGTAGGCGGAATAGGAGATTAAACATGAAGAGAAAGATAATTTTATCTCTGACTAGCATGGAACATATCTCGCTGATACTTTCCTGTCTAGAAGCCAAGGTTTTGGGGATAGTCTAGAGAGATTTCTGTCATCGAGTACATCAACACTGTGTGGGCATTTGGAGAAGAAGGTAGGATATAAATAGGGGATGGGGAGTTCTGCTCTATTTATCCAGATTTTGAGTGAAGTCCTAGGGCTTAGAGGCATCTAAAGCTATTTAAGCCACAAGTTTTGCACAGCCTGCAGAGAAGGTCTCAAGCCTACAAGCTACTACCTGCTTTGACCAAGGCGGGACAGGCAGCCCTGCTCGCCGTGCGTCCCCATCACAACCGTCCCAGCGAGGCCTCGTGGCCTGGGCTTAAGGCAGGGCTCAGGCGTGAGCTCTCTGAGGTCTGATAGGGGCTGGGTCCATGCACCAGCCCACCCGTCAGCCAGGCTTGCAAGCCGTCTTTATTTCATCCTGCTGCTTTCACAAAACTTGCAGCAACTTTAACAGTATCTAGCGGATTCACTGGCACTTGGTTGAAAACGCCTGGCGAAAATCAGAAGCTTTGATACACAGACACAGCCGCATACACGAATTCCTCTTTTTTAAAAAAGAAGTTAGACTAAGGTAAGTCAGTCTGCAAACTCTGAAGGCTTTACTGAAGTAGGCAGACTTTGTGGCAATTCCTTTTCAGAATTCAGAAGCCTGGATTTCCACCTTGGGTGTGTTTCTACCTCAGTCTCTCAGCCTCTTATCTCCTCCCAAGCCTCCATTTCCCTCCTCTCTATCAACGGGAACAGTCACACAGACGTGGCCGCTCGACGAGTCATACAGAACAAATGGTTGTACCTCATTTTCAAAACCTAAAACTGCTGAGATGTATTACTAGTGAAAAAGAATTCATTTTTAATTGAACACCGAGAAAAATAAAATTAAAAAAAAATTGCTTCCGATAACTTCACGGTCCAGAGTCAACAAGGCTACCTATTATCCAATAGGTCAGTGGGGTAAGATCCCTTTGAACAGTTTTCTCCTGACATTTCTGACCACCTCAGGGGGCAACTCCTCAAATAAAAACCTAATGACTCGAGCGATCAAGATTTAGACACTTACCACTCACTGACATTTCGACTTCCAACTTGATCTGTGCCAACTGCTGTCTTAGATGCTGACTCCTGAGCACGTCAAGGCTGCAAGTTGGCATGTAAGTCCTTCTGACTAGTCACTGTCTTCAAAATATGTTTATTGCATCTTTCGACTATTCTATGTTTCTGAAAAAAAATATAAAGCTAGAAATGTTTTTACCAAACACCTTATTAATTAATTCCAGCATTTATAAATGAGAGGTCAGACTGGCATAATTGCATGATTTGGTGTGATGGTTGTTACACAGTTTTTCCCTTCTTTCATCTATAAAAATACTGCTGTTTCACTTGCCATAACAAAAATACACTGCTGGAATACGGCTGTGATCTCAGCGTGGTATTTCTGGACAGGGGGTGACCTTCTGTACCTTTTATCTGGAGGAATTTGGCCCAGAGAGGAGGAAATCAAACAACATGTGACTCAGAGTTGCTGCAGAGCCCGTCACCTCTCATCAGCTTGTGATTTAGTGTAACCTGAACAGGGACGGCCCTGTTATTTTGTATAGGAACCAACACGACATTATCCAGAGCCAGGAGGTCAGTGGTTTAAATCTCAGCTAATCTGATGTGTCAGACCAAAGGCTCAGATTAGGCAGTTTCAGAAAATGGAAACATTCCCCCGAAATTTAATATCATAATTAACTACGGATACGACTACTTCAAAAGGAATAAAGCTTTAAAAATAAAAGATAACGGGTCAAATTCGCTGTTGGTACAAACTGCCAGAACTAGGCTGATCTAACGGAGCTCTGCCAGCTTTGACTAGTGGCAAATTAGCTACAATTAATGAATTTCAGTGATCAAACTCCAGTTAATTTTTCATCACTGAAATAATCCAGTTGGGGATGTGTGTGTGCGCACACAAACACTTTATAATTGCAGTAGTACTTCAGTTATCAAACAACAACAGATTATTTTGGATTACAAACTTCACATAAAAGGAACTGTAGAAGTCGTTTAGGAGTAGGGATGTAATTTTTCCTATTAATTTTGTTCTAGCTAATCTTTTGAAAACAGTCAGGTGCTTATTGCTACCAGAAATCACTCTGGAGATTGGAGGCACAGAGAGGATGTGCATTGTGAGTTCTTTCCTGACAAGTGCAAATATTCATAATAAATGAACAATTTTTATTGACGTGGGTTGGAATACATCCATTTTCGGATGATATTTGCTGCATGCTTTCCTGGAGTACGTACGATAAAAACGTAGAAATGGTGATTAAGAGAAATATATTAGTAAAAATGTCAACCACAAACTTAGAATGCACATTTTTAAACTGAAATATCTTCCCCGTGCTATAAGCGTTACTAAAAATTAGCAGCTTCAGGACACTCATTAACTTGTCCTGCAGACCTGACTGCCCAGGTCTTGCCTAGTCGGGAAAGGCCATTAGAATTTACTAGGTCCATCCTTTACACAACACAGTCTTCAGAATCAACATCTTCATTCTGGAAAGCATTTAAATAGAGTCTTGAGGGCTCTTCCAAACAGATGTAGTTTCTATGTTAGGACCTCGTTTGGCCAATTTTTTGGGCAGTGTTTGTGGACTTCTAACAAAAATACAGTCCGCCCGTGTTGAATTCAAGAGTTTAAACTCCAAGGCAAGCTTGTGTGTCAAGTACTTCAGCGGAGAGAGATCTAGCAAGCTTTTCATTTTGCAAATGTTTGCTTTTTAAGCACATGAATAGATAAATAATAATTGAAACATCAGCAAATATGTTAGCTTGTACAAGCAGATAAAACCCAGGTTTCTATCGAGCTCCTTCCAAACCCATACTTCAACAGCGGGCACTTCTGCTCGAGAGTACTTCTGGATTCATACAGATGTAATGAGAATAACATTGACATGTTGCTCCTACTTCCTAATTATACTGGGGGGAGAGGGAGAACAGAACAAAAATAAAAGCTATCTGAGGCTGACAAAGGTTGATTGCTTTTGAATGACCTTAAATGCCTCTGCCTAATCCTGCTGCACTGCTGCCTGCTCCAGAGCTACCAAGTTGCCTCTTAAATTCATTCGTGTTATTTGCATCGTGGTCTCCTCTGGCAATTTATAACCACACTTAATATTTACCCCATAGTGTGTAATTTTCTGTGCAAAAATCACAAACTACAAAGCAGTCACAGAGCTAAAACAACTATCAAAACACTCACTACTCATAGTTTCTCCTCAAGAATTTTAAGCAGTGTTATCCTAAGGCAGCTCATTTCATAAAACAAGAAGTAGAGAGTGTCCTTTTCCAGCTCCCGCCTACAAGAAATATAATTAAAAACGCATACTATGAAGACTGTGGCAATGAATGAAATTTGTGGATTTCCTCTTTATTAAATCCTTATTATCCCAGGTGCAAAAAGCTACCTCGCTACCACCTCCCTGATTAAAGCTGAGCAACATGGCAGAGGTTTTCGTTCCCCGAGCTACTCCAACTCTACCCTTGTGGACTGGAAAAAAAATAAGTGAGAGAGAGAGAGACTGTGCTTTACCCAGGTAAATGGGTGACAGGACAATTGTTCTCGAGATGAATGATATTAACTGCAGCACAAGGCAAGGAAGAAAAAGTGGATTTTAATGCTGTTGAAAATTATGGCCTTAAGAAATGTAGTGGATGACTAGAAGTCCTGTAGTCAATGAAGAAATCATTGAGAAGTTCTTGGCAAGGTGTCAAAATTTACATTTAAGGGGACAATTAAAACAGTATAATGCAAACGCTATAATTAGAACCATATCTGGTTGAGCAACATACTATTTTTGTTCCAAGCTGTTAAAAGAAAAATCCCCCACAAATTGTTGCCAGTGATTATTGCTGTATTTACCAGATAATACAGATGTAGTAAGATGATAAATTTTGCTGCTCTATACATTAAGGGAAAAATTGCATATTCGTTTGTATCCTGAAAGAGTCTTCTAACTGTTTACCTCCCTGAAATGACTTATATATACAAATATTTACATTACTTTACAACACAATGACCTAGGTCCCCTTTCCTATTCTCCAAGTTCAGGACTGCTGCTGTTTCGGTGTCAGGCTCTTGCGCAGGTTCAGCCAGTGGCATTTAATTTGCACCAGTTGAGGAACAGCCCAGAATTCAAACTCAAATTCTGGAACTTGCCAGAAGCCCTACAGGAAGCCCAAATTTCATCTGCACAAAATGAAATAAGCATCTGTATCATGCATGCTGAAACCATGGAAGTAGTAAAATGAGAAGAATTTGCCTCAAAAATAAAGTCTGTACTTCCCAATTATTGAACGCAAGCATTAAATGAAGAATTTGCATGGAACAGGAAGAAAAGAAAAACATTTAAAATCAGATGCAAATTACTCCCATGACAAACCTCTCTTTCTTTTAGAAGCAGCGAGGCCCTAAACCAGCACAGCCCTGAGAGCGAACCAAGTCTGTGAGCAAGTAACTAAAGCAGGGGCTTCCAAAACGCGAGCAGCCTCCAAAAGCCCTCCCAGGACATTCCCACTTGCTCCTCTGAAACATCCTCTGAAACAGCATCCAGGGGCTGGCACTGACACGGGAAGCAAACAGTAACCACGCGTGGTCTCCTCTGCAGGAAACGTGCCGGTCCCCCCGGCAGGAGGGATGCCATGGGGTGACACGGAGCGCTTCGGATGTGCCGTGCTGCAGGAGGCACCTGGCGAGGCCAGCAAGGTCCTCCAGTCCCTGTGCTCTGGGTCACAGCTAATAGGGGTTTCCAAAGCTTTGAATAAGGCAAATTTCTTGATGATTATCCAGTGCAAATTTCAGAATCTTTTGAAGATGGTTGGATTCTGCTTGGGGGGCCAATTTGCAAGGCAACAGGCGTTGCCCTTGCCCAGCCTCGGGGCAGCGGGTGGTAACTTCATGGGGAGCTTTCCCTTCCTCCTTAGTGTTCCTGCTCCAGCTACACAAGTCAGGGACCCCAACAGGCTGGGATCTCAGGTAGAGGGAACATCAGAACCCACAGGGAAACTCTGGATGAAACCTCATTTCCACCCTGGGCCTGTGAATTCAGGCAGCAATTCAGGTAGTGCCTAGTATTGGACACTGCCTCTTTGGGGAACAGTGCTGTTACACATTGCAGAACTTAATCGTGCAGCTCCTGATCTGTTTTCGGAGGACCGTTTCTCTGACTATAACATGAAATCTCGTGGAAGATCTCCTAATATAGAGCTGTAATTCCTGTGGGAACACTTCCATGAAGAAATAGGCAGGGGAATACATAAGAGCTAGATGCAAATTCCAGCGGTACAAATAATCATAATGTTCGGCACAGTGATTATACTCCACGCAATACAAACTCCAGCAGAGAAAACCTACACATATGCATTTCCTCTACTGAAGAAAAAGAAAGTATAGCATTTAAATTAAACCATGCTGGCTTCCCTCTCTCTCCCACACTCTTGACTACATAAATTCTACCACATATCTTACTTTTCTTTATAGGTCCTTATTAGTCCAGGTGAGATAGAGGGATTTTCTTTCCTTAGCCTAAGAAATCAGCTGTTATTCTGAGTGATAAAACATTACAAAGGTAATGAATTGCCTATTAAAAATACATCCCCATCATAAATAGTGCTGTCTTGTGACTAAGCCAAGAAAGTCAGCAACAAATTTCACAGATACCATAGCCATTGAACTAAATAATAACTCTATTATCTTAAGCAATGCATTTGTTTATGTACATGAAATATAATAGATATTAGGAAGATACTGCTCTTTGCAATCGAAAGCAATCATGACAGATTGCTTTAGATTGTATCAGCATTGAGACGTCTGGAACAACATATCAGCAAAAAAAAAGAGAGGAGAAAATATAGACCAAATTTGTAAAGGTCAGTGAGTAATTGTTAACCTTGGAGGGGGAGGAAATCAGTATTTTTTAACGACATTACTCAGAGCCTCTTGTAAATCATATTCATATTCATATACTTAAGCATTAATTTACATACTTAATTTCTGACAGGTTGACAACTGCAGTCCTTCTATCCTCTTGGTATAAAGTAAGAAGTCAATTGTTATTCAGTGTATCAGTTACAGTGGTAGTGCCACTAACTGTATTTTATATAATGTGCTATCTGCAGAAAAGCAGATAAGAATTTGATTTAACATCCAATTAAAAGCCGTCATTGAAAAATTACTTCAAATAAGCCTTTTATTTTCTTTAATCAGTCCTCAATTCAAGCCTTCCTTGGACCTACTGAACCAAGCATCAGGACTCATGAATTTTGATTAAAAAATTTGAGCCCATTTCTAACTTAAGCAGATTTTTTTTGTTGCACTGTTTGATAGAAATTTAATAAATCTATGAATCCTTGCCAGCGTCATTTATCATCTTTTTTTCCGCAAGACTGGCCTATTATGCCTCGGCAGTAAATTATGAGGAAGCCAGCAAACCAAAACTTTTCAGTCCGATACTGAAGAAGAGATATAATCACTTGCATTGAACCATATAATTATAGTAGAATATGAATCTCTGAAACATTAGGTCCTGTTTTGAATATGTAATGCCCATGCTTTGAGAGCCTACCAAGATTTCTAGCTGATCTAATATAGCTCAGCTTAGCATCATACTGAACAATTTGCTGTTAATGAAAAGGACAGCAGAAGCCATAAACAACAAGCTGGGGGCCTCGGTAAGGATTATTTGGGAAACTTTCCCGTGTTTGGAAGAACAAATTAGGAAATCAAGCAGTCACCTTTGAGGATGGAGTGAGACGCATTTACCCTGAATGAACCTTGGAACTTAGGGATGTGTTTAAGGAGCTGTGCTAATTTAAGGCTGAAATTGGGTCTTTCTGTTAACTGGACTCCCCGAGGACTTGGCTGAGGACAAGGATTTCCCTGAAGCCCCAGGAACAGCTCACATATTCCTGCAAATGCCCCCCAGACAGGGCCTATACGGTGCCGCGCACTGGCCACACCGGAGTCCTGTACGTCCTGGGAGCCACCTATAGCAAATGCCACGCACTGCTGGCCGTCCCAGGACACCAGCAACAGCATCTCATCTCACTCCCTTGGGAAAGCAAAACAAAACATCCAGAATTTTGCAAAATACTGTAATTTCATTACATTAGGTCCACTGTTTGGTCTTACCTAAACGAGCTGTTCCAGCATCACTTGAAATGGAATCCTCAAATCCTGTTTGAAATCTGATTTTCTAGAGCCATCATCCCAGCCCAAGGTGGCCTTTTTTTTTTTTGCCTTCTTAATAAAGAAAGGACCTACAGTCTGGTGCAGAAATGTGATTCTCCACTTTAAAGCAACATCAGTTTCTTATTTTGCTTTCAACTCAAACTGGAACTTTTGTATGAGAGTCNAAAAAAAAAAAAAAAAAAAAAAAAAAAAAAAAAAAAAAAGGCCCAAAAAGAAAGGTAAGGCTGAGCTGTGAGAAAATTAAGCACCAACGCACAAACAAGGACAGATATTCAAAGGGGGAAAACAGAATTTTAAATGAAAAAGCCTGTCAAGTATTGAAGAATTAATTAAGAATAGATCTAAAAGCAGATGAATATTCTACTTGAGTGGCTGTAGTATTATCAAACTTTTGCTAATAAAGCAGCTGTTTCTTCTGACACTATCTCCTAAAGACTGAAATTTCCTACATTACAGCTACTCTGCCTTTCTTTAATGGACAAAGTACTTCATGATCACTTAGTTAGGGCGGTGCAAACGTGTTTATGTCAGTGCTACCCAACAACATAAACGACTTGGCAAAAATCAATGCACTTTCCTATAGCCTCGAGATTCTTCAGATAACTGAGTTGCAGGAGACCAGAAGGTCCCCATACAGCAGCTGGTCCCACATATTTTTATTATGATTTCTCTGTATACCCATATGTCACGCTTGTGGACAGAAGGCAGTAGGTATGAAGTTGGGTTGCAAAGATATTTTCTATTACCCACAACCAAGTCAATCTTTGCAAGTTAATCTTTGCGAATGCAGCTGGTAGATGAACATTTAGAGCATTTGGATCTAACCATTCTTGTGGGAGTCCAGACAAAGATCACCCGAGCTACCAGGTGACCACACCATTAACTTTATAGGATTTTCTCATCCCCCTCCATCCAAGCTCGATGCAGTTTCGGAGTATATCCTAAAAAGCCAGGCCAATGGCTCCAGACATCACAGATACCTGTGCTGCAAAGCATGCAAGTACCCAGCTGGCAGAAAGCTGCCAATCAGCTCTGCAGACTTAAATAATTTAAGAGCTTCTTAAAGTAAAAATAATGCAAATTGCATTTCCTCTGATCCATGGCAGGGAACAAAACTCTTTTTTTTTTGCCTTTAATAAGCTCAGTAAACGAAGTGTAACCGTACCTGCTAAATTACCTAACCGATGATCTCCTGGCACAGAGAAGAACTTTTGTCTAATAAAAACAAAATTGCCCATTGTGGCCCATTTCGCATTAGACTCAGAAGAGTGCGAGGAATAGAGTTTCCTGCCCTGATTTTGATGCTCTCTACAGGAATTGCCCTCTGGCCCCTTGGCAAGAGCTCCCTGACCCAGCTGAGCTTTCTACTGAATAGCTCAGCGGGGCGCAGGAGCCGGTCGCGGGGCTTCACACGGAGCAGAAAGCTTGGAGCTTTTCTCCCGAACGGCACCTCGGCCATTTCGAAACATCTGCAGGAGCGGCTACTCGTGGAGCTGAGGGAGGGGGAAGGAATTCTCCAGCTGTTACGTCTCTGCCGAATCTTTTTTATTTCCATCTCCTGCCCTCATGATGATTTTGAAGGACACCAAATGGTTTCCATTATTCAGAGTGGAATAACATCTGCTCTACAAATATTGTTACTCCTTGGGAAGCACCTCATTCAAGCAGCAGCTCTCTTTATAACATTACAATGCAGTCCGATTTAGTCTATACAGCATTCACAAGACGGTCTCACAAACACATTAGAGAAAGAAAAAGGGAGAGAACGGGAGAGAGCTGCGAACAACAAGAAAAACGAGGATGGTGTTTAAAGAAAAGATCTTGTTCTGCAGCTGAAGGGGGCGGGAAGACCATGTCCCATGGATATGAGGCGGCTCAAGAGGGAAAAACTGACCTCTCTGCAGTGCACCGGCTAATACCCCAGGCAGGGAAACTGTCACAGCAAAGTGACCATGCTGGGAGAGGGGATGCGAGCAGATGGACATGAGGTCAGCAGTGTGGAATAAGTCCAAAGCGATCAGTTCGGAGTTTTCAAGAGAAAGCTAAGGAAGAGAAATGGAAGTGATTGAGCCCTGCTTTCTTGGAGCAAAACAGAAAGAAATGGAAATGTGAGCAGTGAATTTTAAGGACTGGGCTCTACATTCCTTGTATGTATGGGCACAGTGAAATCCAAATGCTCTTTTGGGCCCCTCATTCTTTCACAGGGTATTTGCAGGCAAGCAGTAATCCAAAAATCGGGTGGCAACTGGCTTAGGAGCTTGTGCACTAACAAAACACGGACCAAATGCTTGCTGGACATCCTGCACTTCCTGCTTTAGTCCTTTTGTAACAGTTTAATTAAAATATTGAAAATCTTCACAAGGATAAAAATGTGCTTGCCAGCCTAGGACATGGACACCTGCATCTGCTTATTTTCATTCTGCTACTATTGGGATCATCTTGACAAAGAACTAAAGAAAGAAACATGATTACATAGGGGCACATTCAAGCATTAAAATGATCTGAGCGACTACTTGTTAGCTTTATAATTTCTTTTTGTTCAGGGGACAAGTGAATTTATCAGCGTTGCAATTTACTGTGCTCAGACTAATCCTGCCATTCCTCAGCACCTGTCAGAGGGGCACCAAAGCCTTCCCAGGCCTCACGCCCATGGAGGCGCCGTCATCAAATTACACGAGAAACCGCAGGCATCTGTACAGATGACCTCTGACCAGATCTTCCTAAAAGATAAACTGAGCAGTTATTTATTGTACTTCTGGTGAATAATTGCTTAACCAGATTTAGAGTAATTTTTTTTTTTTTTTTGACTGAAGATAACAACTATCTCATGCTTATATATATACTTTTTGTGTGATCTCAAGTTGTATCATTGGTACATATTTGTATAGTCATTATAAAGCTTATATGCTTAATGTTATCTACACCATCAGCTAATGTGCCAGATGAGGTAACTTACAGTTTTTAAAGACATCATGACATTTAAAAGTCTATTTCCACAACTATTAAAAACTGTTTAGAGACACATAAAGTATTTATATTGGTTTTTTTTAAAAAAAAAGTCTTTCAAAGCTAATGCTTTTTAAATGCTGATTCTATAATCCTGCACCAAAATCTTACAGACTTTGACTGGTGAACAAGGGACTAGTAAGTACTTTAGTTGGTAACTCATAGTGCCTTTCAGCCTCAGAAAAAAAGCAAAACATGAACAAGGCTCTTCGTACACCACAGCTCTTCTAAACCATATCTTCTATAATCTGCATTTTGAGGGAAGCAAAACGCCTCAGATACATGGGAATTTTAACATAGTACTTTAAAAGGCATTAATTTTATATTTACGTAATCATCCAAGATTCATATTTTATTTCAGAGTATAAATCTGTGTTATTGTAACATGACCACCACAAGTTATTTCAACATTACAACACTGCAGAAGAGTAAATAAATAAATAAATAAATAAATGTTTAGGGAAAGCTTTCTGCAAAGGAGAGAACTGGGCCCCCTGAGCACACCCAACAAGCAGCAGGGCAATCTCATTAACAGAAGAACCTGGGGACACCATCACCATTCAAGTAGGTTCAAGTTCGTGCCGTGGCCGCTGCTTGTGCCGGTCGTCAGCCTTTAAGGCCCATAGTCAGGATGGCTCACGGCAAACACGCGTTTCAGGATAAGACAAAAGAGAAGGAATAACACGGAAAATGGGGGTAGCAAGCACAAAACGCAGCACAGCAGCCAGAGCAGCAGGCGCAGCAGAGGTAGGAGCAGCCTGACGTTCCACTCTCCCAGTCATCCAGATTAATGAGCTCTAGAAACGTAGGGTCCCACTGTATTAATATCCATTATATAATGTGCTTCCTCACTGACTAAACAGAAGATTCCGGATGCCTGGGGTATGGACAGTTTCTTTCAGAATATAATGGGCCCAAACTGATTTTAGACACAGGTCCCTTTCCCTGGAGACAGTTCCTAATGACCTCCAATGCTACAACGGCATGACAAAAGTATACAACAGTCACATTAGCCTAGACAGATCTTTCCCAATCACCCTCACTCCTGAAGGTAGTCCATCATATCTTATTCATAAAATTGGTATTTTTCTCTGTTTGTTCTCATATAGTCTTTCTACTGTTGTCCATTGCATTATAATAAAATACAGTCGATCTACTTTCTGTGGACAAACCACACTGTCCTACGTAACAGGGGCCAATGCTTCTCCTAGGCTGTTCCTTTATTTTAGTTCTCTCTCATAGTATTTAGTTGTACTACAAGTGTTTTATTAAATTATACTACTGGAAATTGCCAATATTACAAAAACATAATTATAATGGATGTAGATGTTTTGGAAATACAGCTTCCAATCTGATATTTACTCCTGCTGGAAACTCCGGAAGGATTTTGCTTCCTATTTGCGCTTGTCTCCACGCAACAAGGTGCGGGTCTGTCCCAAAACAAATTAGTATTTTTTCAGCCATACTGTCAAATTAAAACATTTCTTTCTGCTTACAAGGCTGAAAGCCACAATTTTCAAACATTAATTACACTCACTGTTGGTAGGGAGCACATACACACGGATACATTAAAAAGATGGCAGCTTTCCAAAAAAATCTAGCAGCCAAAAATATTAAACATTAGTAATTTATAAGGAATGATCTGGTTTTAAGAAAATATGAACCTTTTGCTTAACTGTACTTTTTATATATACACTATGAAGAAAAATAAATATCCTTTCTCTATACATTGGACTTACGCGGTCAAATTTTAAGAGGAAAATAAAGTTCCTGAAATGCCCAGGAATTCACTGGTTTTAGTAGCTCAGGGAAACCGTAGATGCCTGATAAGAAGAGTCACAACAAAACTATGACCACCTTCTCCTGCAGACCCTTCCCACCCCTGCAAACGGCAGCTCTGCGGGACCCGGGCAGCTCAGGGGAGGGTGAGTGCTCCTGCAGGGTCACTCTGGTGTATGGCCGGGCAGCCCTCGCTTCCCTGCCTGGGAGGGCAGAGGCATCGATATCACACCAGCGGAGCGGGTCGCCTGTTTGTGTGTTTTGTTCTAATAATGCTCCGGGACAAACGCCGAGGAGCGACATCTGCAATATTTACAGTGACCAAGTGCTAGTACCACGTGTGTGTGTCTCTGTGCAGAACAATTTGTGAATGTCTCATTAAAATGTACTTTTTGTTCCTTTCCTTTTTACCTTAAACTGGTTCAGCTCCTTCTTGGCTTTCGCTACTTCCTGGGACACAAATGTCAAATTGCACAATATTAAAACAGCTACTCCAGTTTGCGTTTTTCATTTTTTTTTTTTAAACCTATCCTTAGCTGCATTATTCTGACACATTCTGTGGTCAAAGAAATCATTTGGAAATTCATATGTTCAAAATGATTTGTCATTCTCCCTTTATTTTGCTTATTCCTAGGACAGCTACTTACAACAGCTACGCTGGCCTGCCATGCAGCACATGAGAGCTCACTCGGTGCATGCCAGCGCCGCGCGCTGCTGTTCACTGTGGTCACACACATGCCACCCCTGCACATTCCACTGGAAACATGGGAATGGGAAACGCGGGAATGGGGTCACGTGGACAGCCAATGTATTCCAAAACACTGAGAAGAAATATGAAATCAGATATAATCTTCTCCAACTCAAAGAGGGTAATTAAGAGAGCTGTGGAGAAGAAACATGCCTGTCTGCTATCACATGTCCGGCAGTACCTTTAAATTATTTTATTACTTGCCATATGTTTTGCTATTTTCCCTTAGTGTTTATATACTTATATAAAAACTCTGCTTATGTATATGCAACACATTAGCTTTTATGGGAACAAATCAAATATAATAGGCAAAAGGTACTTTACTTTTACACGAAAGGTATGACCAAAAGTAGAGCATAAGGAACGGTAGGGACCCAGAGCTGTTCCTGTCCATCGAATACTTCTTTTTATATGTTCAATAAATTGACCAAGGAAAGTGCACATGCCTCCAGCCAGTCAAAGTTTTACTGTTCTCCCGTGGAACATCCACCCACTCTGTTCCCATTACACTTCTTTGCAGCTTCTGATTGCAGAAGAATATAAAAACCATAACTAGGTAAGACTGAAATGAAGCAGGGATAGGGCTAAGCCGTAAACTCAGGATGCAAACTTTCCCAAAGTCTGGAGGTGTTTGAAGCCAGCATTTTGGCTCGGCCCCATCCTTAATTTGAAGCAGCATCTGGCAGGCCAAATGCTGCACAGAGCCTGGCACGAGGAACGGCCGAGTCCCCCGCGCCGCGGAGGGCTGGGAGAGACGCTCCCTCGGGGAGGAACGCGGCTTCGCGGGGAGCGCCGGGTCGCAGCTGCCGGGGGACCGGGGCTCCCCGTGTCCCCGCGGTGTTTGCTCTCAAGGAGAGCAGCAAGGACGGGAAGCCCATCCTTTGTTCACACAGGGGCTCCCATCCTCTGAGCTCCCTGTTCGGCTCCCTGCCCTTTCCCGGATACCTCAGCCCTGGGCTCCTCAAGGGGATGGTTGATCTGCAAAAGCATCCAGGAGCCTAAAGAAGCACAAAGGTGCCACATGGATCTTCCTTAGGAACAGGAGACATTTCTATAGTGCCTTGAGCCCTGTATTCCCAGCAACTTGGAAAGCCCAAAACACCTCTGAAAACCTCACTACCTGCAACCTTAGGTCAGGTTGAGGCTTCCAGCTGAAAACTCACAATTTTCCACACCAAACAGACAAGGGCTTTTATACCAATGTTTCTCCATTTAATGTTAATTGATAGCTCATTACCTCTGAAAAACCTATCCATGTGTTTTAGCAGGATTGAACTCAACCAAAAAGAAGTGGCTTTTTAGACACTATGAGGAACATTTCACAATAGGATCTGCATTTTTCTAGAGCTCTGTAATTAAAGTATGCGCTTACGTGACCACAACATTTTTAAACAGCTGGCACATGGGGCTGAAAAAATAATTAGTTTTCAATAAAAAAGTTGCTTTTTATTACCCAGGCAAAGTTCTCCAGTGACTTTTAAGGATCTGCCAAGTGAAATTCAAAAATGAAAATAGAGTCTCTATGCTGGCTGTTAGCCAAGCTGAATGAAACACGAATACACTGATTTGTGCCAAGTATTAGACATGCTGAACTGAGGCAAAGTGGTTAAGTATCTCCCCAGGTTTAATGTTACATAAAACAGTGTATCTGCCCCCAAAAATGCTGCACTCGGGGGCCCACCACTGTGGCTTTCGCTCGTTTTATCCTTCTTCTCCCAGCAGTCAGGAAATGAAAAAGTGGTTCAGAAGACAACCGAAATACTTCTCCCCGAGAAGCCGAGACCCTTGGCAGTCGCTGCTATATATTCAATTTTAACCGTTAAATAATTAGGGGTAGGGAGAAGAAACCCAGTAACAAACGGGGTCTCGCAAGTCCACGACAGGCCGGAGCTGCCGCACGCGGCGGCGCGGCAGGATTAAGCCTCATCCGCTGCATTTCTCCATTTTACCACTTTTGCTTTGCTGATAAAAAGGGTTCTTGAGAGACAATTTTATTTTACGTTAGCAAGTCTATAATCCCCATAGCTGGAAGCATCCGCGCGCAGATGAAGCTTTACGGCGGTATCCGAGAATGAGCCTATGGATCTTAGCCACTCGGATAATGGCTCCTTATGTGCTTCTTCCCATTACGAGTCCAGCTTATAACTCTCTCTGCATTTATATTAATGATAATGTCTTTACATACAGGCAACCTACGCAGAATAAGGAAACTGGTAAGAGAACACGAGTTCGCTGGTCAGAGCATAAAATACTTTCTGCTGAAACAAGAGGCTCAACAGCAAGAATTTACAGACGAATCTCCTGGAAGATGCTATCACGCCCCCAAAGTTCCCAGGTGCCTTAATCTTCTCCCACACTTGACAAAAGGAGATAAGATAGAACCTAAGTTCTGGTTGCTTCGCCTTTCTCATCAATTAATTCCCGGATACTCGAAGAAACGTTCGCTTGGAATTGATCGCACTCCAATCCCGGCTCCTGGTTGCTCCCATTGCCAGTGATCCCAACTTATATGGTGGGATGGCAACCAGCAGCCAAGCGACTATGGCAAGAACCAAACACACCGTGATTTAAGCCAGAACCTAACGGTACTCTGGCCCAGTCCACTCCACAGCTGCAGTAGGGGTTTTTTTATAGTACAATTTGTCTACTGATTTATTACTATTGTTAAATGGATTCTGAAATTTGCTTAAACATTTGTGTTTGAAGTTGAGGGAAAAAGGGCTTCATTAGCAAAGGTTGAGTCCAATAAAATGGAAACAAGTCCACTGTCCCCCAGCTCCCATCTATGAGCTCTGAAAAATTAAACAAATTGTGGTAAACGAGTTCCAAGGACAGGGGGAAGAGAGGCAGATTTGTATTTCATGCTCCAATAAGGATAATTACCACACTATTGTTAATTTAATATATAAATACAGGCAGGATGGAAATAGATGTCAGAGTCTGAACGTGCTATCAGACGCCCTTTCATAGCGCAATGCTAAAGCAAGCCAAACCTGGAATCAGTTCCTTCAAAATATATTTTAATTAAAACACATGGGCTATTTTCAGGTGAACAAAATTAGAGCGGATTCAATGGCAAAGGGCTGGCTGAGGCTGCGTGTGCACACAGAGAAACCTGGTGCTAAATCACTGCAGCAAAGGTGCTCTGTCCAGAAGGCTTTCAAGTATCACAAGTAAAATAAGTCTGGGTTGCTTAAGTTCTTACAGCTGATCCCCTTTCATGGAAAAAGCCAATTACAGATCACAGATGTCTCGACTAATCCTTTTAAATATCACAGAGGCAGGAAATAATGTGAAAGTGCAATAAATGATAATTTGTATAGCTCGGGCAGCGGTGCAATAAGAGGGCACGCAGAAAACAAACACAAAAAGGCTCAAATGTACAAAAAAAAAAAAAAAAAAAAGAAGGCTTATATTAACATTCAAACTCAGTATCTCAAGACTGGAGAGCCTGGGCTAGATCCTGCTCTGATTTACAGCCTGTAAATCCCTTTCAACTGCATGGAGGAAAAATTAAGCACAGAATGGCTGCCTGCGCTATTGAATTACATGTTCCTCCTCCCTTCGCCTCCCTCCCCCTATTTCAAAACTGCATTTTTTTCTAACTTTTGTATAATTCCCAAAGTTTATTTTAATCAAGGGAAAGGCAAATTCTGTTTTCTAATAGCACCTGCATCTTTCCAAGGCATATGTCTGGTAATTAGCATGGTGGGAGCATTAGCATAAATATACAAAGAAATTTGATTTTAGAACACAAATACCGGTTTTGCTATGGAGCAATACAGGACAGGTGACAGGCCCAGCTGGGAAACCTCTTTTTCATTTTTCTGTGACCACAAATCAGACATCTTGGGCTCACAGCAGGACAGGCTCTACTGGCAGTAATTGGCACCATCTGTAGCTGTCAGAGCCCTGCCTGGCATTCCAGCATTTCATCTTTCCAGTCAAGGCATTCATCACTAGTCCAAAACTCAGCCAGCTGACACTGAAAGATTAACTTGCATTGATTTGCTTGGATAAGCTCGCCTGTGCTCAGTTGGTACTGAACGTTCCTGTTTAATAGCCATCACCATCACAAGATGTTTACAAGGTGATCGTCTGCTTAGCTTTTTACCATTCCCCTTCTCGGGCCTAACGTCTCTGCAATTATTACAATTTGGGAGATAATGAATTAAAAGAAAGGCAAGAGGACACAGCCAGCAGTTGCAGGGAGGGAGAGCTCTAATGAAAGGATTAGAAATTCACTGTGGTGGCTGTTTGCTGGTCCCAAATAAGCAGCATCTCCCACTCCACGTGCATCCAGAGGCCAAACTTGTTGATTTGGGGGCTTGGCAATGGACCGGGTCTCCTCCAGCTGTCAGTCTGCACAATGAAACTAAACAAAATCCCTCTTATTTTCAATGGCAATTTTCCAGTACCAGGCTAATTTGGTTTACATTTTCCAGGAAGGCTTTATGGTAGCTACGCCAGACGCAAAGCTCAGCCTCTTTTTCTTAATCACCTAATGCTGTACCTGCGTACCAGAGTTTTGAAGCCTCTGACGTGTTCGAAGCGCGCAGAACTTCACCTTTCACAGTCATACGAGGGTCATTACTATTTCCATTTAGAAATCTAACGTGCTCTGTGCAATGTTTTCGAGTGAACAAATTACAACTTGAAAGTTACAATTTTATGTCCGTTTTAGTAAATCAATTTGACTTCCCAGGCAAACCTAAGACAGGGAAAAACCGTGAGCTCCTCTTAAACGACCTTCCTCTTCCTTGATAATATAAGTAAAGATTCTTCTGTTAGTAAATAAGAGGGATTAAGTGGTTTGCTGCCCTTTTTTTTTTTAAATCACTTCTTACACCCTATCAACATCCTGCTCACAAAAAAACTGCCCTCTTTTCTGAGCAGGTCATGGCCAGGCGCCTCCTTCACACAGCCCCAGGTCAGACAACAGCCTACAGAAACCCCTGTCATGGAGCTTCTCGGTACTACTTCGGATCAGGGACTTCGCTCGTGTGCGGGGGGCCTGTCCATCAAGCTACACCAAAAAAAGACTATTTTTCTTGTTAATATGAAGATAGGGTGAATGGTATTCCACCAGACAGCGGTATTTGGAAAAGCTTACAGAAACTGCATGTATTTTAAGCGATCTCTGTTAAAAGCATTTTTCAGCCACAGCAGAAACACTCCGGAGTGTTTGCAAGACATTTGTGGGATAAAACAAAGAAAGAGTTAAGCATGAAAGAGTATTAAGTCATCTGGTTTGGAGAGATTTTTGTATTAGATCTTGTTCATTTATTAAGTGTAATGTGATAGCGGCCAGATGATTAATCCAGTGTTGTGGGAGTGAGGTAAGGGAGGAGATAAAAACGGCTATCGGGAGCGGAGAGGAAGAGAGCGCGGAGGGGGAGCTCGGGGAGGGCCGGGTGCCACGTTGGTGCTTGCAGGGTGTGAGAGGGCCTGGGCAAGGACGTCTCCCCATGGTGGCCCTGGTCCGCTGGAGGTCCCCGTGCAGGACAAGGGAGCAGCAGGGCTGCATTTTGGGAGAAGCCTCCTCTCCAACACCAACGTGTTCAGTACACCTTCTGCATCTACAGAGAGGGAGATTTTGCTCCCTTTCCCCTTGCACTTAGTGTTGTCTTGCCCATCTGTCCCCACGGATAAGTGGAGCTGGGGCTGCTCCACCAGCAAAGCAGAAATGATGCCAGGTGGATTGAAGCAGCACGGAGAGCAGAGTGTCTGCAGGACTTGTAAATCCCTGTTATTAATTAATGGATACAGTCGCCTTTGGCAAGAATAGCCTAGAGAGCAACCAGAGCTATCAACAGCGCAGACTGACAAAGACCTAAAAACAGCCAAATTCCTCCAGAAAATCTCACTGCTTTTCACTGTGTATCTTACAACAGTTATTCACACCCAGCTTTATTCTGTACATATTCACTATTTGACTTGAAACTCTAGAATTCAATTGCCAGGAAGGTGCCTCTAGGACAGCGACAAGGCATTTGGTTACCCCATGGCGGCCGGGGCCATACAGGTCTGCACAGCCCCGATCGTGGGGCAGCTCCCGGGCTGGCAGCTTGCCGGCAGGAGGCAGATGTTGCAGAGCACCAACACAAGCAGATCCCCTGGTGACGGGTATGGCCGAGTTTGCAGAATTCATTGTACAAGGGGGCACGAGGGGAAAGGCTTGGGGTCAGCCAGCGGTTTCACCCACTAACAAGCTCCCTTGACAGGTCTCAGCCCAACGGCCAGGAATAGGGAGCCACCAGCACAGGAAGAGACTTCTCGCGAGTGGGGACTGCTCAGTGGAATCGGCCTCAGCACCAACTTCTACATATACAGGAGGTGGCTACAGGAATTAGGCCAGCCAGGATTGCTCCAAGGGGATAGCAAGTCCTGTGGGGTGGAGAAATGCATGGGGATTGTTCCAAAATCCTCTCCTTCCACCCATTTTGGCACATTGTTAAAACAAAGCCTACTTCTGCTCCCCAAAAACGCACCGTCTCCACAGCTCCATGACGGGAGCCACAGTGGCACCATCCTGCCGACGTGCACAACTCACTGCACGAGTGGGATGTCACCTCCAGAGCCGGACGGGTGGAAGGGCCAACACTACCATGCGAGTGACCACAAGCACGAGAGACGCAGGAGACCCTCTCTCTGCTATCGGTAGAGACACAGCAGACCTTTCCTCTCCTGACCTCTCTGAATCACCGTCACCAGAGCTGGTCGTCTTGGAACAGACCAGGACACGAAGACATTTGAGTAATGTGCAATAAAACAGTGCCATGTTCACTAGGAATAAAATAATTATAGGAGAAAAGACACATTTCTGGGACCCTTTCTGAAAAAAAGCACCTTATTCACACAACTAAGCAGTATCTGGTCACTATGGGCAAGACTACAAAAGTCTGGCCCGTTAGAGGTTTATGACAGCAACATTTTTTTAAAGGAGACATATCTTTACTTGGCAAGAATTGCAACGAATCTATCACGTTTGGAGAAAAAAAAAAAAAAAAGAAAAGAAAAACTCTTAATTTCCATTTATTTAAAAGCTTTCCAGTTTACACAGTTCCAGAAAAAAAGCTTCAGAATGTTACCCTTTCTGGCTTGGAAACAAGAGAGCAAACAAGAGCACGTTCAACCTTATTACTTTTTTAAACGTCATGATCACTATGCTAGTGTCATGAGTTTTTAAAAAGGGCTTTTTTTAAAGTACCTGTCAGTTACAACATCAGGTTTGATAAATCACTGGCTGCAAATGTAGACTAAAGCTTTGGGCATTGCAAAGCGTACTTCCCGAAATGACTACTGCATTGTGTATCTTAATTAGGAGAAATCCAACTTGACCAACATCACTGAACCTTTTCTATCAAACTCTGGCTTCTTTTTCAGTGTCTCTTAGCTTGGTCCACTCCCTCCTAAAATACGCATGAAACCTGAAAACAGCTGAAATTGCCCCATATATGGAGAATAAACACGAGACACACACCAGGGACCAACACACACTAAATAGGAGTGTGCAGCAGAGCAGGGTGCCCCTCTTGGCTACATAGCTGTGAAACTCTGCAGGCCAAGTATCGTTCCCTGGAGCTGCTGGCCCCATTTGCTCCGTGTTTATTCTGGAACAACAGAGCAGAACTTACTCCTCTGCAAACAGGAAGCTCCTACTAATAAAAAATACCATGGAAGGGCAGATTAGGGAGCGCAGTCTGAATTTATAAGCAATGAAGACCTGGTTTGGTATTTGTCAAAAACAAGAAGCTAAGAACAATTATAAGAAAACATTAGAGAACAGAGGGGCTGAGAGAGCGATTTTAAGATTTTCAGCTTGTGAAAGTGGATGTCAAAAGGATTTACATCTGCACGCAGCATGAAGAAAGTGCCTGGGTGTTTTGCCACCTCACCTCTTACCTTTCTCTTGCAATCATCTAGCAACTTTCCTTCCAAAGGACAGCATTTATACCTCGTTGGAAAATACAAGCTAGGTAAATTTTATGTACTGAAACAACGTGAATACAAAGTTGGTTTGAACCAATTGTATAAAAGCAGCTGAAACAGATACAGTGTGCACGATAGATGCATCTCTGGCTTGAAAGTCTTCATGAGAAATAATTCCTCTGGGCAAAAGAAATCAAAACACTCGGTTGGATTCCAGGAATTGAAACATTGGATTTCAGGAATTTCCTCTGCCATTATTAGGATCTCCACCAAAATGAACTATTAAAAGCAAGCCTTGTTTTTCAACCCTATCAATAGCACTTCATCAAAAGTTTACATAACTCTTAGAGCCAGATACAAAACGTCAACAGATTGCAGTTAAATGCACCATAGATACAGAATACTCCTGCAGAAGGTTTCATTAAGTCTAACATGATTTACAGGACTTAAGACACATTGCTTCAAGATTTTTATATCGCTGCAGTAAGTACTCCAGGGATGTTTCGACCCACTTGAAATTGTTTTAGCTGTGCTATTACCTGGGTCAAAACTGATGGCAGCATATATCAATTAGACTGCAGCAGTTTAATACCTGCTTCTATGCATCTGGTCACTCAGAGATTCTCATCCCAAGATTTCCATACCCTGAAAAGAATATTAAAACACAAACCTGGAATGGGCTAAGACTACCTCATTTATTTAAGAAGCAGCTTTAAAGAAATGACACCGGGAGATTGTGCCCATTCAGATTACAGATGTCCCCTCCATCCAGCCACAGAATGCTAACAGCTTTCTCCTTATTACTGCTCAGTGTTTGCCTTGACCATACTGAAGATTATAGGGCAGCACTGTCTACCTAAGGAGGATCAGCAGACCAGACTTTTAGGAGGTCAGCTGAACTAGTGTCACTAACATCAATTCATTCTGGTCTAGAATCTGGTCCCTCACGTTTTCCTATTTTGATCGCTGTAAATACAGAGTATTTTTTTTAAATTGACGCTTTTCACCAGTTTACTACAACATGGTCAAAGATACCTTGTTAGTAACAGATGAGAGGCTTAATCTGCTACTGTAAGGAGTTTTGTACGGGGTCAAAGGCTGCAATATTGAGGAACACATGCCTCACTTCCCTGCTCCACAGTGAGGGTATTTGGGGTTGCTGCAAACACCCATTTTGATACTTGGTACTTACACAGTGAGAAGCGATCTGCAGCTAAGCGACTTTCCACTGTCATAGAGAGAGAACCCCCAGGCCACTAGTGCCTGCACACGGTTACGCTCCTCTGAGCTGTGCGCTGCTCTGCGTGCGTTATGTCCTGCATGGGCAATTTTTAGCATACGAAAAAACAGGCTGAAAAGATTAATCAGATCAGACTAATCAGAATGTACTGCTTTTCTGTGCCTCTTCTTCAAACCCTACAGATGTGTATATCCAAAGTGCCTATTCTAGCAAAGAGAACATGAGCTTTCTAGACCTTTTGCTCCTCACCTGTGAGTACCAAGACATTAAATAGCAACAAAGACTAAAACACTAAAAGCATCGAAAGTCTCATGGTCAACAAAAGTATCAGGCTTAATAACACTGTTATGCAAAGAACTGCACATATAAAACATCTCAAAATCTAATTTGCATCTCATGCGGTAGTAGCGTTTTTGCAATAAAATTGTTAGAGCTCTGCAAAAGCTTAATAAAAGAAGAAATCATGGCTGCAAAAGTAGAAAGCTGCAGGGTTTGCCCTCCAAACTTTCCAATGGGGAAATCCATTTCCTTTAACACAACTGTGTGCAGTTTTACAGTGGTCCTGCTTCTGCATGAATTTCAGAATACATTTACAAGAAAATTCATTATATGAAACATTTATCCCATGAATAAATTAGAGACTCTGAAATACAGCGCAATAAAACTTTTGCTGCTAGAAAGATTTTTATGGGTGAAATAATGTGAAAATTAGTAACATTAAATATGATTCTCCTTAACCCAGAATAGTCACCACACAATTATTTTGACATGTTCTGGCATCCATCATCATAGATCTAGTCAAAGAGTGTTATAGAACAGATCTTGAACCCTTTTAAAAAGGATCAAGGAATACACAAAAAAGGGACAGTGGAAAGGCAGGTTTTCAATCCTGAGCTGATGAAGAGAGCATTTTTTGCCACTGTTCAACAAAAGCAAGAACATGCTTTTCCAAAGGGTTTTATTCAGTTCTTGAGTGGATAAGAAAATATTTTTACTTTGTTGTGTGTTAGGTACAAGACTGTAGCTTAGGGTAAATGCACTTAATTAGACCAGCCTCTATATGTTATCAAACACAATGACCATAGCCTGCAGAGTCTGCTCAGGCATTAGATCCTCTCTCAGCTAAAAAACTCTGCTCTGTATGCAGTGCTGTCATGCTGTCCCGTGCCAACAGGTTAACTAGCCACAGATCCCACTAATAAACTGTTGGTGCGAGCCCATGATGGGGCAGATCCTGCCACCCTTCCTCATGCAGAAGTTGGGACACCTGGAACTTGATCTTCTCCCTGGAGAGCTCAGTGCTTGGTGACTACAGAAATGCAGTTTCAAGGTAGAGTGACAAGGTCGGGGAGATCTCTCACATACTGATCTCAATTGATTACCAAGGACATCCTTAGACTAAACGCCTACATTTTAAGTCACTAAGACCTGGAAGAATGACTCCAACTTCATGGACTCAAACGCAGATTCAGAGAGCAGGAATTCCCTATCCTTCCCTTCCCTGAGCAGTGACTCCCACGCTATTGCCTCGTGACACGGGGCGGCCACGCTGCACTCGCCGCTTCCCCAGGTGTGGGAAGGTCTCTGCTTGGGAGCTCCTGTTTCTAAACGCAAACTGGCAACTGGCATTTTGTTGAGGAAGGTATTTGGGGGAAAGAAAGACTGAATCTTTATATTTCCTATTGTCTTTTCCATACTCAGAATTTTATCCAGATTTGGTGTTTTGACCAAAAACCAGCCTATTCTGAAGAACAGAATATTTGCACGGAGTCTTTCAGGAGATGCCCCTTTCTGGAGGCAAGTGATTAAGCAAACGTTTGTGAGTATTAAGGCATGCCTGTTTCTCAGGACTGGAAAGCACAGACACAACTGAAGGTGCAAGGTCGTGAAGCATCCTGTGCACATCAGCTATTCCAGGCCAGAGTGAATTAGTGCTGCTGCATTCAGAGGAGCTAAATCAGACACCCTTGAATGCTTTATCTCTCTCTCTCTGTTTGGTTTCCCACAGCATAACTTTACACATTACCTCATGACATCTTTATAGTGGTGGAGAAAATGATTAGACTCCAGTCCTTGAAAAATCGCAAACACAGACTCATTTGTAGCATTCAGCTGCTCTAATTAGCACATCACTGAGGGGCAATGAATAGAAGTCTGTGAAGAAAGTTAAAAATTAGTACCACTAGCAATGTTAGAGTAAAAATCAGAACCGCGAGTAACAGCACGCACAGGATTTGGGTAATTGCTGGATACTCTGAACATGAGGTCTGTCACTTGATCCTAAGGGACTCCACGGCTTCAACAAGCCTCCGAGGCCCCATATTCCAGCCCAGTAAATGAGGCTCACAAAGTTCACTCAGAGTTAAGGCAGCAGCACAACCCTATTGTTCTGGCTTGCCTTTTTTAAAGGTGATTCTTGAACTGCATGGAATTAGTCAACCTTCTTTTGTATGTTAATCATTGGACTCCTACATCTGAAATGAGGTATTATAGTTTCCATATGTTTAAAAAGTCATGAAAATTACATCACTCCAATAAGCGAATGTGCAAGGACATATGGATTCCCCAAGACCTACACACAGCTGCAGTATTTGTGCTGGACAAGGTCCTCTTAACATTTCAATGGTCTCCAAGCAGTTGAAAGGCACGTTTGAGAGCTCCTCAGAGAGAGAGGAAATGAAGCTCTTCAAGGAGTGGAAAGGGACCTTGACCGTGTGAAGAAAGGGCAGTTCCTCCATCTGCTCGTGCCCGACCTCTCCAGTCACCCATTCCCACAACCTAGAAGGACCGAAGCCAGCAGGGTGACGACGCTGGCTCTTCCCACCTCTGGCAGAGGTGCTGGCCTGGTCAGCCCCCCCCCAGTATGGGCAGCACAGGGTTCCTTCTCCCTGAAAGGAAGGAAAACCTTCAGTCCCGACCCACGCTCAACCCGCTGCGAGGTTGTAGTTTATAATGTATTTTAACAGAAGTCCCTCTAGGAGCTTCAACTTTTATTGCATCTTTCAGCTGCACCGTGCACTTGTAAAGCCGGTTTAAGCTGGGGTATAAACATCACGACCCTTTCCTTTTACCTACTCCCCTTCTGTCCACCTTCCATCGTTTTCTATTTTTCTCCAAGTGATTTCACTTGGAAGATTACAAAAAAAAAAGAAAGAAAGAAAGAACTACAGGAAAAGAAATAAGAACCAAATTCTGTATATAAACATTGGCAGCTTTCAGGCTTGCTTTTCATCCTGAACCTAATGGGCAAAGAGCATCAGTGCATTTGCAAGCTTTTCCAAGCGAGCCTAGAGGGGCCTGTTTACCAGAGATCGAATCTCTGGCAAACAGCTCACTGCAGCTCTTCAAACAAGCTGAAATTATGACCTTATGTTATTGTTTCTCAACAACCCAAACCTTTGATGTAAACTAATGTTGACCTTTCCAGCATAAATTTGACATGAAGCCACTTTTGTTTAAAACGCCCTATGAAAATTCAGCTCCAGTCTTATTGGATAAAGCCCTTTTATGGGATAATAAATAATAGATAATAAACAACTGGAGCCAATTTATTCATGGAAGTATTTTCTTTTTCTGACTGACTGTCATGATGGATCTTTTCTACCTTGGCTTGCATAGGGGCGCCTCACACCACACTGTGGGGCCATCCAACCTAAGCCAAAATCTGGTGAAGTTGATGGAGAAACTTTCCAATGGTCTCAGGTCTTCAGCCCCTGGGTGAAACCCAGGTTACAACTGCATTAAACTGAGAGACTCCTATAGACCTCTGTTGATGTGGGAAACTAGGAGATATTCCCACCACCAGGCTTGGGTTTCTAACTTGGTATCCAAAGCAAGCAGGTGCCTGCAGAAATGAATTCAGGCAATGCAGGTAGTTACATTCCTAATGAGAAGCTGTTTTGGAAAGACTTACCTCTGCGAACTCCAGCAAGCATGTGGGGCCTTTTCATTTATTTATCTGCTGGCTCTCTTCACTCCTGTTCTACTGTGCCCATTGGTGGGGGGCTTGCACGTTCTCATGTGCCATCCAAAAGTTCCTGAGTGCTCTGTTCTCATCCAACAATGTATTTCATTTTTCATGACTAATCTCCAGCCTCTTATTGTTTTGTATATTAATTTGTAAAGCAGTAAGAAGTAATCAGCAGACGAAAAGGAAGATAATTTTGTTAATTTTTCAAAGTGCTGTTAGTAATATTTAGTGCTGTCCTTTCCAGCTTAGTGGTTTTAAATACCAGAAATTCAGTTAGAGGATCCAGATAAAAAATGAGCAACCTTTATGTGGAGTCCATTAACGAACGCTAAATTAAAGTGGAATTGAAACAGAATTACAGAGGGATGTGTATAAAAAAGAACATGTGACAAGCACATGGATACCACATGAATCCATTATGATAAGTATTCTTCCAGGAAGAGCAAATGAATTCTTTCTGACCACACACTTTAAATAAAGCAAATTTTTTTTTTAAAATAAATGTCAAAATATCAGCTCATTGTTTGAAGGAAGCATACTACCTTTCGCTGGGCCAAAGGATTCATAAGACACTGCTTCAGCACTAGAAGTATCCAAATATCTCACATTCCTGGTAGAAGCCTCTTTTTCTCATAGATTTTACACTTCAAACAGGGGGTGCAATTGTTAGCTGAACCTATGGGGGTAATCTGCTTTACTGCACGATACGCTCTTAGCCTGTTGGTACTGTCTTCTGCAGAAACCTTGCACTGCATCCCCACCTATGCACTGCGTGGAGTCAACACGAGCAAGCTGCAAAACCAGGGCCACGAGCAAGAGCATTTCAGGTGAGTCTCATTAACAGCACACATCACCCAAACAAGCATCTATCAAGCAACATGTCTGAAATAACTATCACTTAATATTAAAAATAACAAGCCTTAGGTTCCAGGCGTAATCTGGGGCCAGATAGAGACAATGTGCTTTCTGGAGAGCGGAGATACACGCACACAGAGCACGCGCTTCCCAACTACCCTGGTTAATCATAAAGCGTGCCCCATGCAAATCACAGAAACATCAATGACAAATTTCATGGGTTGGTCATGGCAAAAATGGCAGATTTCACAGCATGACATTGATTAAAAGACAGAGACGGAAATATCACAAAAATAAAGACATTTATGCTGCCAGGAGAGGTTTTTAAGCACTAAGGACTTGCTCTATTAATATAGTTCTCATAAACAGATACTCCTCAAAGAAAAAAAATTGTCACAGAAATAAACCCATAGCTTAAAAATTCTCCCAATTTTAGGAATTTGGAGAGATTAGTTAGTCTCCCTAATTCTTTGCCTAGGGAACAGTTGAAAAATGAAGCAAATCACAATCCAAGAGGACAAAATAAACTTTCCAGCTCTCAGGACCAGAGGACAAAAATGAGTTTTTTGAGGGGAACCTCAAGAACCTTCCCTTTTCCAAGATCCCTAAAGAATATAAAACTTTAACAGGAGACCTGTGGGCAAGAGAAGCTCTAATAAGGTCTCCTCCAAAGGACGTGGCACCAACCCCTCAGCTGGGAGAGGTGACCAACGTATATTTGATGTAGAAAGTTGACACCCGCATACGGTTGACACCCAGCGAAGTTCAACACTCACAGTACCCTGGCTACTAGCTTTAATACCATCTCTTCATAATAAATAGTGGCATGAGCGAAAGAAAACTTCATAAAAATGAATGGTTCTAGCACTTGCTGTAGAAATGTAGGCAATCCCTCATGCAGAAACAAAAAATGACCCCATCATTCATTTCTCAGAGGGAGGCAGCAATTTCACGGGGCAGTAGCTACACGAGGGACAGAAGCAAAGATTTTCCTCATTATCCACCTCCCAGTTCAGCTCATCTGTATCCGGTCAGAGAAACAGGACATTCAAATTTATTGCAAATCTTAAACCCCTGGTCAAGTTCAAGACATCAGGTCAACAGGTTGTTGACTAACAGCGGACACCCGAGGGGGTTTTAGGCTTGGCTGCAGAAAACTGTACACACGTCTGGGGCCTGAGATTTCCACAGTTCCTTAAACAAGAACGAGAGCAAAGATCCAGCCAGGATAACCTTAGAACCCCTGCCTCACCCGTCAGTCTAATGCCCTGACTTTTCCCAGGTTGACCCTCAGTCAAGCTGGGTGCACAGTCTTTTCCGAATCCCCGTGGCACATGGATGCTGAGAGACGTTCTTCAAAACCTGCTGCACCCCTGCATTACATTTGATTGCTCGACACCTTGGTAGTCATTACTGCAACAACTTATTTCAAGCCAAGAGATACAAACGCTGTGCCGTGATGCCTGGCAGGGGGGCTGTAAAGCCACACAACCAGCCAATGAAAGCCACGTCCTCCCTCTTCCTCCGCAGGGAGACCATGTATATTTTCAAGGCAATATAGCTGGGATTGATTGCTATCAATCAAGGCTTGGATTTGGAGTCCATCTCCACATGCAACTATGCTGAGTGAAAGGCTAATCTAATTCACTGCCATCATTTGGTAAACTCTTGAAACTTTCATTAGATTAACTTTTTGGACAAACCAATAGAAATAATCAGCTCATTGATTCAGAGAAATATCTAAAAAGTCAAAATGCTTCCAAAATTAGATCTTCTCTACTTTTAAAGGTAAGCAGATGGAAAGCATTTGATTCTTTTTTATTGCCAGTTAAATTTATGTCCTTTATTTCACCATAAACTACAAGACTTCACAAAAGTATATCTTATTTCACTGATCTTTAATAACCTGAAAACCGGTAACAGAAACCTATAATGAACCACCCCATATACTGTAAATTAAAAATAAATAAGAGACCTCAAAGAGGTTTTCTTCAAAAGCTGCTTCAGTTTAGTGTTTCATTTTATATATACAGTAAGAGAGACACATCTGTAAACACTTCTGAAGTTTAAAGTATAATGCAAAGGAACTAGCTATGTTATTATCTATTCTGAGCACACGGTTCAACATTTGTTTATGCAAACCATATAATTGGAAACTCTGTCCATTTTCTGCTTGTGCTAAATATTCTGTGTATAAATACTTTTCATAGTAGATAAATAGGGTTTTTATTTAGGTCTTATCACCTTCATATTACATATTCATTGATTTCTAAACTGCCTTAAACAGCCCTGTAGATGTGAAACATTATGAATTCAGTTTTGGCACCTTGGTATTAAATTTGCATATCAGGTCACGCACCGCTTGACATACATGCAAAATTGCACTGCGGCTATTTTATTACAACCCACAAAAGATATTCAGAAACTGCAAGCAGCATCAAAATAAATTAAAATGGATAAAAGACCCAGTAGTGAGCCACATTTTTTTTTTATTGTTTAGTAGTGCCTAAAGCCATTTATACGTTCTAGTCAATAAACAAAAGTTAGACTAAAACAATTTTTAGCCTTTCTGTTATTATATTTTAATTGTGGGGCTAAACATATTTCCTTGCCCCTTTACCAATCATAACCTACTTAAGGCACGAGTTCTTTGAAACCGCATGCCATAAAATGTAATGTATACGGATCAGCCTTCGTGTTTCGCTGGGTACGTCAGGATGTATGCAGACACTGGGTATCAAGAGCCAGACGCACAAAGCAATATATTTGTCTAGCTCATTCCATATTTGAGATGTTTCTGTAACTTGCGGCGTGTGCCAAGGCTGTATTTGCACGCAGCCTTTGCCTTTACCCAGAGTTAAAGGTGCATTGCTCGGTGTGCTCGGAACGTGCCAGCTGCGCTCCCGCTCCTCGTGCCTATGGCCACGAGGGACGGATGCCTCTGCGGGGCTGTGGAGGAGCGGGAGGTGCTGCAGGAAGGCGTGGGGGCTGCGGGGGAGCCTCCTGTGCTGCACGGACACCGAGGCAGCGTGACAGCCCGCAGCAGGAAACGCGGTAACAGCGCACGGCCGATTTATCAGCACGGTGCCCTGAGCTCACGCACCTCAGCCTGACACGGAAACCAGATGTCAGGGCACTTGGGTCTAGGCGGTGACAAAGCGTCACCCACACAGAGGAAACGAGCGATGGTGTCACCGGGTGGGAAACGCACCTCTGCCGTGAGCCCCGTGGCCACAACCTCTGCACAGCGGGCAGGGCTGCTCGGTCGTGTCTCAAAACCTCCCACAAGGAACCTGAACGGACACGTTCCTCCAGAAAAATCCTGCCTCGGCTCAGGGGAGGGAGGGCAGCAGCCACTCCGCGGATGGCAGATGTGGGGACCTCGTAAGGGACCTGCAAGGTGGCGGCAAACAGCTCAGCTCAGCTAATCAGAGCCCCTATCTCCACTGCAGAAATGTAAGGAAAAGAAAAAACAGGCATAATATAACAAATTGGTTCAAAGCATTACTACAGACCACCATGCTAAATTCCCACATTCTTAGCAGTTTGTAAAAATGTTTAATTTATGTTTATGTATTCTTATTCAAAATGTTAGTTAACAGCCTGTAGGGACCTGGTAATAGGATCCTTTTTTCTTTTTTATGTTTATTAGCTACATTAATGACTGTTTCTGCAATTCTGCTACAAAGACTCGCGTTAATGAACGCCAATTAATTCTGAAATGATTTTAAACAAAGGGTGATGAGAATAACCAATCAACCATGACAGTGTAAAGAGCAAGCAAGCTGCTGTGACCTAATTTTTCTGTGTTGATTCTTTGCTGTCAGACTACATTGTTATTCATCAAGAACACCTATAGATTTCACATATACATAGTGCAATATTATCATTTTAGAAACGCTCTCTTCTTCTTCAACAGGAGAAATTACTGCCTTTGAACTACTGGTTTCAGTAATACCGACTCACTGACTGCAAACACCTCGCAGGCCAGACACATCCCTGCCAGCTTTAGGAGGACCTTACTAACTCCAGCTCCCTAAATTTTAAGACATTAGAGCGGGCTCAAACACTTGGAATATTTGGCCTTCCACAGGGAAGTATAACAAAGAGGCATCTCTCCAGTTCACATTGTTTAATTAGAGGCAGTAATATCCATCAGCCTATTGATTTATTTTCACCAGAAAATGAATCTTTTAGTTGGCTATTTAGCTACTTAATTCATAGGAACCAAAGCATAGGAGAATTTCCTGAAGGCGGCAACAGGTTGAGTGATTACACTCCTGAAATAACACATATATGTGTCAAATCTGACCTAAAAAGTAAACAGACCATGCAGGCAGGCAAATATGATTTTTATGTGTCTATTGAGCGAACAAACACTTTAAAAAAAAAAAAAAAAAGCCATCCATCTCTATTGGAAATTTAAACAAAATGAACTGAAATTGAGAAAGACCAAGGGCCTAATCAGAAAAGCTATTTTAAACTTATTTTAAACTTAAATTTTCTACCAATTATAGACTGCCCAAAGAGACCAGTTTTCCCCATTCTGCCATGGATGTACAATAGAGAATGAATCTTACTATTCACGGATAACTCATAAACGTTGTCTATAGCCCTGACACACTAAGTGACACTAAATTTATCACATGGTAAAAAGTCATGTTTATTGGTTCGCTTTTTAGGTGGAGATAACAGCACGGTTTGACAAAGATATAGAAAATCATTAAGTCTGTGAGCAAACTAGACTTACAGTGAAGAAATTAATAGTTTGCCGCAGGAATCTCACCTCATTCACTGCTGCTATATCCAACCACAGAGGACAGACTGTAGTATAAAAGGCACCGCTAACTGACATCAAAAAGCCATAGAAAAAGTTCATAGAAAAAGGAAGAACACACTTTGGTGATTTTACTAGCTGGTTTACTAGTTGTATCAAAAATACGACCAAATTAGTGAAACTGGTCAGAAAAGGGGCTCATGCCCTAAACAACAGCCTGTCCATGTAATCACGGACCGGCACACGTATGAAATGTGAAATGCAAATCCGGCCCACCCCGGGCTCTGGAATAGAGGCAGAGCTGAACATTGATGTCGATAGACGAGAGGCGCTGCCCTCGGAGAACCACCCCAGCAGGATCTCCAGGTGTCTGCTGAGCTACTTCACATCCAAAGCAGACACGAGCATTTAGCTCATCTGAGCATTAAGCCTCCTGTTTTCAACACAAGATGCTCTCAGCTCCCCATATGGTCATTTTTATCCTTCAGATAAGCACAGCTGAGGTAACTTCCTTGGAAAGAAAGGCCAGGCAGAAAATGAGACAAGAAGCTCTGTCATAAAAATCTTTTTGTGCATGCAGTGCTCTATATGCAAGAGGCAATTGACACTCTCACTCTGAACACAATATTAAATACGCTTTCCTTAAATGAGCACAAAGGGTTCTATAGGTTTCACTGAGGGACCTCCCTAGCTATTACAGGAAACACATACTTGAGTAAAGACAGAGGGCAGCTGCATGATGCCACCAGCCACATAATGAGATCTTCTGAAGCACTTCAGTGCACGACTCTCATTTAAGTCAGATCAGCATCTTAAGCATCTTGACTCAGCTAAAGAGCTCCCAACAGAACATCACACGTGGGAGATAGCACCCATGTCCACCTCCTTCCCTGCCAAGGCAGCCATGCCTGCAGCTCCTGGAACGTGGAGCCTTCTCCAGCCTCCCTCGACCATCCAACACATCCTCCCATGATCAAACACCCACGTCCTGTACTGAGCTGCCCAGCAGAAACATCTCTGACAACTGTTGGGCACGATGTGGGACTGCTGACAGCCACCGTATCGTCATCCAGCAAATCCAGCTTTCCAGTGTCCATTTACTGCAGTCACTCCATCCTGCTGCTGACTGATTCCTATTTGTAACGACGAAAGATTTGCATTAACATCTAGCCATCTGCAAAGGGTTTATTACTGAAATGCCAATTCAACCATGGCTGTAATGACCCTATTTTATAACGCACACATTTCAGGCACTGTTGCAAATGGTTAAAAAAAAAATGGAGCAGCTAAATTATGCTGCTAACATAATATGAATGTGTCATCACACCCTATCAAGCAATTTCATATCAAACAGCGATGTGATATGGAGTTTTGCTGTTACAATACAGAAGAGGGAACTTGGGGGAAAAGAGCGTCGTATCGGAGCACTGACATCCTGTATCACCTTACAGTCAGCAACGTGAAGGATTTTTCAGTTATGAGAAAGCCCAACAGATAGCTGGAAGACAAAGACGGACTGACAGCTTATTATGCCCCTTTTTGTTTGGTTCGTAAATACTAAGTGGAGGTTCTCAGATCTACCGTGTGATTTCAACCAGAAAAGCTGCTGTGTGAAACAACAGATATCTCGGCCCCAAGGAAGCTTTATTCCCAGCCTGCCAGGCTCTCCAGCAGGCAGCCCCTACCCTGCTCTACGCATTATACCACTAACAATGCCAGATACAAAGAGGACCAAATGTCAGCCCCCGGTGGAAATGAACTGCCCACCCTTTGCTGGAGTTCAACACTCAGCAATCAGACCTTGCTTAATTTAAATGTGTGTTAGAGCATCAGTCTATTATTCCTCCAGCTTTTCCTAATGATTTCTAACACTGGCCAGCCTTCGCACACCTGGCTAAAAAATGGTTCTCTTTAAACAATGCAAGAACTAACCAACATGTAAACCTAATAATTAAATTACATTTAGCCGCTGGCCATTGTTATTCTGTACAGCTTTCCCGCCGAGGGAGCTATAGTGATCCGATTTAAACAGCAATCTAGCAGAACACTTTTCATTGCCCATGATTGTTGCGCACAGTAAATGGGCTCACATCAGATTTGACTCTAATTTGGGTTTTAGAACAGTTAATTTGAACTTAAGCACCTACAGAAAGGCTGTTAACAAGAGGTGTCTGCACTGGAATCCTCCTCCTAGCTCTGCTGTTTAAATCCAGCAAAAAGAGCTCCTTGTAGATCCTATACACTTCCAGCACACCCTGTGCAATATTGTGGGCAGTGGAAGAGTTGTTAAATAACAACTTATCAGATATTTAATGGATAACATCAAAGGAAGAGAACGGGGATGCATGCAATGAATTCTTGCTTTACGCATGCCATCCAAACAGGGTTTCTTTCCAAAGCAAGGGCTAACCTGTGACTGCAGATACCTCAGCTTTAAAGGCACCTTTGGCCTTTGTTTGACATTTTGGTATTTTATCCAAGTAACAGATGCCCACATAGGGTCAAATTCAGCCTGCTGAAGTCACCAAAAGCTTGATGCAAATATCTAAAGACTGAATTGCATCACTATTAGCTATTGCACTAATAGCATTAATGTCTTAAATCTTAATATTCTGGTTCATTAGCTTAAGTAAAAAACTATTAATACAAATATGTATCCTAGCCTATCAACAGCACTTATAAAGGTTTTTGTTTTAAAACACAAACTCTCTTGCAGCATGACTGGTTAATACAGAGTAATCATAATAATTCCATAATTAATAATGATAGTATTGCCTAACAATTTAAGATCTACTATCATTTTTGGCTCAGGCAGAGCTTAACTTAATTTTACTCTATCATAAACAACAAGCCTGTTAGCCCTATCCACATCCAACTGGTAGATTAACTTCTTTTTCACCAAAAGTACAGAGAATTTACATGGGGATGAAGGGAATCTGGTTCTGTTAAGCTTGGATTTCCTTTTTTATTTATTTTCAAATATGCATCAATAAACAATTTTTTCTAAGAAAGACAAGATCAGAAATTGGTCTTTTAAGCAGGAATGCTGCCTAGCAAAACAACATTAAAAGCATGCAAAAAATATCTCGATCCAGCGGTCAAGCAAACTCCTAATATTTTGACATCTTACTAAATGGCTCCTACAATCTGATACCTAAATGTGATCATAAACAACGGGAAAAATACAAGCTACGAGAAAGGAGAGCACAGTGTGACAAAGCCAAAGAGATGTAAACAGGTTCAGCTTATTGATAGACAGTAGCTGAGAGTCTGGACCTACACTGCCATCCCAAATCTAAATTGTTTATGCTTAAACCCCATGATTCTGATGGAAGTTAAGCCCAATTTGCAAATGCCATTTAGAGATGATTCTGGCTAATTGTCACGAATGCATCAGGTGTAGACAGTGTCAAGACTCCAGACTCTACTCGCATGCTTTGGGAGATTTTGGTTTTTTACTTTGAAGAATGTAGAGTCAAATTTTGCCTACAATTACACTCAAACAACTGGGAGCAGAAATGTGTTCAAGAAACATACAGAAGCATCATTACCTGAATTTCACTTGCGCCTGCCTTTTTCTATCATTCATTGAATTATGAACTGTGCTTTTCATTTCAGATATACTTAAAATGATTAGCAAAAGCAACACCAACATTTTATTTCACAATTAAAATCGGTTCCTTACTGTTTTTCCTGTGTACTTGTGCACTTTCCCTAGACATAAGTAACGTGTAGACAGATACATAGTTTATTTACGACCCCAGTGACAGTTAATGTGGCATATGTGCCGACAATGTTTGACAGATAAAATGAGTTATTTACAGAAGCTGGGTTTATTATGTATGAATACTGAGACAGCTATAGTATTCATAAAGTTCTCCATTATTTTCCCAAAAGCATGTTTCAGGGAAAGTTGTGCTGCTTGGAAGGGCTGCAGGAGTGAGCAATACCAACACCAAGTCCAGCTCAATGTGTAATGCAGTCATCACCTGTATGGGTTAATTTCAGGACTGCTCTTCACCAATTTATTTTCATAGGTCTCAGCACAAGCACCGCGCAAGTCAGTGACTAGATCTCTGTAGGCAACAGTGGATTTGGAATCAGGTTCTTAAAAATAAAATAAAAATAAAACCTACTGCAGAAGAGTAGGTTTATACTGAGGTCTCCTTTCTTGGCATGTTGTGGAGAAAGTAGAGATGTATGACAAGGACAAGTGAAATTGGAAAACATTTTTCATCTATTAACCTTAATTATAAAGGGGCCGAACACGTTTCCATTGAAGCTGAAAACAGAAACTACCCTGAGTTTGGCAGGAGCAGAAATTGATTCTCCTGGACAAAACACATTGATTTTTCCTTTCTAGTAAATAAACTCAAAGGGTGATATACCACATTTTGAAATAATTACTTATATCCCTGCTACTTAAAGTCAAATATGCAGGAATATGTGACTTGCTCTTTTATTTTTCCCCAGCAACCTCCTTTAGTCCATATTCTATGCCTCCTTTTGGGCCTAGGCCAGACCATCCTCACAAAGTGCTGTGGACAACATCATTCGTAAGGACTCCTGCTCACCGTCTTGGGTCAAAACCTGCTCTTTAGGAAGAGCGGTGCTTGTTGTGCAAGTGTCTTATGCAAGCACGCTGCAACTTTAAGAGCCCAGTGTCAAAGGTAATCCCTAAGGAGACTTGCATAACAGGCACATTTAAAAATGCCAGTTAAACAGAAAAGGGGGGAAAAAAATAAAGAACTGTGCTCTTTTCCAAACCATTTTTATTTTCCGAAGGCAATCCTGGTAGATTGTGTGCACAGTCGGCTTGATTTTCAAATGACGTGACACAAATCTTAGGTGGGGTATATTTTTATATGCACACACAAACCCTCGCCGCAGTTATCTAGGCCCCAAAACGCTTGGAAGCCTTTCAGGGAATAAATACTTGTGCTGCCTGTCGTGGGCAGAGCAGAGTTATCTCAGCTTGTGTTTCGGGCTGAGAAAAAAAAGAAAATGTGTAAGGCTGAGCTGAAGCTCTCAGCAGAGTTTATTAGCTCAGGCACAGAGCTGTGCAAACGCAGCCCTGTGGCTTTTTTGTCTTTTTTCCTCAGAGCAAGTGGAAAGCAATCATTAACCAAGGGAAATTCTGCTCCAAAATATCTGTTCTGCTCTTTGCCCAACCTCTCTGCACACCGACGCTTGGTCCAAGGTGAGACATTGCTACAAGGATATGGGATTAGAATAATCCATATGCAAAGCCCAGACGTCACCAGCATAAAATTATATGGAAAACAGTGGGAGAATGCCTTTGAATGCCTTTCATGTCTGCGTGCTCAAATCTATAAAATCCTCTAACACACCTTGCACGCTGGTACCACAGTCACCTTAAGGTGAAAAACCAAATTGCTAAGTCAGAGCTTCCAGACCGAAAACACCGGATGGATCCTCAGAACCGAGACCCTGCCCGGAGCGCGCGGGAGCCGCCTGACACCCGCACAGGGGACCCGGCTGATTTTGCCTCTTTTTCACAGGAATCGAGTGTGTGAGCAGCGGTGGGAATGAGGGGGAATTTAAAAAGTAATTGTATAATCCCATTCAGCAAGAGACAAGCAAGCAATGCCAGCAAATTTTAAGCACTTAGCTGCACAGAGAGCATTCAGCTGAAAAATAATTCCCTTGGGTCTCACTTTTGAAGGGAGGACTAGAAATGACAGTGGTTGGGGCTTGAGATATTTGCCTGTATTAGGGGCTAAAATCAGAAACCAGATGCGGTGGGTTTAAGTCACAGGAGAGGAGGCAATAAATATGCAATTCCTTTCCACTTTCGTCACTCATTTGATCTATTGTGAAATTGTAGCACTGGGCCAGGGAAAGTCTCCTCAGCCTCTGCATTGCACATGTGGGTGCACATGTAAGTAGCTGTGTTCCTATGTATGGTTTTACACCCAGATTTGTACACATGCACACCCAGAAACAAACCGAGAAAACCACTGCCAGGAAAACAACCATCTACGAAGGCCATGAAACTGAAGCTCCCAAACACAGAGCAGGAGTCGGCTTCATTTGCAGGGCTTTGGAGAAGCAGGTACCCACAGAACGAGCAATAAGAACAAATCAGCCAGAGCTCCATTTTGCTGGGGAAAAGCCCCCGCAGCCTGAGCACTGATGGTGCCCGCTCGCGCCGCAGCTCGTATCCCCTTCTGCCTGCTCTTCAGCAAGTCTTTGCCTCTGCCGACACCAAAACTGCCACCGTTTTGCTTGCAGGGCTCCCTCAGAGCAGGAGGGCAGGCTGCAGGTAAAAGCAAACCCCTTTCTATGCCCAATTACTCCATGCAAGCCCCATGTTAGTGACATATGAAATACACTGTGGGATCCTGTGGCTAACAAAAGGGAAACCCTCTCACAGCCCACGCCCTGATGCCTTCTGCCCGTTAGTGACCTGCAGCACATCCTGCTCAGCCCTCCAAGGATCCTCACACAGGGTTGCATCTTGGGTCAGTATTGGTCTTACTGCCCGAGAATGAGGGTGCCCGGGTGCTCAGACAGGTCCTCCTGTGCACCCCAAGGTCACCCTCCAATGAGACACACGGAGCAGCCGCACTCAGACCCACATCCCACACGCACTCCCGAGCTCACCTGGGTCGCCCTGCACAGCCTGGCCCTTTCTCAAGGGCTCCGGTGCTTGGGCCTAGGGACTTAAAGTACATGGAATTTGAAGCATAAACTAGGGACTTGAAGCATAAAAAGAGTCCCCCTCACACCATTATTATCTAAATAAATCAAATATTCAGTATATCAAAGCATATTAAAAACTGTAACAAACAATTTTCTTGATGAAACGCAGGTGCAGTTACATCTTAATAAAATGTGTTTACAAAAACAGCATTTGCAGATTCTAATTTTTCTTCTCTGAGGAGCAATAATTCTCTACATACCTGCTACATCTTACTCTTCTTTCGAGGCCTAAATGAGTCTTATTCAGTCTGATCATTTAAGGCCCAATTTTGGAGCTTTTATTCGCAGTAAGCAAGTCTTAAAAAGGAAAGCGTTTGAAATCAGTGGGACTGCTTGCACGGCAATGCCAACATAAAAGGGTCAGAGCCTTCTAGCCTGGTTGTATTTTACAGATCACCTCCTCACACTACAGAGAAGGATGTTCTCCCCCAAGCTGTTTTATTTTGTATATCTGGAGTACAGCAACACGTCATTTGTGTTTTAAGAAAGAACTTATTTATCACTGCACTGAGAAGAAAATGCAAAAGGAGTTTTAAGTACAAATTCGACAATAATTTTAAGTACAAATTCAATGAGACTTAAACATATTCCTTAGCTGTGTCATCCTTTGGCACAGATCGTGCACTGTCCCTCACTGGCTTTTTGTGACTCTACAGATCCAGGGAGCTTTGAGGTTTTCCTTTCAGAAATACTGGCAAAGCCCTAAATCTCTGATTCCCAAACTTGGATCTGCAAACCATTTGTGGGCCCTGACGCCACAGTGAATGGTCCACACCATGCAACCATGTTAAATGGGGACCTTTGCGATTATGGTATTGTGCAGAAAACGATGTGGTTGCCTAGCATAATTGCTTTGAATAAAAAAAAATTACTCTAGTATTTCCCTAGCTAAGTTTGTTCCATATTTCATGTCAGCGCGTGATGTGTTGGTGGGAAGGGAACATGTTACAATTGCTCCTTACCCTGTGAAGTTTTACTTCACAGGCGAATGACTCAAGACTATGCCCGGCTGTGAAGAGAGGATCAAAATTAACCATATTCAAGTGCTGCTAGCACGTGCTAGTAGAAATGATGTGGTTTTCAAGGTGTTCTCGGTTCCTGATGACATGGAGTTTTTTGGCATCAAAAAGGATAAGACTCCACAGACAGATTTGGGGGTTGACCAGGTCTCACAGCCTCCGTTTGGGAGGTGCTCTCTGATACCATCACAGTTTCCTAAGTTTACAAGGGGCACATGCCTGTGTTTTTTAGATTGATGTACATATTTAAGAATTATCTCAGTGTTCCTGTTTAAACACAAAGTGGATACCTGGGTCTACCAACAGCAGCTGTAATTGCCAGCTTGCCTTGCAGATCTAAGTGCCACAGCTTGCATCTCAGGGAGATATAACCTGGTGCGGCCACCCATCTGGGGGATACAACGATGCAAAATCACCCTGAGGAAGCGTGCAAGGGAAAGCAGCACCCACCGACCAAAATACCTTTAAACTGGCTATGTTAATGGGGATTAGAGCTTATAGTTCCTCTCGCTTTAACAGCAAATATAGAAAATAATTAAAATCAACACCTGACTTTTTCCAAGTTCCTTGGGTTGGATGCTGAAGAAATTCCCATCACACACACACGTTCCATCACAGGAGATCATCCCAGGGTTCAAACTTCAGGAAAACACCCAGAGGTTGGGTCTGCACTTTCTTCTGTCTCCTTCCTGTGACTCCCAGAGCAAGGAGATTGAGCCCAGAGCCACTGAGTATCTCTGCTCAGGAATCTCCTGCCCACCCTTGGTCACCTCCATCCTCTGGGGCCCCTGTGAAGGGCAGAATCCAGTGGAGTCAGGGCCTCCCTTCCCCAAAATGGGAGGCCTTGGTGCAGGACTCAACCGCCTCGGCCACATTATATGCAGGATGGCTTGGGAAGAAGATAAATTTGAGCTTCCTATGCTGATGACCACCCACAGCCTCCCAACCCAGTCAGGTCTCCGTAATGCCGCCATAGATATTCAGACTATGAATTTAAGAGCATAAACATATCCATTTGTCCAGCCTCACTTATGTATCTAACTCAGACTACTGCATCAAAACAAGGGAGAGGAAAACAAAGTTTGTGTTGATCAGAAAACAACTGAGAAGCAAATATGAATTCAGCCTACTTAGAGCAACACGAGACCTGTTGTTGGTAGTTGCTACATCATCGTGCTTTTCAAAGGAGAAATTTTAAAACTTCCTTTTGGCCCAAGATGAAACTTGTGGCATTTTTAAATCATTTTGCTCTTGCTTTATGATTTAATGTTTCTTTTAAAATGGGAAGTGGTAACATGCTCTCTGCCATAACCAAAGACTGTTTCAGATTGCTTTATTACCAAGTTTTAAGTGCACATTGCCATAGGATTTCGTAGGAGCATATTTACATCTACCTTTTAAAAACACAATGTACATTATGTTGCAATTAGAAGCCTGCAAACTCAATCTGATATTTCTTCACTAATTTATTCCCAAGTCAATATGTATTTTAATGTTCCAAACCGTTGCTAATTAACACATGGAAATATTTTAACATGTATTTTGATTAATTCCATTTAACAGTCTAACCAGCACTAAAACATATGTGGTGTGTCATTTCTTTCTTTTGAGGAAGGCACTGGCATTAAATCTTTCAATCTTCCTGAGCACCAAATGCTAATTTCAGGAAGATTAAATAACAGACTGCAGCTACAGTTTCCTTTCTTTGCTTCCCAGAAGGTGAAATGAACATATTTATGTGGGAGGAATTTCTTTACTGCACAAGCCAAAATACAGAAATTAGATTTTTTTCCAACATTGCTAATACACTAGCAATCGCCTGCCAACAAAATAACTTTAACCTATATCTGCAGTTCATGGAGAGTTGCCAAGTTATACATTCAACTTTCTTTCCTTTTTTTTCTCTATTAAAGTATTCCCATATGATGTTTTCACCTGCAGCTCCTAAATACTTTTCCATACTTGAATCAGAGACAACTAGCTTATAGTGGGCCGACTCTGCCCATAAAGCTGGAAATACTCATTTAAGACCCTCCTCTGATTTTCACACTTTGAAGGTATGTTATAAATATGGTTCATATGGTATTGCTATCGTGGTTTAAAGACTAAGTACAATACTGTATGTCAATGAACTAAACATGCCAAACACCCTGAGGTCTGCATGTGAGTAAGCATCTCGGGCATGTAGAAACACAAAAATACAAAGGAGGAGGAAACTGCCTTCTGGATCATAGGAGTAATTGCTCGCGTATCACACAGACCTTTTCATGGGATGGAGTTTGATGTGTTTAACAGCTGTGAAGGGCTTCAGCTCTTGCTCCTCCACTGGGAAGACTCTCCTGCCGTGAGCTCTCTAAGTCCTACCCCAGCCTGGGAAACTCCAATTTCCATGCCCGCATTTCCATCATCCATTCTGCCTCATGGCTAACAGGTCCTTACTGAAACCTGAGGCAAAATGTTCCCATATGTTCAAGCCATGCCTAAACCTTGCCACATCTGCTACGTCTCCCCTGCGTAGTAAGCTTTATTTTTCTTTCTCTACTCCTTCCTTTTTCATAACATTTAGTTCTTGCAATATTCTCTGCAAATCTCCACCCATTCTGACAATGTATGGTGCTCTCCTTCCCCTCCTTTACCTGCTCCTCCGGTGCTATCACTGCACCTGCAGCAGTGGCCTCTGTTTGGTTTCCTCTGCAGGCTCTTACCACACAGTCTGTACATTTGGGCTGCACAAAAGAGAGCTTCCAGTTGTGTCTTAATCATCTACACTTATCAGAGAAAAACTCCTATTTCCTACTTAACTAGTATTTTCATTTGGGCTAGATTTTTTTTCTATATATATATGTCCACTGACTTGTATTTACTTTATGTTTCTTTTTATACATTTAGCAGACGCATATGAACATGCTCATCATATTCACTTAGTGAATCAAAGTTCCCTTTGCCTTGGGAAAAAGCCTGTTATAGCTACTAGCAAGAGTCATTCCTCTCTTCAGCAGCAGAAATTGTCCTGACAACTCCTGCGTTCAGCCCCAGCAATGACTTCTGACAGCTGCCATTACCCATGCAAAAACGTGTGTCTGAACTTTAAAAGAGAGAAGAAAAAAAAAAAAAAGGCATATGGGGAAAAATACCCCAAAGTCCAGCCTCGAAACGGCAGCAGATACCTGCAGTAGCTTCTTTCAGACTACCTGTGTGTTACTCTTAGAGTCATATAAAATAATACTTAACACAGCACATAGCAAACTTTACAAATTTCCACTCATTCTATCACACAGAAGGGCAAACATTAATACCCAATACGCGCTGATTCCATTTTCCTAAGCAAGAAGCACAAGAGTTCAGCCGAGGACTGATCATAGCCCAGAGGGAAAACATACATCATAAAAAATTCAAATATCTGAAAAAGCAACCTCATCTTTTCTTACATGAGCATTTTCCTACGCCTTTGTTTCAAAGCTCACAGGGACAATACGTTTATTAAGCCTGGTCCTGATCCACAAAAGCATTAACATCCGGTACAAAAGTTCCGACCTGGTTAAACCTCTAGGCTGGTCCTACAAGAACCACTGAGCACTATGCAGAGTGTCAAGACCCACCAGCATCTCCACGTTACAAATGTGCCTGCCAGATGAATGGAAACAGATGCTGAAAAATGGGCTCTACCAACTTCGGATCACTATTCAAAGACTATGCTGGTCAACACAAAGAAAGTTACCACAACGCTTAACTCTCCCTATGGCTAGTTAAGTTTTCCTTAAGTTAACTGGAAGTAGGACAGATAGTTTGAATTACGGAAAAGCAGCCATACCAATGCATAGGCTTATCTTAGGCAAGGCTTTTCCACCAGCAAACTGAAAAGAAAACCCTAAAACTCTAAAAATGAAAAGCAAACCGTGTATTCCCAGTCAGAAGCACGGAAACATAGAGAACCATACATCTAAAGGAGGGGAAAGACGGATTAAAAGGTTTCTGCTTTCCATTCAGTTGGAAAAGGAGTTTCAGAAGTACCAACAAAGTGAATGGGACATGCACCGAGTCTATAGCAGAGACTCTCTAGCCCCTCTGCAGCCACTAGATGATGCTTCTCCAGCTTTGCTTGAATAAAATACATTCCAACACTTCTCTACCCTGGGTCTTTGAGGTCATTTCATTTTGTGACATTTCATAAAAGATGACAGTATTTCTCACACTTAAGCTGGGCCAATAACTATTCATTTAAAAGCAGCATTTACTTTGATTTTGAGGAATCTTAGAAAGGTTGGAAAATCACTTTTTTAAGCCACCATAAGATTGACCTTTTACAAAAGCAGATATTCTTTAATTTCATTGAGATCTCCTCTTCCTTCTGGCAAGGAAACAGGAGGAATAGCTTAAAAAACACAACAACAGAAACTCACAATGTGAAGGAAAGCTTGATAAGTCTTCTTTCCCCAACCCAAACATACATAGTCAGACCTTTCAGCTATTCACCCTAATCATGAATACCTTATTCAACTAACTTTAATTTTATGTGTCCTATTCTGCAGTCATTGAGGTCAAACAAAAAAATGCCATTTGTCACAGTGGTTCAAAAATCAGGCCCTAAACACACACAATTATCCTGGCACATTCACTTGGCAATTAGGAAGGCTGTGCAAAATAGCCTGGCTTACAACTGCCCAAGCGCTCGGACAGTAGCCTTAGGAAGGCCACAATAAGAGGTCTTCAGTGGAGTGCTGTCACATGGTCTTCATTTGGAAGTATCACAAGAACATTACTTCTCACAGTATTTACAAATGAAAAACACATGGCTGTAATCTGTAATACTGCAAGAAATACTGCTCTATGGGTTTGCTTTTGGCCTCAGAGTTCTGAAATATGAACCAAGCAAAGGGATTTCAGCTTAATGCAAGATTCAGTCCATTCTTCTTGAGAGCTCGAAGTCCGGGGGAGGGATGAAGCTTGCATTTGAAAAAGCGATTTGCCCATGACCACAGTAATGCACTACAGTTTGCAACAAGAATAGAATGTATATCAAAAGGGTATGAGGACGGGTAAAGACACCTACTTTCCATTTAATTAAAAAAAAAAAAAAAGATATTAAAGTGACTTTAGTTCCTATAAAGAGTTTTCTAAGTCATATATAAGCCTCTTGCATTTACTATTTGGGTTCAATCAATATGGTTATCTACCTGTCAATATTTCCTGCTCTTTAATGCAGAAAGGGAGAGCAGCCTTTTTTATAGCTAGCTCAGAAAGTACTAAGCTAATCAATACATACAGCGATAACAGAATGATTTGAAACACATAACAGAAGCTTATCACTTTGCAGTATACTGACCCGTCAAAATATTTTCCTAGAAGTGAAAATAGAAGTCTCCTTTTTTTTATTATTTAAGTGGGTGGTGACAGAGATTCTGTAGTCCTTTTGGATTGGTTCCCAGCTTTGTATTTTGGGGGAATATTTGGTATATGGTCACTTGCTGCTTTGCAAGCAAGATTTAAAAACTCTGCCTGGAGAATCAAACATTATCACAATTGTCCCTCATTTCCCGTCCCTAAACATGCACAGGAAATCCACGTGCTGATCTGAGGAGCTGAGCATCAGGTTTTCCAGGAATGTATCTTCTGATGCTCCCACAGACCTTAAAACCCCTCACTTCCCTTCGTACACTCAGTATTGTGTTCAAGGCCAATCTGAAACGCACCCTCTTTCTTTCAGCTGCCTCCTACTGAGTTAGTCATTTTTAAGTAATTCATAAGCATCTGATTCCTAAAGGTTGAAATATACATAAGTGCATCAAGATTCTGGATTCTAATACAGCAGAGAGAGGATCAGCTGTTATTGTGGTTTCTAACCTCTACTTTTTTAAAGAAATGCAGAGGATTTAACAATGCAACTCTCTGCGTGCTAAGTAACACTCACACGCCACCGTATAATTTAAGGGGGTGGAATGCTATATAACATAAAAGCTCCTTGGTGATGTCCCAGGCCATTTACTATTTACCAAATGTTAAATGTAAGATCATATACGCACATATTATATATATATATATATATTTAAATATAGAATAAAGAGACAAGAGTTAATAAGGACAAAAGAGGAAATAAAGTTTATGGCTTGAGGTCTTCTAATAATGTTATGTTTCAGCTCCAGGACCACTGGTACCAATTCTGTGTAGTGGTATCTGATTCATTTCTATGAGGCCCCTGGAGTCATCTGATAGCCTTTGGCCTCCAAGTTTGGAAAGGTCTGCTTTATAATTTCTGAATCTCAGTGGCAGGCAAGCCTGGCTGCTAGAGGTTACACCGGGTTTTACCTCCAGGCACCAAGGCATTAAGATTTTTTTACCTTAACAACTGGAAAGCAGTACCAGTAAGTAAAATGAAGTAGGAAGGAAAAATAAATCTAAAGGAAAAAAGAATCTAAAGGATCAAGCAATCACAGAAAAATCATCAAAGGACATAGCTCTGCATTGCTAGCTCTGGTTCTGGAACATGGTGCAAACTGCTCTGAATTAGCTGTGTGCAGATCGGGCAGGACATGGACACTCTACAGCAGCATCTGCTGCGGGGCAAGGATTATTACTTAGATGCCTAACTGCTGCCACCATCATGTGTCAGCCCAGGTGGGAAAGTCTCTGTGAACTTACCGTGAACCTCTACAAGCAGAGCCATCACTAAACCCCGCTCCCTTGAGGCGTGGAGGCAAGCCAGCAGCAAGGCATTAACTGCCTTGTCCACCACAAAGAGCCTAGAAGATGGATGGGCATTTTGAGGGCAGAATTGGGCCCCACCAACGAGCAAAGATTCTTAGAGCAACACCTCAAGTGTCACAAATTACTTTATAAAATTGATCACTTCCTCACACATGGCAGAATGTTTCCAGGGCACTCAACATCCTATTCCATTAAGCCATGATAAATGGGACTATATTTCCACATCAGTCTGAACTCATCCTCTAAATCTGCTTGTTCAAATATTTGGTCACTTCCCTACCCAGACATCTCTTCGATACTGAAAATTGTCTTTTGTTTTCCTACCTTTGCACATCTTAGAGATGCCTTCACGTTGTGAATTTCCCTTACAAATTTTACTTCTCCATGGAATTCCTCATCTCAAGAGCCCACAAAATTTAGAGAAAATTCACTGGGAAAAAAAATTCCAAATTTTGACTTTCACCTAGTTGAAAAAATGGACTCACAGATGCACAGAACTACCAAACTAATGACAAAGAAATATGCTCAAAAGCAACTTTCCTACTGCTGGTTCAATGATGACGACCTCCATCATCACCACTACCTGGACCGGAGCTAAGATGGAAACCCACGGAGCAGAAGCAAGATAGTTTCAAGCAGATCCCTGTGGCTGGGGGTGGCTAGGGAAGGATCATAAATTGATAAGCACCACCAAAGGATCATAAGCCTCCACATCAATTGTATAAAGATTACAACAGAGCCACTCACTGCAGTCGTTCTGAAAAGGTTATGGGTTTCACAGGTGTGCACTGTCAGTTCTGATTAAGCTTAAACTAAACCAGTTATCTGTAACGTTGGATTGGAAGGAGTTTTATTGCTGAACGCAGGGTAAATCAATTTCAGGGTACACATCTGTGGAAAAACACAGAGGGCCAAAGTTCATGGTCTTGACATGGGGAAAAAAAAAGGATAAAACAAAAAAAAAATCTCCAAAATCAGGCTGATATTTGCCTGTAAGAAAAATCCATCAGTCTGGCCCTTGTCACACATTCTATATCACACTGGAAACTTATTCTTCACCTCAACACAACTCTGGGTTTTCTGTCTCTCTCCAAATCATTGTTCATTTTTGTAGCACAGACGCTAATTTAAAATTATCATCTGTAGTCATTGCTAAAGTGACTAGAGTTTATCATTTATCTGATCATAAATGAAATTAATTATATAACTCTCATTTTCACTACAGAGGATACAAGCTGAAACAGCTACAGTCACAAATTTACAATGTAATTTTTCATCCACTTGCTTAGGAAGCATTCCAGAAACAAAAGTCCATGTCAGAGGCTCTTAGATTTTTTTCTTCAAACAACTTGTGGGTGCAATTCTGCCCTCAAAAATCAGTACTAAGAGTTTTCTCAGCTTCAACAATATCAGGTTTTTACCAAAGACAGACAGAAAGGAAAAAAGAGAAAGAAAGAAAGAAGCACTTTTAATAGGTGATGCAAGTTGTAAAAGGCATATTCTTGTATAAAAATGCATCATATTACTGCTTCACTTTGAAGTGCATCTATTGACTCGTCTTAATAGATGGCAAAAGTGAATAAATGTATTTGCTTTTGCAACATCATTATTTCCTTTGCATGCAATTATTTACTTGCCAAACAACGCTAGCAACAAAACGCAACAGACTATGAAGCCATCTACATCAGCAGATTTTTAACCTAAGGTAAAAATAAACAGAAACATCTGTAAAGTAATCTTGTACAAAGCTACGTTTATTAACAAATACATTTTCTAATAAAACACCATCTGCAAGCAACCCTCAGCTTCCACTTGATATAAATAGGCCTTTTACTGTTTTCAGATGCAGTTCCCAGAAAATTATTCCAAGCTCTACTGCAAAACACATCAGTCTTTGTTGCTGCCTGGAATGTTAATAAATAACATCAAGTTTCTAAATAGTCAAACAAATTATTGGCTTGAAACAATTATTCCAATAGAAAAAGCTGACCTTTTGCAATAAAGTGGTTTAAGAATGCATCACTCCTCATTGCTAGTATAAAAATATTACCAAGCAGGGAAATATGTGGGGGAAAACAGAAAGCTATGAAAAACACATATTGCAATTCTGCTCATATGCACACTGTAAACCTACCTTGCAATGGTTACTGCTTTAGAGAAAGTCAAAATAGAAGAAAAAATGTACAGAGTATAAATAGTTCAACTGATACCCGTATAATACATCTGTGCTTGGACTGGACAAGAGTGTGAACCAAATAAAATATTCCTCAGAGGACTGACCAGCAATACAAAATTCAACAGCTTAAGCTGTTGGTAGCAGAGATTGGGACTGGATCCCAACATTAAGAGCTCTTCAAAATGCATAAAAGCTTTAATGGGACACATTTTCATAAGCATTACTCAGAACTTAAGCCACATTAATTCCATTAAAGCAATGGGAATTCAGCAAATTCTGCAATTAAACCTGTTACTGGTGGAACTGTTCCATACCACTGACATTTGGGCACTTCCATTTTTCCTTAAAAAGTTTAAAACAGTGTGTTTTATATTAAACTAGCTCCTAACTGAATATGCAAAATCTGAAAACTGCAGATGAACTGAGACATTATAGTTCTCTATTCAGAATTCTAGCTAGTATAAATGTATTATATCCAACAGAGATTTAACCTTTTAATATTAATGGAAAAGAAGCAAGGTTAGTATTCCAAGCTGCGATTTTAAAACTTCATTTATTATTGCTTACTGGGACTCTCACAAAACTTCGCCAAAAGTAAATTTAATAGTGCATATTCTAGGGGGGGGGGAAAAAAAAAAAAAAAAAAAAAAAAAAGAGAGAGATCTTTTAGACCACAATTCCAGGAAATGGAACTGCATATTTGCAAGGACAAATACTCAATGCATGAAATACTCAAGAGGTAAGAGAAAGAAGATATTTTAAACTACTTACTTCACTAACAGGAGGAATGTTAAGCTTTGGTACTTTATTCTTCGAACTTGGTGTGTTCACTTTTCCTTCCAGCAGTGTTCCAAAGGACTGATTTCCATATCCACTCTCAATTTCTACTGGAGGTTTGAGTTCTGGTGAGTCATTGGGAACCTGGTCCTGGCCATCCATAGGCCTGACATAAGCTGTAGGCTTTTGCTGGACCATGCTAGTTTTACAGTGAAGTCCTGGGGGGAAATTCTGAGTTGAAAGACCGTTGTTTGCAGATAGCAAAGATGTGGAAGGAAGTGGAGATCCAGGACCATGACTTACAAACTCAAGCTCTGCAGGCGACTTCGAATGACTGTTTTCTTTGTAAGCGTGTTCTCCAGCTGTTGACTTTGAATGAGTGTGTCTCCTTGAATGTGAAGAGGCTGCCATAGAACTTGCTTCCTCAGTGCCTCCACTTTTATGCTGCTCATTCTGACAACTGTAGAGGTCTTCATACCTGCTCTGGGGCTGGTCGTGAGAAGAGCTGTGCTTCGGCCTGTTCTGCTGACTGCTGGATTGGCTTGGCTGGCCCCCATTAGAGTTATGACCCCCACGAGACCACTCTGTCCTGGACTTCCTGCTGCTCTGGTGACCATGTAGCAAAGCAGAATTAGATGACAATGAAGAGGGAGGAGGCATCGATGTGGACGAGTGGCCACTGAGCTGATGAGATGGGATCATCCTGTTTCTTGGTTCTGGAAAAAAGTTCTGCTCATTTTTATCAATGGGAGTCTGTGGGACAGAATTCTTTGGGATTCCTACAAGGTGACTCTGGTTGGAATGGTTGGTTAACAAGTCTTTCATCTCATCGTAGTTCCCCAGTGTGTTCTGGACACGGTTTGCAAGGGCATCACCTTTATTTGTCTAAAATATTTTTAAAAAAAAAGAAAAAAAGAGTAAATTCTTGATTGAGAAGTTACTGCTTGGAATAGTTGTCTTAGAAGATGGCAAATGTTAGCTGTTTAATGGTGTCATGCTGACATTTAATTTAATTTCAATTACATCTTGCATATGTTATGTAAGAAAAACCTATCAATAACTGTGTTCAAAGAATCTCTCGAAACAGGCTTGCATGAGTAACGCCTGTATACTGCTTCCCATTTTCTTAAATATGCTCTCAGAGAAATGTTTAAATTACATCAGTTATGGATGTTATGAGCAAAAGAGTCTGGCTTTATGTCAGATAAGTTAGGCTTACACATTTTGTATCTTGCGGAACATGAACCAACACTTTCTGGTTACTGAGCATTTGAATTGCAATCACACATTTTATTTAAGTATGTTATTGCTCTACCACCCTGTTGATCCCCATAAGTTCTACCTCAAATTGAAGCAGGGCAGACCATAGTAAACATATGGGGCCAAACTTTTCTCTGGTGCTATTTCGTTTGCTTTCCTGTAAAAGGCTCACTTTGAACCCAGGTATCTCCATCTAAATCTAGAAAAAACAAATGATTCTAACCACTGAATTCTTATAGTGGCTTCAAATAAAAAGATCATTCAAAAATATTTTCTTATAGAAGACTATAAATAGAGATGACTGCCACATTCCTAAGCATCAGAATTCTTCTGTTGTCTAAGGAGGCTTGTTGTATTTGTGAATCATGCTTTTCCTTGAATTCCAGTAATTATTAAATAAATACTGACTCATTTGCTGTTATAATTTTCCTTCTGAATCATGAAGTGCTTTTTTTCTTTTCCTTTTCACTTGTAAAAAGCTGGGCAAATAAGCTGGAAGCTATAATTAATATGCAGCTAATTTCCTTACTCTTCTTGATCTGAGTTACCCCACAGAGAACCAATGTATTTGCTTTCCTGAGCTTCATATTCTATTGAAATGACCAGCACAGCACTGAAGCATCCTATTCTCCAGAATTATTACTTTGCAACACTGAAAGGATTAGAAACAAAAATATAGCTCCTGTTCAAGCAGATGTTTATCTTCTGCAGCCTGTACTCAAAAAGTCTCTATTTGCCATACGCATAAAGAGAGTACACAGTAACACTTTAGATTTAAGAATCTTTACTTCATGTTTAGTTTCTTCTTCAATAGACCAAATAGTGTCACAGGCCAGAAGATCTAAGAACCTGAACAGGGAGATGAGGCCAAGGCAGCACTATGAACTGGTGGTTGGTAAGAGAGAGTCCCACTCTTGGGATCTCCTTGCTTGACCAGGGTCCCTATCATGACATTGAGCCCAGTTTCCTCAAATGTGAAGCAAAATATTGAGCAGCAAAAAAAATTCCAAATGTGGATTCCTCTTGAAATACATGTTTATTTCTCTCACTGCTGAACTAGTCAAGAGATGAGATGAATATTGCACAAAGGGTTTTTTTTTCCCGTAGTAGTACTACTTATGCTGTATAAAATGTTGAAAAAGAAGATAATAAATGCGAATTTCCTTCTGCTCATTCTCAGAGATTGTAATGTATATCACCACAGTGCTGAGACAGTGATTTAAAAATTAACTGTTCCATGTTGTTCTCCTCTATATACATTTTGCCAGTGCTGCTAACTGACACAGTTAATAATCCCAGTTGCGGAGGACCACGAATCACTTTTATTCACTAAGTCCCTAGGTTGGTCATTTGAGTGGCAAAAATTATATTCTAGCTAAGCCAAGAATAAGCTCTTTGTATGTGAGCAGTCTCCTTCAACTGAGTTGCACAATGAGCCATTTGGGCAGCAGCCAAAACCAGGCTCTCTGTTCAACCCCCAAATTTAAAACAAGGAGATTCCATTGTGCTTAAGGGCCCAGCAGGAATTACGATGCGAGCTCGAAACACTCACATACTTGTTCGGTTTCCTCCTTCCCCACCAAACAGTTTAACCCTTCGTGGGATGGCTCATGGGAAGCAATCAAGCATCTGCAATGCTACTAATGTCCCTCTCTGTTTTAGCTATGTTTCCGATGTCCATTTAGCTTAGTGTCCAGAAAGCAAAAGGGAAAGGGGAGAAGAAATATATACATATACATCTTCTCATTTTACATCACTTTCAAGGGCTCTTGCCTAGCACTTCATAGTGGGAAACATCGCTTTTATTTGAATGTAGAGTTTTTCAATCACTTCCATGTTGGAAGCATTTGATTATTTTACCTGTCACATAATGATAAATACCATTTTTGCTCAATATCAGCTCTGTTTCATGCAACAATTTCACATCCTGGGGATGAAAGACACTATATAAATATAATGCATTATTATTTATAGTCATTTTCTGGGAGCACTAATAAAACCATATTTTCTGAAAAGCATCAAGATAATTAGCGTGGACATTCTTAGCCAATTTTAAGTGCACTAAAGCTCTGATCCAATTGTTATTGAAGTAATTGAAAGATTATTACTGTCTTCAATGGTTTTTAGACCAGAGTGCAAAAACATAGTGATTGTGAATGGGAATTTGCCTTACAGTGAAATAAAACAAAAATACACACAACCAGGACTAGATTTGCACATCATATAGCCAGACGGACTCAACACGGTGTACTGTGGTGCAAATCCCAGGGTTTAAGGGATAAAGTGTAACATTCTTTCCCTCAACAAATTCAGAACTCTTATGGGAAGCAGAGTTTTGACCAGCATGATAAACATAAAATCTAGTGATAATTTCTGGTTGTTCTTTATTACTTCCAGATTGGGGGCAATTTCTACCTTAATATTCTAGATAATTGGCTGATTTCTTAAAGGAAACCTCTGCACAGCTTATTTTCTGAACAGCATGTTGAATGACAACTCTGCCGCTATCAAGGAAATGCACTTTCTGAGTATTTCAAGGCATAAATTACATGTCTGGTTTGTGACTCATGGCTAGAAGCCTTCCCCCTCATTCCAGGCTCTTGTTAATTTAGGAAATGTGCACCTTCCCTGCACTTGCTTCTATTGCTTTCAGAAAAAGATCTGTAATGGAATCCTATTGGAAGGCTAATTTGCTAGCTAGCTAGTGCATTATAGCTTTACAAAGAAAAGCACTAATGCACTCAAACTTATAGGCCCAATTTACAAGGATTTTGTGAAAAACTGTATGAAACTTGAGGTTTCATAATTCATTCACTTTTCATGCTTCATAGATATGCTAAGCTTGAAAAAGAAAAGGAAAAAAATGTAATAAATAATAAGATTCTCTAAAGATTCCTCAATGGAAATTCTGCCTATCGGGCTGTATTTCTCAAGCTGAACTCTTCTAAGGGAAACCTTTGAAAAAGTAACTTTGAAAAACTAACTCATACTCACACTGTTGTCTCTGAGAAACTCACAATCTCTGAAACTCTTTCCTAATTCAAAACACTAACAGATATCAGCGACTGATTAATAAAATTGCAGCTTCTCCCAGGAAAATCCTCAAAGAGAGATGATAGATGGTGGTGGATACACAAGGAGGGCAAACCGCACATCTTGTGATAAGTGGCAGTAAGATCTGGCCAAAAACGGAAAGAAACGTTTCATTTCTTTGGGCTCCTGCTTTACTAGATCACCTTTCTAAACTTAAATGCTCCCAAATTTAGACCAGCCTTAAAGCAACTGCAAGTTGTCAAGTCTCCAAAACTGCAAAAGAGCAGTGGCAGCTCTCCCTGCCCCAACAGGCCTTTCCTGGGTACTGAGGGCACATAAGGGGCAAATAAGGGCACATAGTAAGCAAATAAGAATACAAGGAAAGAGGGAAAAAAAAAGGTATGTTTTCTGCTTCTTGAGACCTCACATTCCTAGCCTTTTCTCTCCCTCTGTGTTCTCTATCTTGCCTCCCATCCCTAGATCTTACAGAAATATACTGGTCATCTCTCCAGAGCACCCGCTAACCAAGTGAGCCAGCTCAGCCAAGGGCAGGAACCTTGCGCCCACTGCAGCCCACCCGGCTTGTTGTTTCTGGGCAGAGGTTTGTGTTGCTCTGCTCCTACCTAGAGCAACCAGATGGGCGTCACTGGTCACCCAGGGCACCCAGGCACCAGGTCCCAAATCTCACTTGCCCAGAAACAGCTCAAAGTAGAAAAGGATTCCAAGCTGAATAGGCTATTCACACCTTAGAGACTCTTTATTTTATTCTAGAACAAACATGAGTAAAACCCTGAATTTAGTTTAGCACTTGCTTAAAATACAATTCCCTCTGTATCCATTAAGAGTCAGATTTGGCTCTTTTATGTTCCTACCAATACAGAACTTATAAAGGAATTATCAGTCTACCACATTGTCATTTTTTGCTGCATAATGCAAAATGGATGCAAACCTACCTTTCCTATTCAGCTTTGGTTCTCTTTATTTTATGCACTTAAGACAGTGGCAACTTATTTTTGCATGCTATTTTCCTCCTAACTTACATTAATTTATAATTACATTTTTTAGGATAATAATACATCATGTTTTGCTCAATTCCATTGATGCAGTTTTCACAAATTTCTCTGGCAAGTCAGTGGGAAGCAGTAATGTGATACTCAAAAAAATCAATTCTCTCAGGCCAACTGCCAGGATAATATTTTGATTGTTGTCCGTTCAGTTTTTGACCAGATGTATTATGTGTTCTGTATATTAGTGCAAACATATACATGCTTAACAAATGTAAAACTAGAAATCATAATTCTTATAGTACAGTAGATGGGAGGGGCTCTAGTTTCTGACCCATAATTTTGCACAGATTTGCTTATTAGGCTACCCACTGAAATCCTGATGACCACTCCCATGAACTAGAATCATTACCTGACCAGCAAGAAGCCTTAAGAAAATCAGTTCATTGTTAGTTATTATTTACTATGAATAGAGTCAGTAAAATGTGAACTAATGCAAAAAAAAACCCTGCATTGATTAAATTTTGTAAAAACAAAACAAAAAGAAAAACACAAACTATCCCACTGCATAGTCCTTATTTGACTGAATCAGTCTCCCAGTCTGTAATTATTAGCAACCATTTGATAATGATGCCAGTCTTTGCTCCTCCTGTTCTGGTGATTTTCAAAGAGCCCTCATCCTCCCTCCAGCTGCTAACAATATAAAATGGAAAGATGAAGTGGTGGCCTTTCAATGGATGTCACTGATTGGGAGGAGAAAGAGATATGGAAATTTACATTCTGATGAATTCTTCAGGGAATGTCTTCCCGAAAATCAAAGCAGCAGAAATCATAAAGGGGACATCCCTGGGTGATGAAAATCTCAGGCAGAAAAGCTCCTTAGAGAGAATAAGTCTTGTCATAAGTCCCTTTCATAGCCTTGTTATGCTCCCCAAAGAATCAGACACTTTCCCTGAAGACTTCTTTGGATGGTTATGATTGCAAAAGAAAGCTTATGGACTCATTATTTATAGAGAAGACTTTGGTTTTAACAACTCAGGTATATTTTTTGCTTAAAAATAAAAGGACTAAGTGCTAGTTTTGTAGGTACAACCCCACTTGTAGAGATACCAGCTGCACATTCTTCCACTGAGACATTAGGAAGAAATCTTGGACTGTTAAGGAAAATTCCTGATTTTCCCAATGCCAGCATGCAACACTAAGCACAGTATTCAACTTGCATCTGCTGCAATATCTGATTTGAAAGATCAATGGATCGAAGAGCGCAAGTACCAAGGTAGATGCAATACTTTTATTTCTCAGAGGAGACAGGAACCTTAATTTATATTTATAAAAAGCATCCAGACAAAAGATATTATGAAAACACAAAGCATTTCACCGCAATTTACCTTGTAGGGTTCCCCAAACAGGTTAAAACCTGAAGCAAAGAGATCTTCATCTTGCTGGACTTCTTGATTTCTTCTCTCCCATTCCTTCCTCTTAAGTGCACTCCGGTCTTGCTCATAGTGGCTGAAGAAGAGAAAAGACAAAGATGACAACACATTATTTTCCCAATTTCTTTTTTAACATATTCATTACTATTAATAACAGAAGAAAACCATCAGAAACTATGCAACTCTCGAGTACAATTTTGCAAGAAATAAGAAAACACTGGATAATTTTCCTAAAAGTAAATTTGGAATCACAGCATTGTATCAAAGTGGGTAAAGTCAGTACATGTTAAAATGAAAACAGACCAGAACTTTCTTTTTGAATTGACAGAGCCTGATGCAAAGGAATAAGAGAGATCTTGATGCATGTTTGCGTGAATATAAAGCACCTATCTCTGTGCACCATGGGGTGCACACCTGTAGCCTCATGTGCGCCTGCAAGGGACCAAGCAGGGGGCAAGGGAGCACAGCACCAGCTCAAAGGCCATTTAACCACGTAACACTCATCTACATCCACCCCAACACTGCACATCAGCCCAGTGTGACTTCCAACACCTAATGTTGTCCCACGTGCTTGTTAAAATATATGTAAGGTTTCATTGCGGGTGTCAGGGGTGTTTTAAAGAGTGTTTTTGCAGCAGTCTCCCAGAAGGGACTTTAAGTTAGTTGACTCTGGTGGCAGGTAATTCTACACACAAACAAACAGCAGCGGATCTGTCGCCTCCGAGCAGCGATGGCAAGATGTCAGGTATCTCCGTGTCAGCTTGCTTTGTGCACCTGCCAGACCAAGATGACAAGCTGCGAGATCACATTCACTTCTCTCCTGAGCAGCACTGAAGTACTTTGGTCTCTTGGCTTTGCAAACTACCTCCTGCTCCTCTGAGGGAAAAGATATAATTAAAACCCTGAAGGAGGAAAAAAGGGAGAGAGGAAAGGGAAAGATACATGCTTCAACTTGCACTGACAACCCCTCATGTGACAGACATTCAGGAACACTTCTGTGCTTTCAACCCATATTTGATTTGTTATGAGGCTTTTGGCTCTACTTTGTGTCAGCTAATTAGCTACCAAATTCCAGACGACAACTTGAATAGCAGATTTTAGTATATGCGCTGATGTTATCTGGTGCAAACAGTATCTCCCTGATAGATGTGTGTGTTTATGTCTAGAATCTATGCACACCCTCTACGTATACATACTTATATATGGGCATACATACGTAACAAAGAACAGTTAATACTCATCTCTCTGTCGAGAATGAATTAAACCTCCATAGAGCTCCACTGCACTTGGAAGATAACCAAGTATCTACAACTTTTGCCTTTTTAGCTCAGCATGATGTTGTATTGAAAGCTTCACACGGAGAGATATAATGAGGAATGAACTGCACAGTGATGAGGCTTTAACAGTGTATAAAGTCACTGATTTCTGACTGAAACCACAATTACTAATTTGAAGCACCAGCTAATTAAAACCACAGCTATGTATTTAGCCTCTTGTTATACCTACTGCAGTTTATAATTATGAGGACCTCTTTATCTACTCAATTAAAGTCCTTATGATTGAGGCAGGTTGTGTTTGAACCTGCAAGCCCTGCAGAGACCACAGGAAAGCATATGTCTGCTTCCCGATGTTTCCATGTATCCTTAGACTCACACACTTGTTTTCAAACAGGGAGGGAAAGGAGAAAGAAAGACTAATGCTGCAGTGAAATCCCTGAATGAAAAATATGAATTAATAATTGGTTTAAGCAATTCATGCTTGGATTGAACAAGGCTTGAGTACAGCTCATAAACAGAATGTAAAGCCACCTACATAGGCTAAGCAAAATGGCTTCCGTCCACCTTTTCCCTTTACAAGTTGGAAAGCTGAAATATTTTTTATTTATAGCACTTCTTGATGCAGTGACATCACTGGCACACATTCATCCACCAGCACCGAGCTCCAGAACATTACTATAATAATCCTTGGTATTTTTTGCAGAAGCAATAGTAGCATTTACTGGTTTCCTGAGAGAGAGGGAAGTGAAACTGTTGTGGAAGCCAAGGTCAGTTCACCACACTACAGCAGTCACAGCAATCACATGCTCCAATCCTGCAAACTACAACTGCTCACGGAAAGGTAAAAGGGGGAGCTGAGTCTCCATGTCTACTCCCACCACACACATTAGTGCAGCAACTTCCCCACGAGGAAGGGGAATTGCCTTAGGAGAATCTCCCCCGAAGCAAAACGCTGTCTTTGGTGTATTTTGCACTGCCTGCCCTTTCTCAGGGCTATGCCAGGGGTACACCCAGCCCAGGAGCCGCGGGAACACGCTGTGTTCAGCTACTCAAGGGAGAGCTTTCCAGCAGCCCCTTTGGCACCGTGACCTGCAGACTGCAATTCTCGCTTCGAGATCCGATCGCTGTGAAGTTACGAGCCCAATCTTGACTCCAACAGGGTCACTCAAGTTAATGGATCTACTGTAAGCAGGATTTTATATCCTGCACAAGTAATCTTTTCTTATGGGAGCAGTGACACCTCATGCACTGCCAGCATTCACTTCAGAAAGAATTTTTCCTCAAGATAAGAGCTGCATTTCTCAGCCTTACAGAAGCAACCCTGGCCCGGAGGTTCTGGGTGAAATCCTGGGCACGTTCAAATCAAACTGAATCTGGTGGGATTTCGCCCGCAACGTGAGATTTCAATACTCTGCTTGGCTGGCTCAGGTCTCAAGCAGACAAGTGCTTTCGGTTGGTTGCCTAACTGCTTTGGAGTGGAGCTATTATGCTGCATCCTACCTGAGAAAAAGTGGCAAAGGCTCCACGAATCCAAAGATACGTTTTATGACACATTAAAAAACTACAAATTCAAAATCAACGAAAACAGCAGTAATTCTTTAAAAGACATTAACTAAGACAGTATTTACAATGTTAACAGCAAAGGTTAAAAACCCTGTATTTTTCCACACAATGTACTGAAGTATTTCTCTTTTAGGGGGCATCTTTATGAAAGATATATGTTCCAGACACCCAAGGGACAAGCATAGGCATGCACCTCACACCCTGGACCTCAGTGATGTTTGCAGACCATCAAATCATCAAGCCAAGTCCTAAGTGCTACCGAAGAGCTACCTCCACACTGATCACAAGCTCTGTTTCATTTTGTTCTTGTGGAAACAAAAGAAATTCATGGTTCATTTTGAACTTTTCATTCACAAGTTACACCGAAGCCTTTAGTGTACAAAGCATCTACTTAAAGGGAAGTGGTTGCTCATCAGGTCAGGTCCATCGCTTTGCTTATTCCTTTGCAAACACACTTCTGCTACAGAAATGTTGATGCTGCCCTGATTGCAGCTACAGAAAGTCAGATGTTGCAAGATCATACACAGATTAGGATAAAAGCTCCTTGGGATTCCTTGTAATCTGAAGGGGGACACTGATTAGATCTTAGTGCACTGAGAACCTACTGGGATGCTCTCCAGAAACTCCTAATGCAGCCGCAAAGCAAGCTCTGGGAGTCATGTTTAATATTAAGCTTAACTAATGTTCTGTGAAATACAGATATGTGACTAGTGGTGGAGGTGTTGCTGAAAACTCTAGTCGGATACCACGAGGAGCACCAGAGTTCAGCCTGTCTCATTAGTATGAGAAATACTTCAGGACTCCTTTAAAGCCAAAAGGGTGGGAAATCACATGTAGAGACTTCTGCAAACATTTAATGAAGAGATTTAGAGGAAAATTTGACAGCTGCATCATATCTGAGAGGGTCAGTTCCCTATTAAGTAACAATGTAGCTCTCAACGCGCTGAGTTTTATTACCACTTATTAGACTGATAGTTAAATTAGAAGGGAAAGTCTGTACATAAAACTGGGAATTGCATGAATGGGGAGACCCCAGCCCGGGGCAGGAGGGTGCATGGGCAGTTTGGACCTGCAGTGTCAGCGAGGGCCGGGCTGTGACAGCCCTCCAAGCGCCAGGGTGACAATCGGGACCTGCCGAAGAGCTGGGTGCAGCATCACTTGGTGTCACGGCCAAGGGCAACAGGCAGCGAGAGCTTCGGGGACTGGAAGCTAAAGATGTGGATCTGGTGGCGAGAGGAGAAAAAGTCGGACGTGCTCTGACTACAAAAGGGAGAAGCAGAAGGTGGAATAAAAATTCTGGCATGAGAAAGGGCAGCGCAACCATCTGTGGTGCAAGCAAGAGTGCGGCACAAAAGATCTGGGGGGAAATGCAAAAACCCATTTGGACAGCTTGCAGAGCAAGAGGTTAGGAGGAAGAGTCTGAGAGAAGCTGAAAAAATAAGACAAGACCGGCAGCTAAAGGCTGAGACCCAGCATTTGAGCTTCATCTTCAGAGACGTGGTAACTAAAGCCACCGCAGCGGTCTCCTCGAGTGGGGAGGACCAGGAAAGGCAGACAAGGACCTCAAAGACAGACAGAGCAAGGAGTAGAAGAAAGAAGCCAGAGCAGAAAGGTCTAAAGGAGTAGCTGCTGTGGCATGAAGAAAACAGAGACAATGATCAAGTGTCTAATGTTGCAGAAAAGTCATGAATGAGAACAAAATACCGCTTTGTTGATTCAGTCAAAACAACAAAAGCCCAATAGGGAAAGAATCAATACAAGAAAAGCTGGAGCAGCTTTACAGTAGTGACAGACTACACACTCAAGGATAAATGAACAATATTTGACAAAAACAGCATTTATCCACAAGTTAGGGAAGAAGATGCTGTTCTCATTTTAAAAAGTGTCTGAATTCAGAAAAATGCACACTTTGATCAAATCAGATATTACCCTGCACTAGTTTTTCTTTATTCCACTTAAGATATAATGCACTCCTAAATGATGACAGAAGCTCTAACTAAAATGTTACTCATTGGTAGAAACAGGAAAAATAAAGGCTTCTAAACTAAGATGCAGCAGGTATAACATGGTACAAATTTGAGTACTGAAAGTCTTTTCTCAAGGTTATTACTTCATGGTTCTGACTTTTCTTGGTCTGTAAGGGCATTTGGGTAGTCGGTGAAGTGCCCCCAGCAACTGCCTTCCCTCACGAGCTGGCTGGTAGGACAGGTTTTAAACTTCCCACACCAAAATTCACTCTGAGTCCTTGACATAAGTGAGATATTCAGCTCAGATCAATGAGGCTATTCCCACAATTAAAAAATGTGCTCTGGTTTTCCAGAGCAGGGAGACTCCCTTTGAATGCAAGTAAAAAAGCATAAGGTAAAAAGCAGTGTCGCCTAACAACCAAACGAGGTGATAGCCCATTTTAACAAATGGCAATTACATTAGCAATCCACCTCTACGTTACTCCCAATTTATCTTACCATAAATCTACCAGGTTCACATAAAACCAGAATATCACCATATTGTACAAGGAAAGGAGAACAAGCTTTCTTTGGTCAATTCAGGTTCTTCTAGTTTACACTCTGATATTTCCCTACACTACTCCAACAGAAAAGAAAAAAAAATGTCAGCCTCGGGTCTTAAATTTCATTGCAATTCCTAAAATATATTTAGTAAATGAGATTTCAAAATCTGGTCTTTAAGCAAAACTGCTTTTTAACATACCTTCCCTGACCATCTGAAATCTCCGTCTTACTGATAAGCGCCATGAGACATATCACACTCAAAAAACCAAAATTCTTCCTTATCTGTTAATCACCAATGCCCCTACGTCGATGTCCTGGTAGTTTTTTGACTTAAGGGAGAACAGTCAGACCACAATAAAATATGCTATTTTAAAAAATGTTTAAAATTTCTCACTATCTTTCATATTTAAGCATGTACATTAATGTTGCATTCCTCATAGCATGAATAGTTAGTCAAAGTATCTTACACTGAATATAGATATCACTGCACTTTAAGATAAATGATTTATTTTAAAATATAAAATATTCTGTCTTTGATGTTCAACAGTTCCGTAGAGAAGCACTTGAGACGGTCATTGGTTATCTACGCGTAAAAGCCAAATCTCTTAACAATTTGCATTAAAAACAATGCCATTCCTGTAGCTTGTTTGATAGAGAATACAGAAGATTAAAGTCTCCGAACAAAATAACACCCAAGAGACCCCTAGGCAATTTATGGAAATTTAAGCTAGAAGGCTACGGGTTTGGCTTATATTTGTCACATTTTCCTTCCTTTTAGATGTTTTCTCTCCCTGCACACACAAAATACCTAGAAAAATGTTATTTTCACCCAGTTTCTGTTCTTTTCGGTGCTACGTTGCCCCAAACCTTTCCTCAATGTGAATTTGGAAGGAACACATTCTGGGGAATGGATGGCAGAGATAAGCTCCTGAATAGCAAGGGTATAAAGAACAGAGGAGGTTTCAAAGGGGAGCATTTATTGTTTCCTGTATCATAGCACATTGTCTTTCGATATGATTAGTTATCAGTCAGAGTTATCAAAAACCGGGATGAAATAAAGCGCTTACGCAGTTAGGCTTCATTGATGTCAGCTAGGGGAGCATGAAAATCTCCATGAAGTTGGGTAATTGATGTGTAAATCAGAGCTCAATCACTCTGTAATAGAAACGGTCCCACTGCAAGTATGCGTGTTGAACAGTATGGCAGAGAGCAGGAGAAGAGAATTAGAGTTAAAATAAGACTTATTTATTAAAAATGATAATAACTAGCAATTTGCACAATTTTCTCTTCAAGAGAGAAGTGCTGTCAGAAATATTTATATGCAAGTAGCAAAGCACTATATTTGGATACTCTTATTCGGAAATAATTAACTGTTTCTGTTTTATTAAAATGCTTGGGGACACTGTTACGGATATTTAAAAAGCAAATTAAAAGAACACATTCATCCTTTGAAAGGCAACATGTGTAAATGACATCAGTGATTGTAATTTGGTTAACAATGTGTGTTCAAGGTATGTTTTGGAGTCCTATTACAAACCTCTTGTCAGTTCAAATTTGTGGTATGAGAAACAAAGACAAAACAAAAATACGTTTAAAAAGAGAACTAAAGAATAAAATGGTTATAATAAAGAAAAAATACCAAAACAAATCAAAAGTCAAATAGCAATTGGAAAACTAGTCACATTAAATAGCTTCCCATCTTACTATATTTATGAGAGTGAACATCCGAGAGATAAATAAATGCAATTAAAACAATATTACAGTTTTGGGGGTTTTGTTGTCATCTTTTTTGTTTTCCGCCTTAATAAATGAATGTGCGTTGAGAGCACTGATATTGATTTCCTCAAAATAGTTCTGTAAACTTTCATAAATGCCAAATTTATGAGTGTTTTTGGCACCAGATAAGTTACTTTAAGGACCAAGGGTCTGGATTGGGAAGCTCTATTAGATGGGTAATGTGCTGTGACTGCAAAGGGATCTCGATTATTGATAGGAGGTAGGATAGGGAGGGTGGTGCAACAAAGGTCTGAATTTCATTGCCCTCATGAGTTTAACAGTGTATGACTTGTCTCTTTTTTTAAACAGTATTTTTTTTTCTCTGTTCTGTGGATCTCCTCTGTGATTTGATGTTTCTTCCCAAATCACTACGAGCAATAAAGCCATTAAGCCTTAGCCAAAGTATACATTGTAATTCAAACATTCTTCATAGATTACTTCCTAATGACTTCCTAGCTACCATCATGCTTCACACACCCATCAACAACATTCTTTGCAATAATATATTAAAGATAAATACCAGTTGCATTTAGTTGCATGTTGTGTACTATTCTTTAAACACATCAGCAGTAAACAGGATATGTTAATATTACAAAGAGGATATTTGCATAATTATTCTTTCTAATGCCTTGCAATTATTAGATGCAATAAAAGATCTAAAAAATGCTTCTGTTTTTCTTTCTAGATATCTCAAGATATTAACTAAAATTCTCTAAAAAATACCCCCCTCCAAGTTACTTTTTACACGTGTGACATTTTAAAATTAAAGTTTATTTTAGCGTAGGGAAACAACAAATCTATAACTCATTGTCACTTAACATGTACGAATTGCATTGGTGCATCTGAGCCAAAAAATACTTTGAAACTCGTCTTTCACCTTTCCTTTCTCAGATTTACAATTAAAATCTTTCATTAATATTGACCATAAAGCTTTTCCAGCCACCTAGATGCTTCCTCAAACAGGGAGTCTCGCTTTTTACCAACGTTTTCTTGAAGAATTGGCAATGAAGTGCAGTAGACAGCTAGCAGAAATAAACCTATCCTCTTAAAAAACATTACAAAACAATCATTGATTAACACATCCTTTTGGAGACAGGTGAATCAGCAGACAACTGCTCGGGTATTTTATCGCAGAAGTTCTGTGCTACTCCTACTACTCTAATAAACGTGCTCATTTACTAGCAGGCACCTCTACTCCCTCGGGCATAAATGCACATGCTGTGCAGCTCTTCAACCACATGTTCGTAAAGTTAACGTGTGCTCAACAACACCACTGCAGGAAAATTAAGAAGTCAGCCGAGTGACTACTTCACTCACGAGTTTTAGAGGGAAGGGTAAGTGGACATAGGCCTTTCTTCATAGTACACAGATACACTGATCCAGAGATCCCAATATACACGCCAAATACAGCTGTAAGCCTAGTATAATTTAATTTATTGTTATTCAGGATACTACTTGGCTGCAGAAATTATCTTCTAATAAATTATTCTTCTCTCAGTTTAAACCCTGCATAATTGCCTCCATTTATTGTAGTAATATCTATGGAAAGGAAAGAGATGATCAAATAAACGAAGTCTCTCTCATCTCAAATTCAAGTAAACATGCCATTCTCTTCTCAGTGCTGCTATAAAATACACTGTCCACCTCAGAGGCACGAGCAAATTGCACGAGATATAACAATTTAGTAGTTTCATAAGACTAAGTGGTCATCAACTTGTAAAGCACCTAGAACCTTTCAAATTCCAAATTTTTAGCCTTCTTCCAGTAAATCTTAAAAAGTCTCACAGCAAGAAGGTGTCTGTTCTGTACACAGCCTATGAAAGAAAAATTATTCTAATTTGTAGTTATTTTTCCTAAGGAGATACAGAGTCAGCAGGCCAGTGGATTACCACCATCATCAGCTTCTGCTGAGGAAGATAATCTATAACAAATATTGTTGATCTCTTCAGCAAGCATATAATGCTCACTCCTTATTTACAAACCAAATAAAAAGTATGACAAAATAATTTAACCAAAGCAGGACAAAGTTCATTAGCAGTGGTGAGACTTAGATCCTCTTGAAGGGCCCAGTTCAATGCTACTGGCAATTTTCCCAGTGAATTCAGTGACAACTGGATGGGACCTTGCCACTTAACAATGATAAAACAACCAGGACTCAAACACAGCTATCTCTGAGCACTAGTGACTTACTGGAACAAGTGAGCTTTTATATTATATTCCTCATGCTAACAGAAATTCCTTATAGATCACGTGAAACTTAGAAGTCTCAAGTGTTAATCAGTACATGCCAGACCCCATATGCAAAATTCTATGGTCATAATTTCCATCAGATTTGGAGTGTACAAGCTTTCTGTTGCACAAGTGGAAAGTGAATTTAAGAATCTCTTCCAAAAACAAACAAGATACCCAATAAACTTCCCAATCCACTCCACAGGCCCACTCTGACCTAATGACGATTTTTATTTGTTTTAATCACGTGACTGGGCAATAATCAGATTTGTCTCTATTCCACACAAAGTACTGATCCATGCACTTATCAGGGAGTAGATCAAAGAGCTTTCACTATCCAGAAAAAGTAAAGCAAATTCATCAATGTCTCTAAAAAAAACCCAAAACTTAAGTTTCTATCAATGTCGGAACCCTCTACCATTAGGGAGATGTTACATAGGTGATACTGACAGAGAAGTTTGAAATTTGCCTTGGAAGTTGAAAGCTAAAAATGTTGACTCAAAAGTAAAAATCTTTCTTCTTTAGATACACTGAAATTATAACAAAATCTTCTTCCGGCTCACTAAAACTACAAGCTGAAGTCTGCAATCCTTTCAGTCTTTCAGCTGGGTATGATACTGCAGTTTCCAGAGTCAAACAGAAGCTGCATCTCTTTCCTCAGTGTGAATGTCTCACTTGGATAACCTGATTTCATGAATGACAAAAACATCACCATGAAGAAAAAATGGCCACTTAAGCTCAAATCCTCAGCCAAATGTAAGACCAAAACTCAATTCAACCACCTCTGGCGATGGCCAAGAGCAAACGCCCAGGAAAGCCTCTGAGAACAAAGCAAGGAGCTTGCCGGAATACTATCCCAGCCTTGGGAAAATTTCACCCTGCGAGGACACTTTAAATACAAAGGCCTTGATATCTCTACATTTAACAGCTCTAGAAGTTTTTCCTCCTAAGAAAGCTTTCAAATAGAATATCCTGTGGGAGGGAGTTTTACAGCTTATCTGAGAAGCACCACCTTATCCCAGACTAGGCTGACCATGGATACAGGTCTGACAACTTGATTTAATGCAGTTGTTTGCATTTGCCTGGACAGGTGATAAGATGATTCACCTCTTTTGGGCACCTACATTTGTTACAGGCAGCTGGGCAGGAAACTCCTGTTCCCTTGGGTATCAGAGAGTCTCAGACACATAACCCATCATGCTCATGGTATTGGAGGATTTTAAGACTAGACACACTGGATTATTGTATCCAGAATAATAACTATTTAGAATCCAAATCCTTTGCATAAGTATTTTGTCTCTGCTCCTGTCAATCAGCAGCTAAATAATATTACCTATTTTCATAACATGAAGACAATATGTTATTCAATAAAAGTGCATCCTACTTTAAATTCCTATCAACCCTTTGTCTAACAGAACTATTATACTATGTAAGAGGCAAATATTAAAATACAATGTTAGCAAGTTGAGTCACATTCGTTGGAAGCTGGCCAACTCTCTAGAACATTTCATTATTTAATAATAAAAAAGTCTAGTGTAAAAATATGTAAACTAGCTTCCATCCTGCTTTAATACTCACTTAACATGAGAAGAGAATGAATGCAATTTTGTTTAAATATTAAACATTACATTTCTTCTTTTGATTATTAAAGTATTATTAAAGTTAAATGAAAATGTATTTGCAATTTCCTTCCTCTGAAGTCTTATAGGTCATTGTTGCCATTAATACTTTGTCCCTCTAGCTGGCTTCCTGTTTGAAGACCTCCAAGCTCTTCACAAATCAGAGCAAGTTATGCCCTACTACGCCCATGGGAAGGAGCAGCTACTGATTTCAAGAAAAACAGCTTAGGGAATGCACATTCATACAGGTTGCCTAGGATCATTCAAGATGCGAGTAAGGTACGACTGTGGGAAGAAAACTGAGGAGTCCTCACTCTCAGATGTTATCTTCATCATGACACCGGTTGTAACTCAAAATTGTTCACCTATTACTAAACTCTGAAACAATAACCAGCAAGTTGAATTTTAAGTTTAACAACACTATAGAGCAAGGAGGAATGATCTTTAGGTGGGTTTGCAGACCACCATGCCACACACAGCAAGGCCAGGTTTCTCCTGCTGAACATCCTGGGAAGAGATCTGCAAGGATGTTCTGATTACATTTGCTGGAAGTATGGAGAGTATCAAATGATTTAATTCTGTGTACTGCCCCACTTACTTTGAGAAAGTGATACTGCACAAGGCATGTCATTAGGTGAATAAAGTACAACAGCATTCAGCTTTCCAGGTCCCTTTGTAGCAAGTGCCCACATGTGCTACTGCAGTTGGGTCCCATAATGTAAAATACTGGTTTCCTCCTCCTCCTCTCTCTCCTCTCAGTTTGACTTCCTTCTTGTTAGGGACTGCAACCAAGCACCCATGTAGATAGTCCTATCTATTGAAAGAGTGCACTGGCCAACCAAGGGGCCCAAAACCTCCTGTGACTTCAGAGTGACCGTGTCCATGATCACCCACACCCATCACCAGCAGCATCACGAGCTGGACGCACAGACAACAAAGCGACACGGTGCAAGCACAGATCTCTGTGGTATGACGGCTTTTCCAAGGGAACCTGGTATCCTCTCTGAAAATAACTAGCATTTAGCTCTCCTCATTATGTCAAGTGTATTAAAACCTCAGTATCCGTGATAGGAAATGTGTGTTTTTGTTATACGCACTCTTCAATGTGACAGAAATACAAATTTATGTTTTCTTTCATACAAATACCTAATGGGGTTTGAATAAAATAAAATCTGCACACTGCCATGTGGAAATTAATTTTAAAGAACTGTTTACCAATTTAATTCCACTGATAGTAACAGACAGATTTATGAGGCAATTAACTAAATATTTGTTTTTTCACGTTTCAATTCATTATAGTAAATTAACAATTTTCCACTTGAAAGTCTTGCATCGCTACAGTGAAAGCCTAAAAGACACGTACAGTACTGTCGCTCTAGGATGTATTCTCCAGTTTTTAGAACACAGATTATTCATCTCCTCACATTAACTTCACATCCTGTGTGAGATTCAAGGCAAAAAAAACCAAAAAAATTGAGTATTATCCCAAGAGCCAGTCATTCTTTAAATGTCGGTTTCAAGCAATCAGACATAAATAAAGAATAATTACAGCTCTAAACCTAACGTAACATCTGTTCAAGCAAACAAGTCTACGGAGCAGGTTTCACAGCCAGGCAAACCCACCTATGGCTGGGGCAAGGTTGGAAGGTAAAAACCAGGGGCTTTGACAGCTCTGCCAGCCCTCTGTGGTCCCACATGCCCACAATGGGCACAGCGGTAGCCAGATGGGTCCAGCCTCGCGAGCCCTCGTGTCTCCTCTGCCCTTGCAGGCCCCACGCGGTTGGACGGAGGCTGCAGGTGCCCAACGTGGCCTCTCTTCAAAGGGCTGCTCAGACGCCTTTCTCTTGCCTGGCAGAGTTTTGCTACCTGAGCAAGAATAAACTCTCAGCCCCTCCGCGTGCCCTGTGTGCAGCAGCACTGCCCACTCTCACGGGCCTCTGCTGGGCGGCTCTTCAAGGAGGAACCTACCTGAAGAAAGCAGCTTCGCTCCTCGCTCCTGCGCGGGTTCTGCCCAAGGGCATTGCTGAAAAAAGTGCCGCTTGCCCGTTTTTGTCAAGTCTTCCTGTTAATTCACTGGATTACTGCACAATCACATCACTGCATTAGGCTAAATGGGATTTTGGAGCCAGATCTGATCAAAAAGACTTAACATTTTACAGGCCTCCGTCTTGTAGCGGTCACACAATCCATCAGGAAATGGCAGCTTCTGTGGGAGAAGATGAGCCTGCCCAGCACAGGGATGAAGACGTAGACACTTCTCCTGACAGGTCTGGCTGCCCACACGTGAATCAGGCTCCCTTCCCCACGGTCAGGACATGGGCAGTGTCCCCATGTGTACCAACTGACAGCAAATGTAGCCCTAAAATACTATATTATATGGTTAAAACCTCAGGTGCACATTATCATTAATACACCATGTATTTCCTAGCTGAAACACCACTACAGCCACCAGCAGCAAAGGCAGACTTCAATTTCAGTATGCAGTAGGCTCATATTTATCAAATAAATAAAATACTAAGAATTTCTAAAGCACAGCTGGCCAGCAGAGAGGTAGTAAGCCCTTAAAAATGCTCTGAATCTTCCATTTATCAAGTTGTTAAGCATTGTGTAGTATGTCATCTTACCACTCCACCATGTTAAAACAGATAAAATACAAGCATCCTACTCGAGAGCCATTAAAATTGCAGAGACAGCCAATGTTACTGCTCTTATCCATTTTACTTAGGGGGAAAAAAAAAAAAATCAGTAAATCAGTGACCTCTGTACAGGGCATTTCTGGAGACTAATGATGGACTGGGTTAGATGGCCCTCACTTGTACTTTGGGCTATCAACTCCTCCCATCCGATCATTAATTCCCCAGGAAATGCCTTTTGCTTCAATAGCTTCTGCTTAAATAGATCACTAGTGAGAGAGGAAAAAAAAAAAAATCACGCCACTAGAAATGAGCTCTCGTGGAACCTCGCTGAGCCGCATATGCCATAATCTGCACATAAAGACTGCACAGGTGAATTGCAGAGGCCTTTTTAATTGCATTCCCAACTCTTCTTTTTTCCACTCCTTAATATGAAAATAAAGTCAGCCACTGGGCAAATTTGATGAAGCTTGCAGAGAATCTTTGGAAAGGTCTCCAAGATGTTTTTTATGAGCTCTTAGGTGTTAAAAAGTACACGATTTTGAGCCTTAATTACAAGCTTCTTTTTAATACGGAGTTTCTGATACATGAAAAAAGCATTCAGCCCCTGTTTTATATTGAGGGGAAAGGAACAACAGAAGGGAGGCAGAAAACAAACTTGCAGATCCCTGCTTACATAGCATAAAGCAACTAAAAGAGCATACAGCCAAGTCCTTGTTTTGTTTGCAAGGCACATCTAATACCAAGAGGCTGTGGAGAAGCCCTGCATCACTCAAGTTTCATTATCATTATAAAATACAGCAGAATGCCTTTACTCAGAACTTTACTATCATAAATAATTAAAACAAAAGTATCCTTATGGTATAAAATAAATGAACAAAGTACATTATAGGATGCATTTGTTTGGGGGTTTATTGCTGTTTACTGGCCCCCTATGCCAGAAAATCCTGAAATTCACAATCAGTTGCCTGACCATTAGTCTAAATTGGGCAAATTTTATGACACCTAGCTCAAAAGACTCGTTCTTTCAAAAAAAAGGACCACAAGAGCTCTTTGCAAGTAACATATGCAACATACATTTTTGTGATAAATCAGAGTATGTGACTCATAAAATATTAAGGGGAAAAAAATCAAAAGATAGGATTGATTTAAGAGAAGATAAAAGAGAAAGAAAAGAAATCCTAGCTCTAAAATTGAAACGATTGCCTGATTTTTAACTGCAATAACGTGCAATTAAATCTCCATAATACCCATGCTAACGGTATATTGTTCTCGCAGGCTTGCGAGCGCTGGGCACGCTCAGACTCTTTGAAGCTTGGCTTTGTTCCTTTGACTTATTTTACGCGGGTCAAAGATCATGGGCGCCGAATGTATCTGTCCCTGACGGCTCCCAGCGCTTGGGCGCGGGCCGGGCGAGTGCATTAAGGCAGCAGCGGCCACATCGATCCAGTGGCCACTAACCCAGTAAGCACAGGCAGAGCCCTTGGGAGAGCAGCAGGATCTTAGGGAGGCACATGGAGACCTACGGCAGCAAAAAGCTTTCCAGGGAAAAGGCTGGGAAAAGAAAAGAACCATGAGAAGTTGGGTAATAATCATAATTTTTGAGAACGGGAAATACTGTTATTATATGGGCAGCAATATATAACATGAAATAGTAGAGCATGGCTACTCTGTCAGCTAAGAAACTGATTAAGCCCTTCCCCATAGGCAGCTCAAAATATAATCATGCATTTGTGAACTACAAGGGAGTTTTCTTGTATGTATTTTTCTTGTATGGAGTCCTTGTCTGTGATGGATTGGTTTCTCAATCCAAAACAAAAACTTTTTGACTCTCCATGTCCTGTCTGACTGCTTAATGATGCTAATGGATTTACCTGCCAGTCCTCTGCACACAGCAAGCCCAACTAACCAAACCCAAGGGGTTTGGGTGCCCATTGAAATTCCAGGCATTGTTTTAAACTTAGAAATAAATGAAAACAATATAAGCCTGTAACAAAAAGCAGTCCAAATCCCATCTTGAAATGAAATTCATCTGCTGGGCCAAATACAAGAATTTTATACAATAAGACAACAGCATTTCTCGGTGCCAAAAGCAAGGGGAGGTGATGTTTGCACTAACTGTTCATAACTTCACTTGTCAACGCAAAGCCCCAGCGCAGAACACCAAAGAGCACATCTTTGCTGGGGGGCAGTTTTGGTTATTGAGCCAGACTCCAGGATGGATAAAGCTCTACAGAAGCATTTATACTGCACCAGTTTCTTAAATGCAACCATCTTATACCTCTCACCAGCTGGGCTGCTAGAAGAAAGAGAGGTCAAGTAAAACATCAAGTAAAAATGGTGTGTGTAACTGCTTGATTAGTCCAGGGGACAAATAAGTATCTTAAATCTTCAAACTGCTGCAGTGTTTTAAAGCAAGGGGAAGAAAAATGGCTCATACATGAAGCAGTGAGTTTAATGGGTTTTAATTTTCTCATATGACATGGAAATCAAATCTGGAGTTAAGAGCGAGGAATACCTATTTTTCTTCTTCCATTGTGTCACCATCTCTATCAGTTGTCTATAAGGACCACCGCATTCCAGCGTGCAGTTTCTATTCCTAAAAGCACCCACCCAAGCAGAGCTCAATGGTCTTGGGAACGATCGTAATGCACCAGATCCAAATCCCTTTGTAATGAACTGGAAGCTCTCCACTGACTTGGGAGATGCTCCAGTGCTTGGGGCCACTGGCTTTACTTTGCAAACACCTAGTCTGTAACTAAATCACAACTAAATAGGTAATGTGGCACACACAAACCATTACATTTTTAAGCACACATATATGGGTCTTTCCTTATATAGGTATTTCCACTGAATAATTATTAAGAGATAGCAAAAAATATCCCCTTTGCCCTCAAAAGTACCCATGTATTACTATTCCCTCAGGAAATTCTGTTCAGAGAAGCCTCTAGGGAACCCACTACAGCCGTGTTACAATAAAGAAAACAGGATGGTTTTGTATGTGTAATAAAAAAAAATTTTGCACATAAAAATGCAGAAATGGTGAGAGAAAAAAGTTATCAAAATACATAGGATTTTTTTTATGGGAAACACTGAATATAGTCATCATCAACTACTCTGTAATCATGGCACATAATGGCTCCAAATCATTACCGGGCTGCAGAAACTAAAAAGAAATGTCTTTGAGAAATAACATTGAAATTATTAAAGCCAGTTTGGTGCCCGGTAATACAGTTGACCTCGGAATCAAAGAAGCTGATGGTCTGTTAGGGCATGAGATGAAATACCCTACAGGAGCTTAAATTCCAATCCTGGCTCAGGAGTTTCTCTTAATATCAAAGCAGCTGCTAAGAAAAGCAAATGAAGTACATTACCTCTGGTAACAGTAACCATTTACGCCCTGAAAAGCCTTGAGAGAGCTCTCACAGAGGGTAGCCTATGTTTTATTAAATCCTATTGCATACTTTTATTTTCAGGTCATATAACCTAAAGGACAAAGGACTCACCTAAACTTTTTAAAGCACTGCAGGTTTTATCAAGGATTAGTTGCTCTGATCCTTCAATAATTCAAATTTCATCCTCACAATGCGTAACGTTTAAATGTGAGTAGCATTAAAGCAGAACATATTTACAATATTTTCCTATTCAACACCAGGCGCTCAGTGCAAACAAACCACTGGCAATGCAGTCAAAACAAAGACCTCAGCATGATCTTCAGTTATTCACATTTGCTATTTTTCCTATATCTAATATCAAGACCATAAAATCGTATTTAATCATATGACACAAGGATATGTTTGTATTTATAGAGGTAGTTATTTTGATATTTAGAAAATGAAGAACACAGGGAAATGGACCTTCCCTCTCACCTCGCATTACTTTACAGTTAGACCAAACAACAGGGGACAACTGTCATGTTTTGGTCCAAGATGGCCAAGAGAGTCACATGAAACAGTTCAGCGGAGCTGGGTGTGCAAACACCCCCCCTTGCAGAAGCGATACAAACTAGCAGTGGACCTGTGAGCCAGGCCCCCTGCATATATTTAAAAATAACACATAATAATAAATACTTTTTAAAAATATTCATCTTTACAATAGCTAAATCACACATTTACCGAGGTGCTTCTATTAAGGACCACTAGTGCTTCCCTTGGGAACAACTGTTGTCCACTTCAATGTCTATTTTGGCTTTAAATAAAGCAAATCCAGAAGCATTACTCAAGTGACTGGGCAGGACGCGAGGAAAGGTCCGCACAGGCCAAGGCTGAAGCTCGGTGAGAAATCCACATGGCAGAGGGACAGAGGAGGAGAAACAATCACCAGTTCAGTTTGAATTTCTGCTAATGACTGAGAAGACTGATCTTTTGAGACCACTGGAAAAAAGGATGCTCGACACAGAGGCCTGAATCGCCCTCCAGGTGCTGAAGCAGCAGCCGGCTTTGCTGTCCCGCCCTCTCACAAGGTTCCTCTCAACCCTCTCAACAGGGACACGCGGTCCTGGAGAGCTGATCAAACAAGAGCAGCCTCCCCGCTCAGCCCTGCCCCTACCTCCAGCTCTTGGAAAGCCTTCAGACAAGAGCTACGAGGGCGATTAGAGCCTGGAAAAACTTACCCTACAAGGAGAGCCTCAAGCCCCATCTATTTGGTGCATAAAGGAGAAGGTTAAGAGGCAGCAACTCAATCGCAGCCACTGAGTACTCGCACCAGAAAGACGTTCCTGGGAGCAGATGGGTATTTAATCTAGCAGAAAAAGGCGTAACGAGCGCCCGCACTCGCAGGCTGAAGTCAGTCCAATTCAAGACAGCCTGTGCAAGGCCCATTTGTGTCAGTGACAAAAAAACAAGCAACTATTTTAGCAAGGTCACTGCAAAGGCGGCGGATCCACGGTGGGCCCGAGAGGCCCCAGCCACTCTTCGCACTAACGTCCTCACACAGGAGGACACTTGGCTGCCCAGAGCCTCAACAGGAAGGGATGGGGAAGGAATCCACCAACCTCAGCCCCACAGGCAGCACAGCAACCGTTAAATACGCCAAGCTGCTGGAAAAAAACCACCATCAGACCAGTTTATATCTCATCACATTTCCTTTCCCTGCAAAACTTATCGCGCCGCATACCATTTCAGCACTTCACACTGCCGCAAACTACTTCTTAATGCAAAACAAAGCTTTGCAATGTAAAGCCCTTCACTGTAATCCTGAAGAACTTTTCTTATCTATTTCGACAGCAAATCTTTAGTGGCAACCACATGTTATTGTGTTTTAGGGATTGAGACTTTTGTATGAACACGCTGATTGTCTCCTTGAGACATATATAATCAGCATTTTATGCCAAGAAACACTTAAGCCCGCGGAGACTTATACCACTCTGAAATGTTTTTGGAATTGAAAATGTATATTTTGGCTTATTTCCTTGAGCCTGCAAGAGCAGGAATTTCTTTGGGGTTTTTTTATTTTATTTTTAACTTCATTCCCTCCTCAAACTCCCAGAGATTGAAGAAAAAGTCAAAACACATGTTCTGAAAGCAAGAAGTAATACCAATAAAATAATTCATACTGACATACCCACTGAACCTAAAATGGATACCTCCTGGAATTTGGCCCCGCGCCTCGGAAGCCAGTTGGGCACTTTTGCTGCTCTGCGGGACGGCAGGGCCGTGCCCGGGCACCGCTCCTCCCTGGCTGCGCTTGTGGAAGCGACGTGGGTCGCGCTCCGAGATCACCGCACGCGGCGCCTGTGAATCCAACGCATCAGAAACGGAGCAACAGGAAAAACAAACAAGTGTCTATTTGTATAGTTCAGCGGCTGCAGAATATCGCTTTAGTACTCAGAGGAGTTGCAGGAGTAACGTATTCAGTATTCATGAAGCATCCTGTCACATTTGCTGCAACAGATATTTTTAACTCCCTCTTGCTCCATATGTAGAATGTGCAAATACACAAAAGAATGTCTTAATTGGTCCTGCTTTATATAAATGAATAATGGGCTAAATGGGTTGAAGTGAATGCCATATTTATCTCTCCAGCGAGGAAAGACATCATGATTCAGAAACGGTGAAGCCAAGAGGATTCAGAGCTTTACTCACAAGTGGAATATATATCTCCTGTCAATATATTATGTATTCCATTTCTACTACAGCCCCCTAAAGGCACAAATAGAAAACGAGAGACAAAATCTAAATGTTTCATTTCTGCTCAACATACATTCTTGGATGTGTGGATTTTTTTTATACTTCCTTTCAGGACTTGCAAATCGCATCTCCAGAGATCTTTATTTTACTGAATTTTTGTAAATGCTGAAGTCTCCAGTGTTAGTTTCATCATTTGATATGGCCATTGCCAAAAGACATTTGATATTCCTAAGAAACAATGGCACAAGTAATATTAAAAAAGGGCCAGATCTTGCCCTTCCACACACGAGCAATCCCATGCAAGCTCAAAGTCTTACTTGGCAGCTGCAGCATTTTCCCAATTAAGCAGAGTACTTCTTACTGGGTGTTAGAAGCATCCAAGCAAAAATACGTTTAAAGAATTGATATTTTCTCCTGTTTCCATATATGATCACTGATTAAAAAAATAGTGCAGGAAAATCTCTTTTTAATTCTCCTCTCAAAAATGGAAGCATCACTAAGAGCTCCAATAAAAATAAAAAGTAGGATGTGCAGGATTGGGCTGAGATTTTGATTCTGCTGATTCTGGAAGCTGATATTTTCAAGTGCGGCTGGTCTGGTTGGATTTTATAATTACAGTAGCAGAAAGCAAGTCTCCTCCGTGCTCACCCCGCCAGGCAGGGAATCACTTTCAGGGCTGGTGGAAAAGTGGAACATCTCATTTCCATTAATCTGGCTCATAGCTTCAGATTCATAAACGGCATTAGCAGAGCTCTGCTTTCAGCCAGACTGGAAGTTTAGCCTTGTGTTTAACTCTGCATTAACTTGAGCACGACAGAGTAAAAATTCAGGAAGGATAGCAAAAAATCATCTGGCAATATTTTTTCCGCAGCAGGAGAAGCTTTGCAAAATGTATGGGTTCAGTTATTCCCAAAGCAATGTTTTGTTACTAGCACAGTTGTGCACAGAGTGCCGTGGCTTCTGGATCCGACTTGCCCACGGCAAATAAGGTAAAGCCTCAGGCACATGTAATTTAAAATTCATTTCTGCTCTAACAGACAACTTTTGACTAGCACCTATTTTTATTTTATAAAAACAGGTCTCTCCATTTGCATTCCTACGGTTGCCAGGAGTGACACCAAAACCCTCCTATGTTTTGGGTGTGCTGTAGAAAATAATACTAAATAGAGCCTTTAAAATCCCTCAGCATGGGTGGCAAAGACCCCCTGTTTGCACGTCCAGTTCCAGCCTGCAATCGTTTGCTCATTTGCCACCAGACACCCTGGGTGCCTCCAGCAAGGAGGCATCTTGGTGGACGGAAGGTACTTGTCAGATTATGCCTAACCCTTTAAAATGTGGCCCTCACGCTGTATATTCTAAACAGTGTTTCCTAATTATAGGGAAAAGAAGATTCCCCAAACATTAATAATTCAGCAGACACTACCTAAAGAGATAAGCTCACACATGATATTTGGGATGGGCAACATGGTTTTTTGTTTTATTTTGTTTTTTCCCTTGTTTTATTTTATTTTGTTATTTCCCTTCTCTTCTACCACTCTTCATTATACTAATATTTAAAATAGCAAGTATTTATCCACAGCAATGGCTGTCAACAATTGTTAATATTTTAAAATAACACTTTGCATTAGAAGTGAAATCAAGGGAGGTTTGCATGTATCAGAGAAAAGAATACCGATCTAAGAGCTATTGTCCTGATGAAATGATTAGTTCATTTCTATATTATGCCATTCAAGTGCTACTGAATACCATCAAATCCTACTGACTTCCCTATAAAGCCACAATTAGATCTTTTATCTCATCATGACTTACAGATGGAAATCTCCAGTAACTTTGATTCTTCCGACTTTGGCATTTTAAATAAGTCACTGTAAATTTGTTAGGACTATGTGAACAATATAGAGCTAAGCGAAATATGTTTTTCATCTGTGGACTCTGGAGCTTCATCCTGGCTGGAGATGGCAAATGACAAGTAAAAATACGTCCCGTTCTTTTGGATCAGCCTGTCCCACTTTATCTAGTGGTTTCATACATCCACTAGAGAGATAAAGAAATGGCTTCTGCTCAAAAGCAGCTCACAATAGAGGAGCAAAAGTTTTTCAAGGCAAATAGGAAATCTATATGGTCAATGCTAGGTCATAGCCACCTCAGGCAAGTTGTATTAAGCCATGACTTCCATGAGTCTGTACGTGCTTTTCAAAGAGTCACTGCAACAAATAAAGAAATGCCAACTACAGTGATTTTCTTGTTCAATTTAACATAATATCAACACTAAACAGTTTTATTGACATTTAAACTTATACTAATTTTTTTGAAAGTATAAATCAAATAAAAATAAATGATACGTAACCATTTATATATGTAACAACTATGTAACAACTTTCTATACAGGAGGGCTAGCGAGTAAACTGAATTTGGAAGGGTAGAAATATTCCAAGCACCTGTTAGAAAAGAATTTTGATTTCTTCAGGAAACGAAATACCTGACAAAGCACAGCAAGATACATTAATCCACCACATTGTCCTTCTTGAGTCCTTAACCATATACAGTCAGAACAAACCGAAGGTCAATGGGTGAACCTACTGCTGAGGACTCCATAAATTACTAATTCAGAACACCAAAAATCCAAAACTATAACTATGTGCATTTGCGAGAAACAGAATGTCAGTCTCAATGACAAAACAAAGCAAGTAAAACCTGGTTTGCAAGACGCTTCATAGACACTTTTTTTAAATTGAAAAAGTAAATGAAATGAGAATCTTGAACAAAATTTGCAGTTATTGGTATTATGGACTACTAAAGAATGTTCCACTGCCTACTGCAAAAATGCTCAGGGCAATTAGCAACAGATAAATACCTCAGAGATCAAAAATATATTTGGGTTTTTCTTTGAACAGAATCTCTCAGAAGCTACAAATTTGGATTTCAAGGATTAAACCCAATGCCTACTAGAAGCCAGCTTGTTTTATCAAGGCACAAAGGAGAAGCAACAAATTATTTCTGCATGCCAAGGACTTCACTCAGACATGACAGTGAAGATTTGGGTAAATCCTTAACTGGTTCATTCAACCATAGCCATGATACTGGATACTTTCTACTCCACTTAGTAGAAGCAGCTCTGCTGGAGACACGTATATCAAGTACACACTAGCTTGATGCATATTTGACATACACAAAATGCATACAAGACCAAGGGCAGAACAGGAGTGCTTGGTGTTCAATAACTACTGGGATTAAAAAGCCTTTGTTCTTTCCATAACTACCTTTTTAAGAGCAGTGTGAAAAGTGTTTGTTTTCTTAATCTAGTTTAATTTCCCTCCCCCTGCAAAAGTTGAAAAGAGGCTACAGGCTAAATTCAAAGGATATCAAAGAAACTGTTTTACTTCTGAACATGTCAAAAGAACTCCAATTGAAAGAGGAAGCCAAAAGAGGAAACAGAAGATGGGAGATTCAGTCTAGAGTGGTGTCAAGCAAGGAGAACATGCAAATTTCCAGGATAATATTTGGTTATCATCTGTGTGGATATTAGAAGAAAAGATATTCTGTATGATGTTGTGACTTAAGACCACTTGTCATTACTTGGAAAAGAGACTCTCTTTTCTCAGTGAGGCTCCTGGCAAGGAAGGAAGGAAGATATAAGCAACAAGATAAACCTGTCTTGGGCAGTATTTACTTACACTGTTCTGCAATCAGTTAATGGTGGGATTCATCTTTATTAGTTCTGCCCACCCAGAAAAATGAGGTGACTCTGGTCTGTACCAAATACATAGGCTTCCCTCACAATAAAAAGCAAAGAGGTGAATGTGAAGGTGACTCTGAGTGTGTCTGGCTGCCTGGCTCTTTCCACCAAACATTCAGAAACCAGCAAGTGGAGCCTGTATCTTTAGTCTTAAGAAGAAACATATTCATAAATAAAAAGCCTTGGAACATCTTTCTGTGCACAGCTGCTAATTCCCCATGTCCACACGCATCAAAAACCACCTGTGTCCTGTCTGAACTAAGAGATCGAACATTTAAAACAGTCAAAGCACAAATGGATATTGCTGCGTCTTGGGTCCTGTGCTGCTTTGTGTGGAATTCAGGCATATCTCATGCTTTCTGTCCTCATCAGCCTGTATTTTTGCATCTTCTGAACACACCCATACCTTTTTTTCCCCACCCACCCCCCTACATAGCCCCGGCTCTCCCTGAATTAATTCCCATCTCACGTGCTGAAGCTCTGGGCTGTTTTGCCCTGCTGCCAGAGCCTCCCTGGGGCAGGAGGAGCAATATCTTCCTCCACGGGCATTACCCGAGTCACAGGGCCAGAAAGCCCGGGAGTACGTAACAGTCAGAGCCCTTGGCATGGTGTGAGAAAAGGTGAATTGTCAACAAACATTTCCTACATCTGATATCGTTTGTATGGAGAGCTACACTTTTAATAAAGCAGCAGCTGCCACTGCTGAACGATTAATCAATACTGGTAAGCTGACATCTTAAGAACTTGCTGAACTAAAGCTTTTCTTTTCCTCCTGCATTTACAAATAAAGTGCTCACTATTTGACTAAAGCCTGTCTACTTGACTGGAAAATATCAGAGTCCTATTTAAATGACATTTGCAGAGAATGAGATTTTATCCTGGTCGCTGCTCCTTATCGCTAATAATAACATCAGATTAGTGGATTTAGGCCAGCCGAGTAGCAATGCCTTTTCTGATCCCTTCTTAAAGCAGCTCTTTCCATCTGTCTAGCCAAGCTTTCCTCTGCTTGTATGGGCCAACGATTAGGTCTTAAATGGAGCTTCAATTGATACCATGTGGGATATCTATACAGAGGTTCATTGTGTTGCTAAGTTCCACCCAAGACACTTATCAACTCTGACCACTACTTGCTTCAAAAAAAATCAAAACACCTCGGTATTTACAGGTATAAACATTCTTACACTCTGTTGCCTGGTTGAATAATAATACTCCTAATGAGACAATCTGATTTTAAACACACTATTTGCTTTAAGATTTATTTTCCAGAGGCGCACAAAAGGTGCAGGATCATAAATTAGGCTGATACTGAACAGTGTCTCAGCTGCGCACTGCTGAGCACCCGCTGCCCGACTTCCCCACGGTCAGAATGGGACCCAGAGCAGCCCCTCAGCTGCAGGGCTCAAATCTGGGCTTTAGATGACTGAGCAAACAGATGGGTGCAAACACCACCCCCCACAGCACGCCAAAGCTGCCTTTAAAGCTACGGTCACTGTGTTTGTCATCCCTGTTTTTATTAGGGGTTGAGTCTAGCAGCATAGGAAAGATACGAAATCTAAATGCCAAATGCTCTCAGTAAAAACAGTAAAGCCAATTATAAAGTAAATCTACATTTTATTCCCTCACCCCTTTTTTGTGTTTTTAGTTTAAAGGTCATTTTGCCTTCCTAGCTACGCCACTTACAGTATGTTAATAACTGACATTTCCTCCTCTTAATACGTAAGGCAGGCCTGACAGCTGCTGCGCGCTGAAGATAAGATGTGAAACCAGTAGTTCTCCTAAGAAACCAGTGTTTCTAGATCATGTTAATCTCTTAACTCCCGCGCTTGTTTAGTTTTTAACGAGGTCCTGCTCATTCCTAACCTTGACCAAAAAAAGTGTTTCCACATGGCAGTCAGACTCAAGTACAGCTACACGCTGAAAGTTGCCTGACTTAATCAAGCAACGGCAGAGACATGAAATGAATATTTAGCAAGGTCAAAGTCAGACTGTTCTTTAAGAAGCAGCAATTGCTGACAGTTGAATGAACAGCACGCAAATCTGGGATCCTATTTTAATACCTACATAGTTTTACTATTTGTCATCCTGTTAACAAAATTACATTAAAACACAATATTAGAAATCAAAGAACATTTTTATGGAAGGGATACAGTCTGCTGTATATTTATGCGTGTCATAAAGTCTATAATGTATCTTGCATGAGACCATCTATCTTCATTTCATAGGGTCACAAAAAGTACACGCTACTTTTCCTTCAGGAAGCCTGTGGCATGTTGTGCCAGACATCAGTCATAATAAAACACGAAAAAATAAAATTTATTTCATTAAAAATACTACTGTATGAACTAAAATGGAAAACTTCAAATTTTTTAATTAACAGGATTGTGAGCACTGCTTATCTTTGAAAACAGCAAATTGGAATTAATCACATTTCGAGACCAAGTTAATATTCTCTCTCTTCTACAAAATGACTGTGATTGATCTAAATCTAGTTATTTCATGCAAAACTAGGTTAAATACTGTCGATCTTTATGACCACACAGAAAGAATTATCATGACAGACTACATTATTGTATTTCTATTGCTGGGTAAACCACAGTCTGTCCAATTGCAAGCTATCAGACGAAGGAGGAAAAAAAAAAAATCTGCAAATCTTAAAGAGAAAATGATGGCTCGGTCATGTTTTCACACACATCAATTCCTGAATTTGCCCCTTTGCTCCAAACCAGCAGCAAGCTTGCCCATTCACATGCGGCTTTCATAGCAAGCTGGGCACCAGCGAGAGCACCGAGCCGCGGCCATCTCATCGGCAGGACCTCCTGACTGCCCTGGCCTCCAAGAGCAGCAGTCTCCAGGTAGAGGAGACCTCAGGAGTACAGGGTGCTCCTGCGCGCGGTTGCTTCTCACCTGGGAAGTGCGACAGCAGCCTGCTACATCTGCTCTGGATATGGTGAGGACTGAGATATACACACACATACATGTACTGTTTTCTGTATACATCAAATTTCTATAAATTACCATGTGCAGAAGCATGCCAGGTATCTCAAGTATAGCTGTAAACCATTACAACATTGTGACCAACCAAAACGCTGTTAATATCTTGGTAATTTGGGATAATGAGGAATATTGAAAGTACAACAGTTTATGAACAACATCACTGAGCCTTTTTTGGCATTAGCACTTATATATTTTGGAGCTTGTCTAACCATCGTCTAACTGCTACCATTCAATATCATACCCCGCTCAGTAGCCCAAGCTGGTGGTTTATCAACTGCCTAAAGCTGATATGAATGAAGCCTTTTTTGATGGGCAAACGAGAAAGAAGATCTTCATACTGAGAAAGCCAGAGATCTATACAACATACAAAGAACTGATTTTAAATCCTTGTGCTTCTCAATAGAGAAGCTGGTGAGCAAGTACCGCGAGTTGTGAACGGTCTCCCACTTGGTGAACCTCACAGTTAGCACCAAGACCACAGTGCCCACTATTTCTCTGATGAATGTGATATCATTTTCCTCCTCGCCCTTACTTCAGTTTTGTATAAGGTCTTAAAGAAATTTCCTGCTAGCAAGAAGGCAATTGCAGAGTATGTAGTTATCCCAGGATAATCAAATTTCTGGAGGAGCAAAGGTCCTCATGTATACATGTTTTTTTTAAGGCTCCTTGGAGAGCAATTTGCTCACAATAATCACACACACCCTATATCCTTTTGTGCCTTATTGCTTAATTAGCTACTGGATGAAATGCAGTTCTGTTTGCATCAACTTTATGTCTATCGTAATTGCCCCGAGTTGCATTTCGAAGAGGAAAGATTGGATCAAATAACTACGTATATTTAGTTTGATTAATCATAAAAAAATCATTAAGGGATTAAAGTAAAACCATTTTACTCCAGTTGATCATGTTCAGCAATTTGAAATTATTTTATGATCCTGATCAATGTAATTAATGAGAATGGCTGTTAATTAGTTACACTAGCAGGTGGGCCATGAAAAATGTATTCACTTAATATCACAGAATATCATAGTATTAGAATTTGTGTTGATTCTCTAGCGCTCACAGAATAGGAGTGACCACTAAAACTAAACTACTCCAAACTACCCCAGACTGTATTCTCTCGACTTGCAGTATACACACGGGTGCTCAGTGCCACAAAACTACTATTGTGAAGGTGACAGAGAAACACAGGCATATGAAGATTTTAAGAACACGAACATTCTTGGTTTTGTGGTTATCTTTTTTCCAACAAGTCCCTGTACTAGCTCTCACAGCAAACCTTACAGGTTCATCAGGAATAAAACAGGTTCCAAAGAAAGTGGGACTTCACTGTCAGCATCTGGATAATTCTCCGTCTCTCTGGTCTTTTCAAGTGTTCCTCGCCTCCCTCCATGAGGAGGGAGAGTTCTCCAAGAGACACAAGCTCTTGGGTGTGAGCCCGAGGCAGACATCGCAAGCAGGAACTGTTGTGCAGTACTACGTAGCTAATCAGCAGCACTAAAAGTTTAATATTGGTTTTGAATATCACAGCGTCTGTGAGGGGTCCCCAACCCCAAGAATCCCAGCTCCCCACTGTACTTGAACGCAGTTTTGTATTTTCAAGAAACAAATGCAGAGAAAAGGTAAAAATGAAATATGGAAGGGAAAAAAATGTGTATTATGTAATGTCTGCTCATAATACACATATTAACCCACATATAAATCTTCCTACGAAACTTGTTTGGATATTCATGTTATTTGCAGACCATCACTTTGGCATAGACAAGACAAAGCAGTGTCTGATAACCATTAAACTCAAAATACTTCTTTAAAATCATACGACCCCTAGCTAATAGTCAAACATTCACAGCTCCATCCTTAAATATTAAGTGCATTAGAAATAATGATTTCAACTTACTATTTGGAGCTGAAGAGTTTATTCAAGATTAGATACCTGAAGCAGGTGAACAGGGAGAGTTCCTAGCCACGCACCCGGGCGTGCAGCAAAGTGACCAGGCGCTTGCTGCTCAGGACCCTCCACGTGAGCTTGAGCTCCTGATCAGTCCCCAGCTTGCTAGGTCACACATCTCAGCTACGCTCTTTGCAGAGGCTTTGTGTTTGTTTGCTTGGTTATTTTTAATATTAGCCCAAGAAGTAGTTAAGGGCTTCTCTGAGACCCTCATAGTGATGAATGAAGGGATAGCAGAGGTAAACCAGGATTATAAACCTTACGAGTGACCAATTCTCCAAGATTCTACTTTTAGAGGGGCTCAAATTTAATGAGCTCTCCTATAGCCATAATCTCTTATCAGCAGGAATAAAAAGGAAGAACTACATTTCAGAGAAACTGCTGCCCAACAAAGAGGGAGCAGCTGCCCTGAATTTGTTTAAAAAAAAAGAGGAAAAACAAAACAAACATCACCAATGCTTCTATAACATCTTAATGATAATCCCAGTGGACTGGATCCAGATTGCGAGAACTCAGCCTCAGCCTTACCTGCTGGTTGCAGCACTAAATATTCCGTGTACATAACTGTCGGCTTGAGCCAGTGTATATTGGCCTCTTCAGATGAAAGAAAATTGGTGTCGGCAGCCTCCTGAGCACATTTTAATAATCAGCCTGATCATGGGTGCATGGCAGCTGCTCGATTGATGGTGTTAGACAGCGAATAAAGAAAGATGCCAGCAGTGCCCTCAGATCTGACATAACGAGGGAAACATCAGTCATTTGGCTAAAAGGCTCATAAAGGCTCCATCAGCTGTGACACAGGAGTCTGTCTTATGCAAAGCTAATGAGGAAATGTGGCAGTGTTAGCATTCTCTTTAGACAGTAACAAGTTGCGAGTGAGCTGCATTTTAGATGAAATACCCAGTTGAAAACAGAACAGTTGTCGTGATCTTCGCCTAAATAATATGCTGATGTCTGGGAAAGACTGTTTGAAATCAAAAGATTTTGAAAGGGTTTTATGGCAGCCATTCCCAGCAGTCTGCATATTGATTCTTCATTGATGCTGTGCGTATCAATGCCAGCACGTGAGGCTCATCTCACCAGACCTTGACCATCCGCACCAAATATCTCACAGATTGTGTAGACTATTCCACCTTCATGCCAGGAACCACCGGGGGTCCTCTCAGCACTGAGTAGCAATGTTTGGGCACAAGTGACAAATACTCATTTATCTGCGCAAACGCGAACGGGATGTGATGGAGACACAACCACGTAACCGGGTCCTACGCTGGCCTCACTCACCACAGGTGTTTTGGAAACAATACCTCCAAGTCATCCGAGAACAATGCCCACCTCAACTCTGTGAATATTTTAAGACAGTCATCCTGCAGGATGCTATGAGCAGCTAATGCAGCCCTTGTATTGGGTTGCAAAGTCAGAGAGAGGAGCAAAGCCAGGAGAGCTGCTCTGCAGAATAAGGTAACAGGAGGCAAGAGGAGACTCACAGATGAACTTTTACTTTCAGTCAAATTTCCATTTCTAACAACTTCTTCCAAGTTCAGCTTCCTAGCAGGCTGATAAATTGCACTAATTATAAAAACGACCTTCTCCCCTTCTACTTTTTTTTCTTCCTACCACTGCTTCAGTCGATAGATTTACAGTCTAATGTGATTTCTGTGTATGCCATGAGAGCCATTCCAATAGCAACAGGGCATTATGAAAAAAAACAGTCAAAAGGTAATTAGAAATCTTGCTGAAATGTTATGTTTGTTACGCAAGGATTACAATGAATGATTCAATGAGCCTCAAAGTTCATCCTTAACATTGATAAGTGAGTTTCTGCCAACAAATGCACAGCTGGTGACAGCAGGGATTCAGGGTTTGGGAGGGACGCACACTTCTAAGGCAAAATTGGAGACAGGGATTAGAATCAGAGAAAACAAAGGAGGCCTTTTATTCCTGGAAATGTTAAAGTAATTTTTCAGTGGTAAAGGAAATGCCATTTCTATAACACACACCTAATCTTTTCTTAGTTTTGATAGCTTTAGCTACACAGGCAAAAAGTGGGATTCTAACGTCAGAACAAGAAAAGGGCAGCAAGGATTTCACACTCGGTTCCTTGGTCACGGTGGTACTAGTTACATCACGCTTAGCCTCTGGTGCTCTTGGGCTTATCAGCCCACCAGCATCTCTAGCTCCTGTTCACAAAGCACACAGAATAATAAAAGAATATTGACAAGTTTGGCTAATTTGGTATTGAAAGAGTCATCAGGTCAGAGATCCTCACATGCTACCAAATAATTGTGGACTTACAGAAGTTTCACATAGCCCTAACATTGTACTGCACACAGCACCAGCACGATGCTACCCAGCAAACCACAGTTAAAGCAACGTAACCTGCAGGAGAAAGCAACCTCCTTGGCTAACTTCTCTCAAGAGGTTCTCCCCAGGTATTCTCAATTGCTATAAATAATTGGTTCCATTTTTATTAAAGGGTCCATCTCAACTGATCTTTATCAGTCCTCTGAATGACCACTTGAAACAAGTCTCACTCATGGACCATAGCTGTTCTTAAGGTTAATTAATTAATGGTTGTGAAGCCTGTTGAGATCCTAAAATGAAAAGTACTATACTGTATATTAGAGTTAACACTGTACATTAGGAAAAAAACCCCAACATTTTCATGCGAAAATTATTCTCTGGCCACCTTTCAGACCTGCATGCTCTAAGGCAACTTTGTTGAACTGCTTTCTTTGCAGTAATGACTTGCAGACTCCCCTACCTTTCCAGGGAAGAAACTTCAAAACTGCGCCAGCCCTCTGGAACACCCTGTCAGCATCGGAGAGCTGCACTGCAAATGGCCCAAATGTGGAATTTTTTAACAATAGGGCTTTATTTCTGCTGAAAGTTAATATCACTGAGGTATTTCACTGTTTTATCTGGCTCCATTTGCACTTATATTTGCTTGGTAATGCAGCTTTGCCAAGTTACACTAATATAAATTATAGATTATTGTACTGGGACACATTTTTTTCAACTGCTATGTTAGAGCTGTTCAATTTGTGAGTGGTATTCTTCTCAGTTTACTTTCTGCAATGTATCTGGTCTATCCAGATTTCCATTTAGTATAATGTATTAGGTTAAGGTTATAAAGTGCCTAGTTTGAGAGAAGCCGGTGAAATTTTCCTGAGAAATAAATGCATGCCCTACAGCCATTTTTGCAAAATACTAAATGGTAAACAATTACAATGCTTATGCTAAGCTCCATGTTAACAGCTACACATATTAAAGACTGACACACAGAACACTGATACAGCAATGACTGTACATAACGTATTTAAAACCATATTTCAAAGCTTGCAACATGCCAACATGCAAATTAATAAATTCTCCTTTCCAAATGTCACCTGCATGGTGATTTCCTGCCAGCCTGAGCGTCATTCTCCCGAGCAGTAAAAGTAACACAGTCAATCTCCTCTGAATCCTATCTCCCCTGCTTCCTGCAGGGTCCCCGGGAGTTTATGATTCATATTCAGAAAGCTGTATGCAGTAGCCCTTTGGGGATGTATATTAATGAAGAAATTTTCTCACGCCAGAGCTGCCTCTTTATTGGAGTAGGAAGGGTACAGTCTGTTCTGAGCAGCTTTTTAATTTTTCATAATTAACCCTGCCAGAATTAACATCGGTGGCATCACTGACAGCAAATTAAAGAAGCCACATCAGCAGAGTTAAAGCTTTTCCTCTCTGCCTTTCCCTCTCCCTCCTGCCTCTATTTTGTGTGTGTTTAAGGAGGAAAGTTCCTAGAGTCCGTCAAGGCAATCGTCTTGTCATTGCATGGAGAGCCCTGCTGGGGTAGGCATGAAGAGAGCGTTTTTCGACTTCCCTGCTGCTAATACCAACCAATTTCAGCTCTTAACAGGCCACGTGCCCATAGATTTGCAGCAAGGATCCATGGTTTCGGTTTCCTCCGCTCCATGAGGTACAGTGCTTCACCTGATCTCCGCCACGAGCTGAGGGAACCGAGATCTAAAGCCCGTTGCCGTGTTCAGGCAGCCTTTTCTACTGACAACGTATTAAAAGACAGATCAGCTGTGCTCTGAGCCTCTTTAATCTACCTTCATATCGGTTCCTTTTAAATAACCCGGGACAGATGATGAAAACACACCATGAACACCAAGATATCCAAACAAACATTTTTCTTCTCTTCAGCCAGAGAGAAGCACGTTAAGTTTCAATATTCCCATAGCCACTTAAATCCAGAATTGCACTCAAGGAGGGAAGAGCTAGCAGCCTCCCAGCAGAGCTTTTCCAGGGCGCACACAGGAGGGGAGAGGGCTGGAGGAGAAAGCCCGAAGGCGCTAGCCCACCCGCCTGCTCCGAGAGCCAGGGCTTCCGAGGTCAAGCCCAGGCTGCCTTACACAAATATTTTCCCCCTTGTTTGATCTTTGGTGAAAAGTGACAAATTATAAAAGCTGAAAGGTCTAACAAAGCAAAGATAGGAGAAAGCTGCTGCTGTTAGAGGCTCACAGCAAGCAGTAGTGGTTGAACTAAAATCAGCGCTATTCATTCATCTACCTACCAATTTCAGTGGAAATCATATTTATTGATCCTCTTATTCCCTCAGTCTAATCATAGCTTTTCTTTACCAATGAATGTAACTTGTGATCATGGTCACTTTGCTTTCTACAGGGATGAACTAAGCTGGCCCAGGTCTTTCTGCTGAATCATGCCAGATTATGATGGTTTAACAGCCCTCTAGGAGACCTTCCAGCACTACCCTGGAGCTGCTCTGCACTTGCCTTTTTTTCCCTCTCCCCCTGCCTCACTCTTTTCTTCACAGGGACCTCGTATTGTGCCCTAGTTGCAATTCCCAAGCACCAAAACACCTGCCTGGACCTCAGAACACTCCTGTAAAGAAAGACGCACCTTTTGGCTTAATATGACCTGCGAGTCATCTCCCAGTGATTACCTGGAATGATGTTATTGTATCATATCCCTCCAAAAAGACTAAACCAACCATAAAGCCAACAATGTTTTCAGAGAGAGGCAAAGGTTGAAGGAGCACAATAGGGACTTCCACCAGTGGGTGGCAGAAGTCAGGGAGAAGACGAGAGTTGCGGGACGCGTGGGGCAGCAAACGGAGCTGCACGCACAGCCCGCGGGTGGGCAGTGCTGGACAGGCACCGATGCAGCATTCATGCACTCCTTGCACGGCCACGGCCTAAACACAACCCGGGAGCAATTCCAGTCTGCCACAGAGATCACCAGAGGGTAAGAAATTGATTTACATTCAGCGGCCCGAAAGGTCATAATGATGGGCTGCAGATTACTTGCAGATATGACAACAGCATCAATTGCTTCAACTATAAAATTAAGTGTGCATGTATGCATGTGGCTGTAGATAAAAATGTATACACAGACCTGTGAGAAGAAAACTAAACAACTGCTAAATAACTTTCTGCAATAAAATCAGGAGACAACTGGATTTTTGCAAAAGGTGTCATTAAGATGTCTTCAGAAGAGTTTTCTTTATTAAAGCACTAAAAAGCAGAGGGTAGTGCAATGCTGGCACACAAAGATGGAGCAGAAGACAGACACAAAAGGTCTTTGGTATTCTACACATCTCCTACATCCCCAGTTGCAGTACTCAGGACAGAGTCAGGCCTGATTACCTTGTACTATCTACAAAACCAAGCAGCTACGTAACCAACCTTGCTAACGTGCAATTTAGAATTATCATTTCATAATAAAGAACTGTGGTAAAGTGATAAACACCACAGTGATAAAGTGCCCCTGTGATAAAGCAGTAATGATAAAAACTCTACTGCACAATGATAGTGGGAACTGATGCCAGTACAGCCCAATGAAAACTATGAGGGAGTAAAATGCGAGAGTTGGATTGTAAGCTGGTCCTCTGCTTGAAAATGAATAAAGTAAAATTATAGTGTATGGAATAGAGTAAGAGTTCTAAGTACTCATTATTAGGGAAGAACAACAGCCCTGTGTGGGAATGAGGTCAGGACAGCACTGCTCACAGTGGAAGGAAGGAAGGTTTTTGGCACCAACTTACTATAGTCCTACCTGAAAGGTAGGAGAAAATGAAAGAGACCGACATGCTCTGAAGACAAACTCTTGGATTGGCTACAGCCCCTCCGTGACCTTAATTGCTTCTGTGGGGATGTCAGTTTGACTCATCAGTAAATTGCCTCACACATGACTGCAGTCCTGGCCCATAGTCGTGGCCTCCTTTAACTTGCCTAATCCTTCCAAAAGCCTGAAAGACGCTGGGTGCTTCAGCTGGCTCCCGGCAGAGACCTCCCAGAAAACCTTACAGCTGCTGGGGAATCCTGGCACAGAGCGCCTCGAAAATCCTCACACAATTACAAGCCATTCCAGCGGGCAGCCAGATGTTCATACATCTGTGAGTTGGCCAACTGAGTTTAGGACTGTTCCCTTCCCAAAGGTCTGTAGACGGACAACCTAGCTGGGAGTGCTTCAAAGAGGGAACGCACATCAATGGGAAGAGCCAAGCAGCGCTCCGAGTGACTGGGAAGGGGGTGGGAGCTCGGGGTAGACAAATCTAAACCATTCATCCTGCGTGTGGCTGCAGTAAAGGGAAAAGCAACAAGGACACAGAGACGTTTCGACAAAGGGCTGGAATACAAATCACGGGAAGTGAGATGATTTCTGTAATAACCACCTTACAACCAGAATGCCAGTTTTACGCCCCGCACAGGGAAGCTGGTTTTACTGTTAGATGGGGTGCCACTTTGAGTGTCCAAGGTGGCTCAAGGTTTTTAAGAAGATTTGTTATCAAGACAGGCCAATATGACTGAATTCATTCTTGCTAGGAAAAAGATAACTTTGAAATGACTGCGCAGAACTATTGCATTTCCTATTAGGAAACCTTTAAACACAGCAAAGGTGGCAGGGGGAGAGGGAGACACTCTTCATCGGCAGTTAAGAAAAAAAAAAAACAACAGCAAAAAACAAAAGCAAAACAAAAGTGCAGACATCATTTCACATTTGGAAATAATGAGCTAATATCTGCTATCAGTGACAGCTATGAAACTCATATTGACTTCAATGCAGGCTGCAAGTGTGCATCTAATTGAAGAAGCCGGATCACAAAACCTAAGGAAAATCATTTTGCTCAGAGTAATGAATAAGCCATATTATTCTGCCAAGTAATATCATTGCCACAAAGTCTCAATGAGTTTACGAAACAGATTGATATTTTTATTAGTAGAGAGTAGATTGAAAGACAGAGTAACAAAACAATATGAGGATGAAAAGGTGGTAAAAGAAAGCAGGCTTACTGGGCCAAATGGTCTTTTCATGTCCATAAATTGCTAAGTGTATTTCTAATTAATTTCTCCATTCAAACAGCCAGAAATGAAGAACAGAGGCTTTAGAGTGTGCTGTGAACTCAGGAGAGACTCTGTAGACTTGGACAAATAATAGCATAAAATGGTTTATGAAACCAGAGGGTTTATGGTCTATAAATAACTTCCATGTATTTTTATTCTTTACACGTACAATATTACTGAGGACTGGATGATAGCTTTTCACTGCTGCCTGGTTGACTTCTTCCACATACACACCCAAGGTAATGACGATATTGATCCTGAAGAGACATTTTTGGAGACAGATAAAAAAGCCACACATCTGAACTAATAGGGCCCAGCAACTTTGTGGTAAAGCTGCGGTCCTTTAGGTGAATAGCAATCAGCTATGCAGTTTAAAACCCACATCCTAATATCTTCAGGGGTCTGCGACCAAAAGAGAGGGGGGAAGGGGGAAAGAAAAGGAGTAAGACATCTAAAAAATGACTTGGGGCACTCACTGCCTTTAACAGCGCTTCACATAGCTACCATTTACATTTTTGCCAGTCCTAATATTATTTAAATACAGACCTAAGATGTGTGTGTTCCTCAGTGTAAACAAGAGCCTTACTCTGATCAGAAAACGTTTCTGATCTTTAGGACTTCAGCAAGCCTTTTTTTTTTTTTTTTTGGTTAAATGTGCAATTCAAAACGTGCCTAATTCCTAAAATCCATATATGTGACACTGCCTGGGTTTCCATGACTACTGCTCTGAAAACCATATTAATTATTCAAGAGGTCCACGCTTTTCTCCCTGCGCTCCATAAGGAATGCTGGGAAGCACTGTCTGCCTTTACAGAGCAATACAGATATTTAAAAGGCCTGCAAGGCTGGCTTTAAATACCACAGATATTTTCTTACAGCACTATGACATCTACATGATAGTGCCCATAAATATTATTTAAACACTCCAGTACATTAGAAAAACAAAACAAAACCCCTCTCTCCTCTGCTTTTTCTCCTTCTATATTTCAGCAGTCTTCAAAAAGGTGCTTTAATCGCAGCTTCTGTTTATCATCCTGATATAATCCTATTTTAAACAAAGTCAGCCAGCTAGCATGCAGTAGGGATTAATCGCCTGTGTTTTTCTAAAGGATGTAGTTTCAAATTGTAAAACTTGCATTAAATGAAATTTCGCACATCAGCTGTGACTAAGCATCTGTTTGCCGTATCTGTTGATCTCTGGGTGCTTTAATAACCGCGAGCAAGGAAGGCAGCGGCGCTTCGCAGCCGGCATTATCCAAAGGCACCACAGCCACACGAGGAGCACGGGCTCAGACTCGGGCACTGGCGGCACCACCGAGCGATGGTCCCGGGCCTGGTCCCAATCCCTGATCCCGTGTGTTGGATTTAGCTGCCCAAAAGCAGGGTTAGAGAGCCAGCGGGATGGATTCCACCCTCAGTGGGAGCCAGGCAATAGAGTTCCCCCAGATTTATACCTGTGTGACTAGAAGCATAATCTGGGCTGGCATCAATCTTCCCGACACAGAGCCGCCCGGGACCTCCGAGCAGCCTATACGTTACACTCAGACCTCCCATACGGAAAAGGCCTCTGGAATGTAATAGAAAATGATTGCTCCTCTGTAGAATTTTCTAAGTCAAACTACTATATAAAATTCCACTGCTGAGATTTATTTTAAATCTCAGTTAAATGCTCTATATTCAATCCATATCTTATCTGTAAAAAGAGTAATCCCTATTAATTTCTATAGGTTTAGGGATTTCTTTGCCTTTTAAAATTTTTTCTTTCCTTCCTTCCTTCCCTCCCTCCCTCCTTCTTTCTTCCTCTCCAGAACCTGCAGGTTCTTCCCTGTTACACTCTCTAGTAACATCTAGATGTAGTAAATGTAGATGCTACTAAGCAAAGGTTTAAGAGTGCCAGGTGAGGTGAACACGAGCTTCCCTAAAGAATGAGCACAGCCTTTTTCTTAGTCCTATCACTGCAAGGAAAAATCAAACAGGGAAAACGGAGTTCCCAGAGAAACCTACTGAAGTCGAGATGCTCCAAACTGACCCAGGCACTCTGAGCACAACCAGATACATGGCAGGACACAATCCAAAAACCACAGAAACATTTTTATATCTTTTTTAACCATGGGCAGTCAGCAGGTCACTGTGCCCCCCTCTCCTGGCGCATCCCCTCAGTTGCTCCCCCTCTTCCCACCCTGTTTAACTGGCTGCCCTCGATTTTATTTTTCTTCTCCTCTCCAATACATTTCACTAAGAGGGCACCAGCACTACTATTATTATTTACTATTCAGATTGCAGCTCTAGTGCCCACACTGTGCCTTCTTTATTACTCCCAAGTTCTCACTTGCCATACAAAGTACTCCATCCAAACACAGATAAAACGTAATTTCCTCAAGAGCAAGGTGTGAACTGAGCATACTTAATTGTGCACCGTTATAGCAACTGTATAATGTTGCAATAAAATTCCAAAACAATGTGATTAAAAATTATACTGAACGAGGATACCAAGGTGCCATAGCCAGTCAAAGCGCATTTATCCAATCTAAATTATATGCTAAGCAAATAAAATAAACATGCAATTTGCTAATTAAAGTGCACTCTTATGTATCCTGTAACCACCATAAATTATACAGCAACATTTAATTTTTTGACTGTTTAGCAAGGTTTATGACTCTGCTTTATTAAATTAAAGCCAGAAAAAAAAGGGGGGAGGGGGATTAGTATGCACTACCTTTTCTCCTTTTATTTTGGCTTTTTTTTTTTTTTTTAGATAGCTTTTTTTTTAATAACGGTACTTCTCCTATAACAATATTTTAATTTTATTATTGATTTTTTTTGCTTTTACTTCCAACACGTGTACTTCACCCGATTCAATGGCTGCTGTTTGCTGTTCCAGGAAGCATTTTTGCTCTAAGAGCAGCCATATCATTTTGTTGACCTTATTTCAATGATCCTTTAAAAAGCAGCCTCTGCTCAGAGTCCCCATACTTGGCCAACGACATTTTCCTCTGAACAGGACGAGCATTTCCAACCCCTTCATTTCCACCAAACCCGCATACAGGAGCTCACTGGGTCTGAGGAGAAGCTGCAAGTCTTCCATCACCTGAGGCCAGATGATAAAGGCACTTCTGAATCCCACCAGAGGGGAAACTGCCAACAGTTGGGGTTTATTTTCTTTTAAAACACAAGAAAACTCTCCGAATTGCATTCTGCCTGCAAACAAGGTCAGCTCTGTTTTAGACAGCTCAGAAACAAGGTTTTACCCCCGACTTTGGGCAGGTAAAGGGGCACAGGAGGTGGCAGTGGAAAATGCTGCTCTATCTTGGTCTTCTGATTTCCTTGTGGCTTATCTGAAAACTTACAGTCTGTTTATACAGGATTAGTTATGGTATTTGACACTCTTCCAAGCTTCACTCTTCTCTATTTTCCAAACCTCCTCTTCCCTTCGCGCTTGCATGAATGACAAAATGCCAATAATTAATAAAGTGAATATAGAAGCAAGGTGGTTTATTTTTTTCATGGCCACTATCCCAAGATTAACGATCCTCAAAATTTGCCATCTAGGTAGACTTTCAAGATCCCTGTATCTAACGCGCTCTTGTAAATTGAGCGCGCCAGATTACGAGACAACCTTTGTAGGCTGCTCCGTATTACCTCCACCATTAAAACAGAGTTGAATGTCCAGTGGCATGAGGACAAGCTGTGCTGTTTCCAGGAGATGCCTGGCTCTCACTGCCCATACCTCTGTGCGCCACTGACACATCCAGCCGCCTGCAAGTGCCGGGTTAATCGCCGACTCCTTCGCCTTGCCTGGTAGCAGCGCTTTTGAGACGAGTTTGGCAGATCCCTACACGTTCTACATGATAAAGAAATGCAAATCCAAATAAAAGAAAAAATAAAAAAAAAAAAAAAAAAAAAAAAAAAAAAAAAAAAAAAAAAAAAAAAAAAAAAAAAAAAAAAAAAAAAAAAAAAACAACACCACACCCAAAACACCCAGCCTTTCAGTTAAAACTGAGTATCATTCCAGGATCCCCAAACACCACAATCCAAAAAGGATACAAACACAATAACTGTCACTTTTGCAACCTTCTTATAGTGCATTGTTGGAAACGACCAGTATTAACATGCTAATATCAGCAAATTTGCTTAAAACTCAGATTGTATAGCTTTGTCAAGAAAACCTAGAAATGAACAGATACCTCGCAGAGATTCGATGGCAGAGCCTCTCCATGGAGCGGGGCTTCTTACAAGGAAGTGCTTGAAGAACCCTTTTTCCAAGCCTTTAATTGCACTTTAGAATGATAATATTGTTTCACACATGCCTTCCTTTTAGCGACCAAGATCAGTACATTTGTACTTTCTGTTGGTTACAGATGCCTTTTTAATTGGTATTACTTTGCTGGGAGGATCATGGAGTTAGCTGCTTTATTCACAGTGCTGCCCAATTTGCAGTTTTGCTGCAAGACTTTTTTTCTTAGAAATACTCCTGAATTCCTCTCTTTAATGAATACTGCCTCTCACTAAAACAGGGAAATAGTTTTGCCACGTAATCTGCCTCCTGAAACCTTGCCTAAAGACAGTTCTTGGTTCATTGGTAATTCATTTTTTGGAAAATGAGGAAAAAGAACATTTTTCTTTTTGAGGGTTGTAGACCATCCTTTTGCTAATTATTCCTGCTGACTGGCTTTAATACTATTGCTTCTGCATTGAACAGAAATAGCTAGATTTCCTTGAAAACAACATGTTGCAATTAAGGAGAAGAAGAAAAAAAATTCTTGGTCTTATATGCATACAGAAATATGTAGCCTAGAAAATACCCATTACATCCTCCTCGTGGCAGGGAGGAACAAGGAGCACAACTCACCATCTCGCAAGTCTCTGCTTATGCCATGTGATTTTCAGCACCGAGACCAAAACAGTCCCTGAAACCCTTCACGTTTGAGGATGCATCCTATTTTCTGCTTGCTGAATTACAGCTCCATCTGCCCTGATTCGGGGGGATTGGAACCAGATCTTGGAGTAAGAAAGTTGGTGCCAACAGCTTGCAGAGCCAGCACCTATCAGAGACACACGGTGGCTTTAACACAAATGGAGCGAGTCAGGAAGCGCTGCCAGCCCCAACATGCTGCTGCAGAGACCCGCGCGCCAGGGGGTCCAAAGGGCCCATGGGCTACACGGCCGCTGCGCCGTCTACATTCTGGGCCCAGCAATGGCTGGTCCAGCTGCTTATCAAACTTCCCACATTTACATATGACCTTCTCCACTCCCTCCTCCCCGGCTGGGGAAAATCAATAGCGCTTTGTTGTAGGGTTATGAGAAATTCCAGAAGTGCAAGATAAGCTCATCTCTCGCTTCAGCCATAATAGCCAGCGGAGCTCAAGGGAACTCGCAATTACCAGGGCTGTGGCTCGCTATTTCTGTGTTGTTACAACTTAAGGGCATTTTGATGCAGGAAAAATAAGAGCTGCCATAATTCCCAATTTCTGCAGGAGATTTGCACCTTACACATCCAGGGCACCCATAGGGTCTGAACTGTTGGAAAAATGAAATCCATAGCAAGGCCCCTGCCACCTTCTCCTCCTCCCAACATTTAACAGCAAACTTACTTTCAAACCAAAAGAAAAACACATAAACTATTTTAATTATTTCCCAAATTATTTTGGATTTTTTTTTTTTTTTGTAGGAAAAGCCCACCCATAAATTACAGCCCTAACTCAAGCATCTTGCTTTTAAAGGATTCTTATCTATTTTACTAGTGTAAAGCCAGAGTAACCCCATAGGGCTAAGTAGCATTACACCAGATTTACTGACATATATAAAGGAGATTGCAGCCCTGCCTGTTGACCTGTGCAGGATTTTTGCCTAAATGATTACAGCAAGACAAAGCCTTTTGACAGTAAAAAGGAGTGAAATTGAACTAAAAAAATAGTAATAAAAAAGTACAACAGAAAATACAAAGCAATTATCTGATTACTAATAGGGAGAGGTACAGAGCCGCAATGGAGAATGTTCAAGGGATTATCCAGCTTTGAACGACGCTTGCTTAGCAGCTGCTGCCGAGTGCTGCCTTGTGTACTTGGCACTGAGTTTCATTAATGATAATCTACAGTGTTTACAGCCCATAGGCCTCTAAATATGTTAAGAACCTTTTTTATTTGTATTTTATAATCCTTTTCCCTTATGTTTTATGCTTTTCTTGATATTTCTGAGATCTGAGGAGGTTTATGTTTCAAAATGATTCATTGTGCTCTGACAACTGCAGAGCAAGATTGCAGTAAATGTTCCCTTGTTATCGAGACTATGTATTTATAAACAGAAAGGAATACCATCTAAATTCATACCAGGCTTTGGATCACCACCAACTAATACATTCATATGCCAATATACAGCGCTCCAGTGTTTACATGCAAAAGTAAATGTCAGGCAGAGGTGTCTTTGCTGGTTACTAGATATTACTCAGTCACTTCTTGGACCTGTCAGGTTGCAGCAAATTGAAACTGCTTTATTTTTGACATTGCATTTGACCTGAACTTCATTTGGAGGAATCCTGCGTTATTCTAAGGGTATCTTATTGATTAAAACACATATTTTTCCTCCCCGCCCCCCCCTCCAATTTGGTTTTCAAATCCTTGCCTGACCTCCTCTTTATGGCAACTCTTAGGTGATACTGAGAAAACAGAGTGTAATTAGGAGCACCATTCTGTTAAAGAGGGGACTGTGTATTACTTGGTACACCAGAAAGAAGATCATAATTCAAAAGCCAAGTCACCGCGCCCTGGCTGTAATCATTTTGACACATGGGGTTTCAGCGGCCCCGATTCTGCCCTGATAAAACCGAAGAAGACGATTGCTCCAAGGCAATTAGCACAGTTAATTTGGACACAGCGCTCCACACCTCAGCAGCCTCCCCTCTCCCCTGCGCTAACAGGGGTCCGTGCTGGTGTCCCCACCGCGGGGATGCCAGGCGGTCTCCTCACCACCAGCCCCACGCGGAGCTCCGTGCCAGCCCCGCTCCCGCTGGCACCGCGGGGCACCGGCCAGCCCCGCAAGCCACTGCGGGTGACGTGGGACTCACCCTGGTGCGCCGAGCTCAAATATGCACGTGAAAGAAACCCGCTCCCCTCCTCAGTACCATTGGTTTCTATAGTAACAAGAAGGAATCTCTGCTCTTCTCTAAATTTTTTTCCCCCTAATGCTTTTTTGCAATACTGTATGAAACCTTTTTTTCTTTTCAAGCCTCCACAGCTCTCCCTTTATATCCTCATTTACTCAATTAAAGAACAATAGACTGGATAAAAAATGGGGATGGGGTTTAAATTTTAAGCAATATAATCCCGCACATTAACTATCTGTGGTCAAGTCCATCTCTCCTGGGCCATTTTATGACTCAAGCATTTCAAAGTAAATACTTTAAAACAACGGTACATCATAAGAGTTAAAAGGGGTCAAGAGGATATTTACTTAACCACAAGTTGACTTTTTAACTTAGAAATATTTGAGCAGTTACTGTATTTAAATGAAATCCATCTCTACAGTGTCCCCATAAATTACTCGGGAACTGCAGGGCTCCCATCCATGTCGTGAGTCACCATCCCGGTGCCTGCAACTTCTTAGTGCTCGCAGAGCTGTGATGTTTGCTGGCTTTGTTATTGTCCCTTCTCTGGGGGCTGCATTTGCACAGGAATTGCTAGGGCTTGTAAATATTGTATCTGCCTTGTTGTAATCACTAGGCAAACACATTTGCACTCCATCATATAACAGAACCTAAGAGCTCTAGAGCCATGAAAAATGTCCCTAGCAGAAGTTTGCCTTAAAAAAAATAAGGAAGCAAATCTTTACATCAAAGAGACTAACAGAGGTAAACAAAAACAGTAATATAAAGATATGTTATTTTGGGTCTACTACTCTCCCCCATCAGGGAAAAGGGAAGAAACAATCATCATTCACAACATAATGATGCCATTTAATGCTTTGCTATAAAAACAATAATGGGCACTCATTTTCAGCGCCCATAAATAACTTTCTTTTATGGTCAACTCATTTAGTCTTACACGTTTACCTGGAAAGTTTAATATTCCTGCACACACAAATCAATTACTGTAGGTAGCAAGTCAAGGTAAGCAGAGGAGAGGCCGATTCTATCGGGCAACTGCAGACAAGACCAAATTCATCCCTAATGTCACTCCAGCAGAGCAGAGTGGCACACAGGACAGCTTCTGTGCCCGAGTCCGAGGGAAGCGTTGAGTGCAAGTCCTGGCACTACAGCTGCTATCGTGACCTCAGTGCTGTCTATTTATCAACACAGGCAACATTGGGAAATCTTTGAGGGTCCAGCCCCAAAATGTGCAGGGATGAAGTCATCTCAGAGCACTTGATGGGTCACGTTACAACTTTTATGTGAATTAATCTCAAAAAGACAAGGTAAAGAAAAAAAAAGAAACAGTTACTGTATTGTTTCTTTTGATAAGCAGAATAACCCATCTCATATTTTTAAATAATTTGTTAGATTCAAGATGGCAGCTCCAGACGTAAAACTGTCTACAGCGGGTCCTAATCCTGCAAATCAGCGCATGCATCCACACTCTACCTCGTCATCCATCATTGCTCCCTTTCAAGTTTCCTATACAGCTTTCTAGGATGAAAATTCACTGTTTACTTCCTCACCTACGCTAGGGAATAACAGCAATTTATAAAGTAAAGAGACTGGACAACTGGTTACAAAATATGAATTTGTATAGGAATTAAAGAAACATGACAATGCTATATTTCTTTCAAAAGAGTTAGTCCTATCACAGAAACAGCTGCTCAGTATTAATTGTCTTCGATTGCCAGCAATAACTTGTCCCTCAACTAACATATTTCCAGTTTCTTAGAAAAATAATTACCAAGTGTTTGCTCCATGGGCACTAATCATACTAGTAGCTATCAATTTGCAGAGATGTTGTTCCATATCAGCACAGAAGCATACTGTGCATCTACAAAGAACCATTTTCAGCAACAAATTTCAGTCCTTTTTTGGAACATCCATGCATTAGTACAAAAAAACAACACCTGCACAGCAACAAAAACAAGAAACCAATCTCAAACTCACAGCCCCTTTGTGAGAAACTAACCTAAGAAAAGATGTATATAACCAGGTTGCTTATTTCAATGCTCACCGGTCAATGTTACTCTGATATTAACAAGGATTGAAATAGCAAATACCTGGTGATCTGCCAAAAACTGTGGTACCTACTGTGCATTTTTGCTCTCTGCTTCTCCAGGGAGAAAGCACTGCACCACTTCTCGCACAGAGAGACCTATTTAACAGGGTGTGCCAGTCAAAGAAAGCTCAAAAAAACCTCACGTTGAGAATCAAAAGAAAAATATGCACCACAGCTAGCTTCCATTGCCATGTCTTGAATGGATTTAATATACCCCAAACTAAGAAAGTTGAACAGATTAATGGTACAGAAGAGTACAAGATTTGCATTATTAACTAAACTGCTGTTTCAGAGAAACTCTGTGAAAGCAGGAAATGCATCTCTGCCAGCATTAGCCTACACCGAGGGCTACTGAGGTCTCAGAGGGGTAGAAGCGATTTCATCACCTTTTCTCCGGTTTTCCCTATGTATAACTCTGGATCCTGCTTACACAGGATCAATGCCAGCTCATCTCGACACGTCGAAACAAAACCGCAGAGTATCTGCTGTGGCCACTATTATGAGATTATGTAGCAAAACAAGAATATCCAGTTGTTGGTCATTGATTTATCTATAAAACAGTAACTGTAAAAATGACGAAAGGGGCTCTGTACTAGATAGTCTTGTGAAACAGTTTATTACTTAAGCATTAATGACCCGTTTAGAGGTCTTTACTGGTCAGGTAATGACCAGCTAAAGGAGTTAAGGGCCCGAGGCCAAGCACTCCAATAAAGTCATGCATACAGTAGGTGTTTGGCTCCTCCAAGTGCTATTAGGAAAGAAAAGAGAACGGGGTAATGAAAGACACGTCCAAGAGGCACTCATGTCAGCCCTCTCGTTTTATATTTGGCATAACATGGGTAGCCTTATTCCAGCTGCACAAATCGCTCCTCATTTATACCAACCATCTATCACTGAGGAGAGCAGCAGCTACAGCTCAAAGTGGCCAGCCAGGACACTAAGGACCCTGTTGCTTTGGGCAGATAAACCTTCTCTCCTCACTGAAGGGGCAAGCAAAGCAACGAGCCCGTATTCTTCACACCTCAGGCTTGCTTGAAAGAAAGACCTGAGACCAAACACGCTGCCAGGAGGCTCCGCCAGCTCTGTCAGTCCTAAATCCCACTCTATTAGTATTAAGGGTGGAGAGATTGAGTGTTTTCTGTATTTCTCTGCAACTCTGTTCAAACATATTGAGTGAACATGAACATCCCCTTGCTTTTTATTGCTTCCATTATGAGAAAAACCACATTAAAACAGGAGGTTAACATGAATATCTTCACTTTGAGACAAAGCAGCTGTATTTGCCAGTATAGCCAAAGGAGGGTTGGGGCGATAACCGGGTCCTTGCTGCTGCCGTCGGCGGACTCAGGCCCACATAACCACATCTCGCTCCTGCAGCCCCACAGCATCATTGATTTTGCTCCTGATTTATAGCATCATTTGCTCTTGATAAGAGCCACTTGCCAGCACTACTCAGGATAAGTAAAATACAATCTAACAAGGGAAACTAGAAAGAAGAAAGGATAAAAGACTAAGAACCGCTAGAAAATCCGCCCAGATTTCTGTATTTGCACATTCACAATAAAACAAGATACAAGCAAACTTTATTTGCTCATCACTTATTACTGCCTCATCAATGGCAAAATGAGGATTAAGAGCATTGTGGTGCCTTGATCAAATAGGTGCTTAATTTCACTGTTGCTTCTATGACTATATTTTGAATGTTTAAAAAAAAAGTATTTACTTGACTAATTGCAATAGCTTCTTTAGTGTATTTCCAATCTTCTCTGCACACTTATTTCAGACCTTAACGATCCTTCAGAGCCATTACAGCTAATCATATAAATACACATTAGGCCAAATTTAAGCTAAACTCTTGTATGGAATAAAAATACACAGAAAAAAAATTGGCATCTTCATATTCACCGCATCCAATTTCCAAGGTCATATATCTCAGCTCTCCATTTCAGCCCATCTGAAGTGATCATGACACTGTCTAGGCATTTACTGAAATTAAATTTTTCAAAAGAGGGCAGAGAAGAAAACATACACAATATTAAGTAGATACTGTTTCTACAATGGTAGACTTGGAAGGGATAAATGTGAAGAAAAAAATAAAAATAAAAACACTCCGCAATAAAAACAGGTCCTGTGCATCCAGAACAAAGCCAGAATTTAAGGATTTATTCATTTTTTAGAGCTAAATTATTAACTTTTGCAACATAGGGTTAAGAGCAGAAGTGCTGACACAACAGTAACTGCACAGTGGCGCCTGCGAGCAGCGCTATAATTAATCTAAGAGCACTGTCATTACGCTAAACGCTGCTTCTGCAGGATCATTCCAAATCACGAGGCGCTTTCTCTCTTTCTCGGATAACACACAGTTTATTTCCAATCACGAACATTTCCCGTCGTGGCAGGATTTGCTAAAGGAACATTAGTTCTCAAAGCAATATCTTAATCAAATCAGAATTTTCTTCGGTAAAACAAATCTTTGGTTTTTGGAGAATTAGTAACATCTAATGCCTTAGGAAGGAGATGGGAAACTGTGAGCTGAAATACGCACTGCTGGAGACCATACTCAGCCTTCTTGCTCCCAGTCATTTACAAGTACATCTATCTAACCTCCTACCTATACACCTACACTTTATATGGTCATAAACCACCAATGCAATATCTATATTATACCCTGAAAACTCCAGGTTTGAAATGGGCTGTATGAAAATTCACCTCATGCGGTTTATTCATTTCTGCAAGAACAGAAGGCTCCCATTCCTTCCGGTTGGAACTCATTTAAACAAAGCCCAAGAGCAAACACCTATAAATTAAAGCATTATTGGTATTTATGCAAAGAGATGTACGTAAACAGAGAGAATTCTACGCAAAAGGCCTTAAAAGAAGGAAAGGAGGAGATTTTACACATACAACACTAAATGTGTTTGCAAAGTTACTAAGTATTTAGTAAATTAACACTTTGAAATATGCATCACTAGGGGAAAAAAATGTACGTCCTCTCTGGAAACCTGTTTCTTTGCATATATTTAAAATTTTCCCTACTGCTCTCACAGCCACTGAAGTAGTACTACCATAATCAAGTAAGAAAATATGGAAATACAGTGAATTTAAGTACTTCGCTACATCCATTTGAAGTTGGTAAGTCATAATGGATAGAGATCTACCCAGAATACATTCACTTTAGTTTGACAAAGTATTTCTGAGGCAATAGCGTGCTTCAAAAATATATGACCAGATGACTATGATTAGGTTCGCAATATAAAATTAATATAATAAACGACCTAAAAGGTCATTCTTTTCCTTATACTATGCAGGTCATTGATTAAAAAGCAGTTTGAATGCTACAATAGAACTTCTTTAATAGTCCTGCTAACACATACATGTTACACTCCAGTAATGCAGATCACTGCAAAATTATTAGCATCTTCAGCATAGTGCTGGGGAAAACACATACACAGAAAACCGATAAAAATACACAATGGCAAGATGAGAACACAGGCCCACTGGACCAGCTCCGACTACTGAGTTTTTTCAACTTTTCACCCTTGGCAAGCACCAAATTTGCAGTGTTCTGAGAACTAGATTAAAACATCCTCAGAAGAGCATGTGCTTAAAAGTCACTAAGGCCATCAGGGCTTGTGTCATAGCAGATGTAACGGCCATTCACGCTAAGGCTACTGTGGAGCAAAGTCAGGTTATGCTATTCACCAATAAGTACATTTACCCTAGTAAAAAACCAAAAATACTGCACACATACATACACATATATACTCACGAAAGCCACAAAACATGCCTGATGACTGCTCTTCATTTTAAGAATGAAGAATGACTACAGACATATAGCCTGGGTCTACAGTTTTCCCTAATCCTACAGCAGAGGTATGAACAAAGTCATGATACTTATTCCTTGCATATCTCAAGATGATGGTCCATACACACCGTAATTTAGCAGCAGTTTTGCTCTCCTCCTTTCATTCACAGTGGCATTCATGCAATTGCTCAGGCAAATAGAGCAGGAAATTAATATAGCTGCAGACTAATTTCCCTCCCCTTCCCCAAAAAAGGGGTGAACGCTTCCAAGTAGGATCACTTCCTCGATCTGAACCAAACATGACCTCCAAAAAAACAAACTCTGGCACAAGGGAGCTGGATCAAATGCATGGCTGGGGTAAAACTGGAGGGCAAGCCAGCATTTGTGCTGGCAGTCTGACCACATTTCTGTGACATCGATGGGGAGAGTGGAATTGCACTTATAACTGATGCTGTCCAGACTGAAGAAGCTTTAGAGCTTTTTAAAGTATACCCAAGTTTCACTAATCCCTTCTCTTTTGCAAGTCAGGAAGCTGCAGCACGACAGCCTAGTGCTACAGAACTACAACGGCCAAACCATGCTGCCTCTGTTAGAGCCCATAGCCATGCTTGATATGAGGAACACCAGTGTGAACAACGTCCTCGCAACATACTCATGGGGTCCCCCAATTTCCTCAGTGGGATAATCCTCCAGGGGATCAAGAGGGCCAGAAAACCGCTGACAGAGCGCTTCCAAAGGCAGCGTTGCGCAGAAAAGTGGCGCTCCTTGCCCCGCGCCGGCTGCAGGAAGGTGTCCGTGGCGAGGCGAGATGCCGGAGCGCTGCAGCAGGTCACGCTCCAGCGCTCGTCCCACCCGCGCGGCCCTGCGACGCCATGTCATGAGCGCGCCCGAGCGCGAAACTCGGCACAGCAGGTTTGGCGAGACCAAGACAGGTTCCCGGTCAGGGACCTACTTAACCTGCCTTCATGTTTTCACTGCCCTTTCCTCAGCAGTGTGAAAGGGCTGGTAAACCCAAGGCCGTGTGTGCTTCAGGAGCAAACCCTCCCCACGTCGCACGGAGGCCAGAGCCACTCGGAGCCCACCGGGAACACGCGCGCTTTCACATTACAAGCAGACAGGAGGAGACACGATCCTGTGACTTGGTCCTATTCGTATCTCTGGAAAATGTGCTTTGGAGTCAAGACCCAAGCAGCTCCCCTCAGCCAGCCCCACTGCATCCCTCTTACCGCTGGTGCCGCGATTCCTGCATTTTCAGTCCGTTGACAGCTCATCCTCCGGCGGGAGCGTGAAGGCCGGTTGCTCCAGGGACGCCCGGTCCCCGGGGACAGCAGGCCATGCCCCTCAGGACATCGTGGGTCCCGATGCCGCCTGCTTCCCGGGCGGCTCCGTCACGCGGCCATCGCGGGGAAGCTGCGAGGGACTCCCGAGGCAGCCGCGCTGGGCGGAGGGGGGGCTGTGGGGGCCCGAGGCAGCAGGATCTGCTCAGACGGCTCCCATCAGAAGGAAGCTGTAGGCACCAGATCGTTAGCGGGCAGATGCAGCCCTGAGTCAGAGCCTTGTGCCAGCCCTAAAAGGCAGGAGCTCAGACATCACTCCCGAGCTAGCGTTCGCTAGTGGCTAAATCGAGTGATTAGTCAGCATGTAGAGCTGCTGAATCACTCTTCAAAGGCACCTATGCCTCGGCTCACGTCAGCCGCGGAGCAGGCCCTGTGCTGAGGAGCCTGCCCTGGCCGGCCGAGTCCGGGCCCTCGCACGCGGCGGCGCGGCGGCACCGCAGCCGAACCAGGGCTGCACGCAGGGCAGGGCAGGTTTGGTAGCGCCGCCTTCCACGGCGCTTCTCTGATCAACTCATTTTAAACATAACTGCTTACACAGAAGACAAATATTGCATTATTAATATGCTTAAATATTTTTCCCCCCAATTCGCTTTCCATCTTTCATTATTGTTTGGACTATTAATTATTCCGGATTAAATGCATGTAAGTATTGATATTCACAGAAGACAGATGACATGCTACGCAGATGAGACAGTTAGCATGAATTACTTCACTAAACTCAAACTCCCCCAAATCTCAGCATCCTTAAAAGCTGCATAAAAGAAAAATATTAATATCCTTAATATCCTATTTTATTACTGTGATCCTTTAACATTTTTACTGACCATGACAGACTTCACCTGACTAAATCTGAATTCTGTCAACTTTCATCGTAACAAAACCCAGTCTTAGAGATAAGGTGCTCTCTGCAGGGGCTAAACAAAAGCAAATCGATATTTGATAGCTAAAGGACAACCTCTGAGTCAAGATCCGAGGGAGGAAAATCTTTAGCCAATTCTGAGAGGAAACTAGCTACTTAAAAATACATAAGTAATTAAATTCATTGCTTCAGAATTTAAGAGAGTATGGCAATTATTTGCTCACACTAGTGAATAAAACTGTGCTAGCTGTGCTTAAAATGACAAAGATCCACACAACAGGAAATATTCGGAAAATAAAACAGAAAAACTGATACAGCAAAACTTCTACTCCTCAGTGATAAAATTAGGCAAAAAGCCTATCTTTCTATAGCATTTGGTTGTCCACAGGAAGATTTTGCTATACTTCTAATATCTAGTTTGACTGAGAGTGCCTGGCTAAGCCATATATAAAAAAAAAATTCTTGAAAGTTTTCTTTTTTCCTTTTTATATCTGAAATCAATTAAACAATAATTAAAAATTGATTTTGTAATGTCTAACCCTGCACTTTTTTTTCAGTTCAGTGGGAGTTTTATGGGGCTTTTTTTTTGTTTTGTTTTTGTTTGCTTCCGGGGAGACTTAAATATCATTGAAGAAAATCCTCAAGACTTTTCTTAAACAGTGAGATTGATAATAGACGGTGGCAAATCCCGCTCTCCTTATTTAGGGACATGCTCCTGCCAAAGACAACAGCACTGCAGCATCCTTTAACCGCAACTCACTCCACACTGTATCACCCACTGAAGTCAACAGGAATGCTACAAGGGTGATAAGTATGAGAAATGCCTATTATAAATAAGCGGCTTTTCAGAAGTATTTTCAGTATCCAAACAGACAAATTAGAGACACTTACAGGAGGTATTTATAAGCAGTGTCAATACAATTCCATAGACTGCCGCAGTTCAGTTCAGATCTTGAATCTGGCTGCTCGCAGTATGGTTGAAAAGTCAATACAGGTATTTCAAGAACTGTCAGTAACTTCCTCACTAAACCTTGGCCGTACTATAAACACAGTAATCATCCAAAAGACATATACAAAATATATATATATAAACATCTCACCACCTTCAAGCACAGACATATTAGAAGGACCTCCTCTGACCACGAGAGGGAGAATTGAATCGTACGCATTGTTTATTCACACATATTACTCAAGCCAAGCTTACAAGCAGCACATTTCACCAGGTCAATATATTCAGGCGAGCCACCTCATGGCTGCGAGGTACCCACCTGCACACTTTGGAGGAAAGAAATACCTCAAGCAGACAAAAAGCTTCCCAAAACTCACTCCTGGGAGGCTAAAGCGGAATCAGGATGCTGGGGTCCACCACTTGAAGGCAAAAGAGGGCTCTGACACTATAGACAGATACTACCGAAGAGTCCTGAAAGCTGCAATTTTGGGTTCTGTGGTGCTTTGTCTTTCTCACCTCAAAGTGAGATTACTGGTGTCTAGTAGTCCCTGAAGGGGATGTTTAACGTTGCAGAGTGAAGGAGGGCAGAACATTGCTGCCCGTTTTCTCAGCCCCACTGCACGTGCACAACGTCTGCCAGCTAATGCTCTCAAAAGCCAACTCGGCCCCTAACACTCCTGTTAGTTTAGACCCCACCTATTAGAAGGTCTCTTGCTCCTCATATTCAAGATGGCAACAACTATGACTGAAGCCCTCAATGTAATTTAGAAGGTCTAACGATGGAATATTTCCCAAGAAGCAGATGTGGGACTCTGAAACCTGACCTTTCCTTGACTCTGCAGACTCAGTTTGCTGATAACCTTTCAGGCACACTGCAAAGTACATCTATTTTTGGGGCCGCTGGGGAAGTCGCAGACTGACGGATGTGCGAGGTTGTCTTGAAATTCTTATTTCATTTATTACGGCTGCAACAACAATTAAGTCCTCAATACACAGTATTTTGCAGATCTGTGATAACTTTGTATGTTCTAATCATGTTTAGGAACTTGGAGAAGCAGAGAGTAATTCAAGTAAATAAAAAAACTACAACATGCATTTTTTTTTTAAAACCCAGCATCAAAATGCAGTCCTATCTCTCAGTTTTAGGATCAACCATTACTCATGCTCATTCCTGAGAACTGGCTCTACTTACAAAAGAACTCATAACCATACAACATAGGCTCTATCTCAAAGCCTATGGTATTTGTGGAATAAGCACAGACCATTTAGGAGAAATCTGAGGCAGCAGTAAGCACAGAGCAGGTTTTGATGGTTGGCCAGGACGTCTGGACCTTTTACTGTACAGTCAAATATATTGTACTAATCTTCAGCCAGTGAAAGGAGATGGGAAGAAAGCTTTGTTCAACTCCAGGACATCAGAGCAGATGCAACTGGAACCCAAACCTTATTTGTCAGCAGCACTGATCTGGAAGCCCCATCCCAATCCAATGACACTTTCTTAATCTTCTCCTCTGTAATGAGCAGTTACTGATCTCATTACCAAAATAAGCAATGCATGGTTGATTCTGCTGCTTCTGAGGCTCGCAGATACTTTTGTCCCTTGATTTTGATTCCATTTTTTTCTCTCTTTCCCTCCCAGAACATGGCCATAATCTAATTCTAACTACAGAAATTGCCCATGGAGGCCAGTTTGTTCCTGCCATGGAACAGCAGCGTGGGAGCACCTGAACCATCTTCCCTTCCCTGTGCCACCACAGCTGTGACAGAACTAAACATCTGACTGGATTAGATGGGAGTCAAAGCAAACTTTCCCTGCACAGAGGCAAAAGCTTTCAGGACATGGTCTTTCTAGAGTATTCCCTATTAGAAATATGAAATTTCCAGGCACATGGGTATATGGCATGGCATAGGCCATTTTGAAACCCAAGATATAGAAATCCAATCGCTGTTAAATGATTATCCCAAAGGTGGGAGAAAATACAGCTCCAGGAGAAATGTATGTAGAGAAACTAAACATAATATCATTCTGTATGATACCTCAAAGAAGCATCTTAAGAACATATAGCTATACCCTACATGAAGTAGAATGCCATGCAGTGTGCATATAGATAGCATACAATATATGACATGATAATACAGGATATGCATAAAACATTATCAACACCCACACATCATGGATACGCATACACTAAGCTAAGCACATGCTTTTATAAAAAGAAGTTCCTTCAGGTGCATCCTTTTTGGAAGCTCAGAGTCTGCCATGAAAATTCAGCAAGTTTGGCAGTCCTGCTGAAAGGCCAAGCTCTCAGTGTGCCAGCAAGGCCAGCAGCAGCACGATGAAGCGCTGGGGACGAGCGGGATCCACGGCTTTAGCTGCAATCCTGGCCATCACCAGCTGCTGCATCCTGCACAGGATCGACTCGGGGGAAACGGAGGAGGGGATTTGGTTTTGTTTTGACAAACCCACTGCAAGGCACCACACTAAGGTGCCAAAGGCTACTTTGTATTTACAATGCTTACGATCTGCACGACTCAGAAGTTTCCTGACCTCAAGTACAAACACAACATGAAAGGTGATATATCAAACTGACACTATCACAGTTAGGGGGAAGAAAAAAAAAGGAAAGGAAAGAAAACCACCTCAGATTTACACCCAGGCAGCCTGCCTAGCATAAATACTCACATCAGCCACACAGACATTGCTACATCACTGCTTAGGACTTCTGCAATAGTTCACAAGGGCAAATCAGTGCCGAACCAAACAGGACGTGTCTCCAAATGCAAAATCACAGCAACTAAGACCGAAGTGTGAAGAGCATGCAAAGTCACCTGAAGTTCAGACAAGCAGCGGCACGCTCAGGCCTCCCTTCCCCTCCCTTCATGCCTCATCCCACTCCTGATTCCCAGGACTGAAACATCTGCACAAGTTTTCAAATACTGCACCCCAGTCTCCACTAAGTGAGACCCTGGAAAATCTAATCTTAAAAAGCCCCAAACAAAATAAACATTTTTCCAACGTAACTGTTGGCTGCCTGGAATCAAGCACCATATTCAGTTTTCAAGGTGTGCAGTAACCCCCTTGGCACATTTGGGGTATTTCATTATTTATCATCAAGGAAGAGCCTGCACCCAGTTTGCCATGTGGAACCTCCATCAGTTCCTACAAGCCAAAAACTACCTGATGTACTCAAGGAAGCTGCACAATTGAGGTGGAAGGGAAGATTTATACAGGAAAGTAAAGCCAAATAAAAATAGCACTCTGCAGTATCTAAACAAATGTAATAACGTGGAGGATCTTCTGCAGCTGCAATTGTACCCAGTGTCTGAATGACCCATTAGAACAGAGGCACTAAAACAACAGTCACTTTACAAATGCCAACACAAAAGCATTGATCAGAAGTGAGAATATAATAAAAGTAGACTTTCATAAAAAGGCGTTTGCACAGCTTTCTATAGCCTTTCAGCACAGAATAATCTAACAGGGAATATTTTGAAAATATTCATGTTAAAAATGTGGTTGTATTGCATCTTCTCCAAAGAACACCTTTTGAATAACAGAAATTATAATATGAGCGCAGTATCGTAATTTAATTTAACCATGAAACAAATTTCTGTCTTCAACATTTTATGTTTTACAGTATGAAACAGAACATTATTTGCTGTAATGTAGTTTATTTAACCTTAACCTGATGTGGTGCAACAGTGAATACAGATACACTCAAAATGTTAATAATATGACACACCAAGCTGATTAAAATTTCAATTGTGTTTCCTCCATCTCCTTTGGAAAGTTAATGAATTAATGAATCTTTAAAGGACAGTCAGGGAGGCCTTAAAAAGAAGATGCCTTTTTGAGTAAGGAGAGAAAGTGGCAGATTACAACTTAATGGCTTCAGAATAATGGTAATTTCCCTATTTTCTTCACTTGCCTTAGCTCGGCTAATGGCTTCATTAGTGTCCACACTCTCAAACGAATAATAGAGGACCATGTCACATCCATCTTAGTCACATCACAATAAAACCGTTAAATACAATCCAGCTACCTGCCTTCTGCCACTCTGTGCTATGAGGCAGAATTAGCAGCACAATCGATACAGACTCCGGTGTATTAGATTCTTTCTCTTTTAAACAAGAAGTGTGTCATCAGGTATAATCATGAATCGCTATTTAACTGTAGTGCAAATTTTATGCTGATTAGATAACTACAGTCACTCACAAAAGAAGGGGAAATTCTCCTCATTTTACACCTATTGATCAAAAAACAAAGAAAAAAATCCAGCGCTTTATTTGATAAAATTGATGGATTACCTCAAAGGCAGCACAGACACATCAAATTCTTCTTGACATCCCAGGGACTAAATCATTTTACAAACTGGCTAATTAAGCACCTGAAGACCTCCCTGACTTCAGCTACATCTCTCTGAAGTGAAAAGATCCCATTGAACCACTTAATTTTTGGAACAAACTCCATGCAACTGAACATGACTCCATTGAGAGGAATGAAGACTGACACAACAAGTTCACAGGCTGATCTTACAAAGTGTAAAAACAGACAGGAATTACAACTTTTTAATACTTCACAGGCTTTACATTTTTGAAGTTGAATCTCAATCTTTTTTGATCATTAGATTTAAATTGGATACAAACAGCATTGTTCCTTTTTACTCATTATACAATTTGGCTACTCTCTGCAACACAAAAATCTCTGCTTAAGCATATTTTCCTCATTATATACGTATTTTGTACAATAAGCAATATGCAGGCTTTTTAACAACAACGGTTGAAACTTGCACCCTTGGCAGAACCTAATGCCTAAGTGCTATTATCCTCTACTTTTTATCTGTGGAAACTAAAGCAAGCTCCAACATCTACCTGGCCAAGCTGCAGCTGGCAGCAACGCACAAGTAATAGAGAGAAAGAGAGGGAGAGGAGATGTCGGCCCATTTCATATACGAGGAAAACCTCCAATGCTTCAGGCAAATTCCGCTCTTGGATCCACGGTGCAGATCCTGATGCCAGTGTTCTGCCCCTGCTTGACCTGAGGCTCTAATGACACCAGAAAAGCTATGGACAAGCAGAGGCAAAGAGGTTTACTGGATCACACCGATCTCAGGGCAGGATTTTGCTCAAAAGGATTCCCAGACTGACTGCCCGGTTTACTACATAGCTCTGCCTTAACCACATCCAAGGGATGTCCAGGAAGAAGCAGCTTTGTAAATCTCAGAATACATGAGGTGCTGGGCATCTGCAGTTGTCAGCGGAATAAATCCTTCTGACAACATAAATCTGATCCCACTGAGAAACCTTTTTTAAAATACATTATTGACTAAAAATATTTATATGCAGCACTTTTCCTGTTAGCAAACGTAATATATTAACTGCTTTGCCATCACTGCAAGTAACTTTAGCCTAACCTAAGAGCAAATATTTTTGTACATGTGCTATACATCCTTTTTGAATTAAAACACGATGCCAATGTTATACTACAAGGCACAGCTGATGTCACCATCTTAAACAGACCTTGAGTGACATCTGCATCCTATTAGGTTTTTACGGGCAGTCTGACAGCAAGGAGAAGGTTCTGAGAAATAGTCTCTCAGAGGTGGGTTGCCCTTCGATTTCTTACATTAAAATAATAGTTCACAGACAACCGTGGAAGGAGTTACTCACAATGTCCAGGTTGCAATTTGGCCTAAGCAGAGAGCTCCCAAAATATAAATATATACATGCTGGTTAGATCTCATGATAAGCTAAAACGACCATGGCAGATAAATATATGCATATATATAAATATATGAATAAATATCTCTGTGTGTATCATTATGGCCTTGATTAAATCTGTGACAGGGCCAGAGGTGGCTTGATCCAACAACAGGATAAAACTTTATTGGGTCAGGACTCAAGATGCAGTTTTAGCATCAGCTTGACCATGCTCAGGCAAACCCAGATGTGACATATTAGCCTTTTCTAGTCTGCATCAGGGGGAAAAAAAAATATTGACAACATAGATCTGCTATCCTTGAAGGTTTGGCCTGCAGCACAGAAAATGTTTCTATGATCCTGATCAGATGAATGTCCACAGCTTTCTTAGTAAATGATGAATGAAATCAGGATATCACTTTTGAGAATATTTGCTCCTTTCTTTCTCTCCATCCTTCTCTCTCCTCCTCTAGCCTCAGAGGCTGAAATTAAACAAACAAAAAATTCCCATAATGGTACTTTTCTTAAGACTTTCAGTCAGAACATCAAATGGTTAAACTCCTGTCTACATGTACTTAGCTAATTAAATTAGTTTAAAAATGCACAGTAATTTCAACATTTACATTTGCAGGTATTAGTTCAAGGTAAACTTTCTGCTCGCTGCCCTTGAAGATTTCCACATTGCCCCTTCTTTCCCCTAATTGCCTGTAGTAAGAATATCTCATTAGAAGGCAAAACATGCAGAAGAAAGATTAGTATTTGCAGGTAAGTTAGCCAAAAAAAAAAGATGCATGTGCCTCTTTCCTGTTTAAACTATACACAGAACAGTTTTACACACAGCCCAGGTCCCTTCAGAGCAAGCTTGCTTAGCATGCAAGTACACTATCTGCCTAAATTCTGCTTTTCTGATTAAAGTTTTGTATTTAATTAAAATTGTCTTTAATTAAAATGCAAATATTCTAGGACTTTAACAATAAATTGTTTACACTAGACTGAGAACCAGTCCTCAAAGGCTTTGGGAAAAAATAGTTTCAATTGCAAGCTGTACATTCAAACTTCACCACTCAGTGAAAATGGGTAAAGATTTTTTTTTTTCCACCTATTGGCTTAATCTTTTTTAAATAAATGGAAAGATATCCCAATTTGTATCTAGAATTCACATAGAAAACAATTCCCAAAGTTATCGGCTGTTGAGCAAGTAATTAGGCCAGTTCAAAACAGCTTTTGTATTTGAAATAATTCCGTTAGCCAATTTTTCGAGGAAATGATAGCAACACCACAAAAGAATTACCCATTAAATGAACGATTCAAACGGCCCCTTTCACCAAGTGATAAAAGCGTGTGCACGCCCGTGTGCGTGCAAGGATCCATCTGCATCATCCCTTCGCCAGAAACATCCTGAGAGAGGTTCAAAAATAGCTGTTCTGTTTACAAAAGAGCACAGTTTAGATACAGCAGATATATAGCCTGCTCGGATCTTTCTTTAAACATACCCAGAACGACTCTGCACCCTGGGTTTTGATTTACTGCAAGCCAGAGTATATGCTCTGCAGCATCAACAATACTTTGCTGTGTGAAGTGCTGTGACTCAAAGGTGAATTACACTTACGACCAATTCATATCCATCCTCTATGGGGAATAAAATGGAGCCCGTGCAGTTAATCTGACCTAAGCTTCCAAAATACCACTATTCTTGAAAAACATTAACTTTCCTTCCAAGGAAACTTAAAATTGGACTCCTACCACTGTCAGGTAATAACAAAAAATATCACGATTAAGCTCGGTATGGAAAGAAACCCACCGACTTCCAAAACCTTATTACAGAAAATGGTAAACAGTCCTTGGAGACTTTTGCAATTTATTAGCAAAATAGCACATTATACTCATCATCATTTGCCTCTCTAAATCCTGAAGAGAACTGATGCAAGTTAAATGAGAAAATGGAAGCACTATTTAAAGAGTTTGCAAAATCCATTTATAGAAGCCAGTAGAACAAATCACATGTGGGAACTTTTTAACTGAAAGTTCTAGTTAGACTAATGGTATAAATATGACCCCAATGGAAGTCCCATAAAGTATCCTCATTCTTTCAGAGAATTTCTTACAATGACCCACTTGCCATAAATTTGAATTTCCTAAATTCATTGCAGATCTGAGAAACCAAAATGAAATAAATTACCACAGTTTGACACCATCTCCTTCATCATAGTAATTCCAGATTTCAGTATAAAAGCCATTACTTAACTTGCACGCCATAATTTACACACTCTTTTACACAATAATTTTTGATCCAAGAAAAGATTCATTTTCCTTTTACAATTATCTCGTGTCAAAGTCTTTAACCTTTCCATCTGAAGAGCCAGAGCTGGATTCTTTCTAGAAACATATGTCAAGAGCTCAGCGTGCTGCAGAGAGATACTGCACCGCGCTAGGGGAACAGAGGGGAGGGCGGCAGGGGCAAGGTGTTGCAAAATGAGATAAAACCAAAGAGGTACCAAAGCAAAAACGCTGAAAAGGTCCTGATTCCATATGATTAAGCTCCAATTTCACCGTTTCCTGAACCTGACAGAAGACAAATAAATTACTGTTTTTTAATAGGGCGTATGATTGCTTTAATGTCTTCACAAATATGCCCCTAAAGCAAAATAGCCTGAGAACTGCCATTTCTAGCCATGTATGTCAGTGAATCAAGTTCAATGACCTTAGTTCTATGTTTCACCAGTGAAGAATATATTGTTAAATAAATCTTAACGAAGTGCACAGTAGTGTCACCTACAACCAATTACCACCATCAATTGCTTTACAAACACTCCACAATAAAACAATTTATTTTAGTGAATAAAATCAGTGTCAGTCCAACACTAAGTTTTAAATATAGCATGAGATCCACCTAAACCACAGCAGTGTGTAATTGCTACTCAATTTGCATAATTTATACAAATTAATGTAGATTCAATAATTAGCATTTTCATATGGTTTGCTGGAATCTAGAAAAAGCTGGTGGGGGCCGGAGCTACATGAAAATTTTTCAAGCTACAGGACTCACAACAGGGGTTGGCCCTTCATGAAGACATGAGCCCTTCAACATGACAGAGGCAGCAGCATGGGCACAGGACCTTATCCATAAGGTTAAACCAGGATTTGACTTTGGCGCTACTCCAACACTAATGATAGGAAGTGAGCAATATCTTAGATATCCCACTAAAAATTACAGTACCTTAACCACATCAAACCATACTTGGCTGACTGATCAAAGTGGCACTCGTCAGCCATCACAAGGAGGTCTGATGGTGCCGGTCTCACTTTGGGCGAGGATGCAAAAAACACTCCCCAAACATGAGACCCTATCAAGGGGAATCTCAGTCCCACGTTCCGTCTCCCATGCTGCCCCACTGGGGCACCCTGCCCAACCCCGTGGCCTCACAACATGTTTATCTCCTGCACTTGCCTCACACCAGCACTGCCCCAATGTTGAGTGGCCACACACAGTCCACAAGGAGAAAAACACCTCGAAGCAGAAGTGAAAAGGCCTTAGACCAGCATGCGCCTCAGCTGGGGCTTCCTTGCTCTCCATCGCACTGGAGTAGCCACCTCAGGACCAGCCCCACATTTGGAGAGGACAAGGATCCTCTCCCCAGCCCAGCTCCGGCCAGGAGCCACAGCAAGGATCAGGCTCATCCCTAGACACTGGCAAGGAGTGACCTGGTTTCACCAGATCTTCGGATTTCCCTAATTTCAAGGCGCGTTCACATCCACATCAAAGGTCAAAAGGGTTGTTTTGCACGACTGCACGAGCTGTGTAGCCTTCCCTCCAGCTCAGCTCCTCCAGCAAAAGCAAGAAACTATTTTAAGTGATATAACAACTATGTTCCCACTTCCTAAGAAAGCTCCAACTTGTTAAGAGGTCAGCAATTAGCTCTTACTCCAGGTGCCTTTTCTGCCTACGGAAGAGGCTATTCATTCTTATCCACTTTCCAATTTACTAGCTAGCAAAGGCGCATGAAAAGTTGGTGGCAATGAAGTTGCAAAGCTCTCTCCGTGTAAATTTTGAGAAGTTTCAATTTTGCTTTATCAGAGACCAGCGGCTGTACTGAGGAAAGCCTATAATGATTTTCTCTTTTTCAGGCTTATTCGAGAATTGCATCTATTTTGGGGTTTTGTTTAGATCTGTCGCAGCTTTCATACTGTTGATCATGTTGTTTTTCTAACCCGCCCTGAACATCTGTTGGCTCTTTCTGAGGCTGCATAATCCTGTTTTTTCTTCTCTTCTGCACTGCACTGCTCTCAGCGGGCTGCTATTCTTGTTTTTATTTTCCAATTTACATTTTATTCATTTTCTCCCCTCCCAAAAAGCACAAATTCTTACAGGCCTCTCACCTGCAGCTGCACAACAAAATTCATACCCGCTGTTGTTTCCGCTTTGCTCTCTTATGTTCTCGGGGCTTTTGGTTTTTCACAAACTGCACCGACGCAAAATATCTGCTCGCAGCAGGCCTACAGGTGGAGCGAGAACACGGTGAAGGACCCTGTTTTCCGAACGATAAACATCAGTATTTACGCGAGATGCCAGGCGGGCAGCCCGCGGCGCGCCGAGCACACACCGTTTAACCGCAGCGCGGGCAGCGCGCGCAGCGGGACCACTGCGAGCGGCGCAAGGGGAAGCGGCACTCCAGCCTCCCAGCCTGGCCTCCGCGCCGGGGCTGCCAGCGAGGGCAATCATTAGCGCCAAGCGCGGGGGTGGCTTCCGTGACACCGCCACTGGGAACGGCGCGGAGACTGCAATTATTTTGCATGGCCTAACAAACAGTTATCTGATGGTGACAGCTTTTGGTCACTACCAGGCTGGACTGGATTCAAACCTAAAAGGGAAAGGCACGTATCTCCTCAGCCACTGAGTCTCCTCGCCCAGCAGTTATAAAACAAATAAGATTTTGAGGTTGACAAGAGTCTCTTTTAGCAGCATTTGGATTATAAAATTGCTCTGACTCACTGCAGCGTATTGCTCCTTCTTAATTAACAGAGCTGAACTTTGTGCATGTCTAGACTTCCTCCCAGAGAACGGCAGATTTTGGCCTTCATGAATATCATTTCAAGTCATATTATTTACAGAGCTTTTATTCACTTCAGTCATTTGTTTCAAGCATATTTTCCACAGAAGGAAAAAATGCACCAACTGCTGGGCCATTTAATCCAAACTTAACAGTTTAGATATTTTATTCAGCATTTTAAAAAGGATTGTCTTCGGGAATTTTATGTGTTGCATTTCTAATGTTAACTTTACAGATTGTAAAGTGCCTTGGGATGCAGTAGCATGAAAGGCATTAAGGTATTGCAGAATTTAACCAAATGTGTATTGCACTAAAAAGAACCTTTTATGGGAGCACATGCAGGTAAAAGGCACAGTAACGTTAGTGTTTCTTAATAGATACTCAGATTTATTTCTTAAAGTGAAACATATTTTCTCCTCCACTGGCAAAACGACTCTTCTTTAAGAGTTTTTCACCTGTACTGACAGAGAACTGCTGAAATTTTATACCTTAGCTGGAAAACATTTTCCACATAAAGGCTCAGTCTTAAAAAAAAAAAAAAAAAAAAAAAAAAATTTAAAAAAAAATTTGGACTCACACGAAAATGTAACCCACATTTGGTCTTGGTTTACTGATATATATGTATATATGATACACAAATATATATATATACGTAGATACATAAATACATAGAAAGATACATCCACACATTTTCTAAGCAAGTAGACTTCGGACATCCACTTTTTCATTAAAATTGCATTAGAAACAAAACACGGCGCAGAAATTTAAGAAAACAGCATATGACTCCTATTAAGGAGGAAAGGAATAATTGTCCCTTGCATTTCAAGTTTAAAAATTAATATGACAGCCACAGCAAGTACTCACAGCTTCGCACTACTTTGGAACGATAGCTACATTTTCTCAACCGCTTTCAGTTACAAAGTAGCCCTCAAGTAGATTTGTTTCTGTAATGTATCTGTTTGTAATACAAAAGCACTTCCTACAAATACAGCTGAAAGCAGTCATTAGCTTTATAACTGAAAATTTTCAGACGTCTGGCCTGAAATCCAGCAGTATTTCTCTGTTTGAAGAAATACAGTGGAGCTCCTCACCACAGTTATGTCTTCTGATTTTGGTGGGTCATAAAACTAAATTAAAGGGAAAAGATGCTTTTTCTTTTTTAGCTAATCAGCCTTTTAAACTACCCCCCTTTCATGTAACGTGGCATTTTCAGTTATACACTTGTTACATTTCGTTTCGCCACAACTGCCTTTTTCCAACCCAAGTTCAAAGTCAAATCAACCCATACAACTTAATTTACATTTTCCACTCTAGAGATCACATCCCAGAGACACTAACATTTCTCAATCCACTTCTCTCATGAAAAGCACCGACAACAGGGCTCAGTTGGCCAAGTAACATCTGCTGGGTCACATAGGGCATGTCAGCACGCTTGCCCAGGATATGGGACACCGGGCATACCAATGTCCACTTATTTAATGTCTGGATCTGGCCGTGATTCTCAAGCGCTCTGTGCAAATCTCTGTTAGTTGAAGGATAAATGGTTTTACTGGGCAGCCACAGGCAACGCTGCAGGTTGAAGCACATAATGGTCCTTTCCTCATGATGGACACCTTGCACCTCCAGCCTTGGCTGCTCCCACAAACTGCCCACAGGGAGCTGGGATTTTCCCAGACACACAGGCATCAAACTACCAGCTTGCTGCTGCTTCCCGTCTAACAGACATGATCACTCCATCTCCAGCAAAGGGCCAGTGGAAACATGAGTCCTTGCACCACTGGATGTGAATTACAGAGCTCCCTCGCCCACGGGGCTCCACTCGGGGGGGGTGCAGCTGGCTACTTTCAGCCCCATCTGTCAGAACACACAGCTACAACTACAAATACAGGCAGCTCCTTAAACTCCACATTTTGCAAATAGTGCTCCTGGGTAACAACAGGACAGCACATGGGGGGACTTTGAAGAAGAGTGAGTGTGATTCTCATGTCAGATTTGTGCCTCAGCTGGATTTGAGTATACTGGACCGAGACTGCAACTACATGTGACACCTCTATTTACTCCCAGCTCTCCTTTTGTCTAGGTGTTTATCTTACACTAATCGCCAAAGCATCAGGGCACCCAGCATTGTGTTATCTTTATATCTATCTCAATATCTATAATTACTTTCTCTTTTGTAAAAAATAGGACAGGGAGTTGTAGCCCTCAAAGATTACAGATACCCATCTTCCTAAGCCTGACTAAGCCTAAACACACAACAATTATAAGATGGTAAACAGCAGTAATTGTACACTAAATGTCTTTTTAAAGAGCCAAATGTGCACTTAAAGTTTAACTCCCACTCACTGCTGCTCTAGAACAAACAGTAAATTAGCAAATACAAAACTAAAAAATAAAAAAGCCCCACAGCCTTTTCCTCAGGCAGGAAGCAATTGTAATTTTCTCATCAAATATACATAAATTTTTTACTTTGTAGTCATAATGCAAGATAGTTTCAATAAAGCAGTGCATGTAGTAAAAGCATGAAATGATGTTATAATCCAAAATAAAGTTTAATACCTAGTAATTACCCTGCACTGATAGAAACAGGAGCGCCCAGAGGAGCGGTGACCCTCATGCTGCAGAGGAGGGCACTCCAATTTCTCAAGCGCTAACCTCTTGCTGCACGTCCTTTAGGACAGGGGTTATTTGCACCTGGAGGTCTCAGTAGAGAGTTTCACGTCTGTTACAAGCAACCGAGGCTTCCTCTCTTCATGGGAGCAGGTGGCCGGCACAGGCCAGAAAGCGCAGGGCTATTTTCTCCCATGGTCAGACCATCCAACCTCGCTCCCAGGGGGATGAGGGAGTCCAGACCTCGGCACAAGCCTCACGGTGCAACAGGCAGCTGTGCCCAAGGCTTGTTCTTTTTAAGGGAGAGGATTATACAGGAGGAGCAAACACAAAGCTCAGTCACCAGCAAACATGATATAGATTCCAACAGGCAACAGATATGGGAGCAGGAGAGGCTGAGAGACGCTCTCCTTGTTATGGATGTGGCCCGATCCAAGTACAGAACCACCTGTCTAGCCAAGGACACTCATTTCCTTAGCTGTCAGGTGTACACATGAGCATCACATTCCCTGATGAGGGAGAGGGGAAAGGAATTAAAACATTTTTAAAAGTAATAAAATATAGCTGACAAATGACAAAAGCTGATTGCTCCTGCAGCGTGCTGCAGCACATGTTACTGTGTGACAGCTCTCCTGACAATTAAAATGACGAGGTCGTGTGCACTAATGGCAATGACTAATTATGGAATACATAAAATATACTATAAATATTCCAGCATTTCCAAAGAATGACTGTGACATTTATTACCAGAGGTAGCAAGCTTATTTTTTATCATGTCCATTTCCATTCCTAGGCTTACACTCCTGAGCATTTAAATATGTTTTCTGTAGCTCGGAAAAAACCCTCACCACAGGCACAGGGGAGCAACTTTAATATTGATATTATTTTGCATGGACACATGAAAGACATGAAAGACCCCAAAACACCTTCACAAATATAAGTCAAGTGTATAGCGCGGTATGCATTTTGCAGATGTGTACAGTGAAGCACGGAGACAATGTGCCCAAAAACCCTCCAACCAGAACTCTACGTCTGCCTATAGCCTCCGGACGGATTGTTCCTGCTATTTATTACCTAACGTTTACCACTGTAATAGCAGCTGGAGACCAAACAAGTCAGACCACGCTACCGTGCCATGCAAATACGCGACAAATGACCACACAGGGATTTTACTGTAATATAAAAACTGTAAGGAATAATTACCCTTGCATAAAGCATCATAGGACAGGGAAGAGCAGAAACAGCAGATATGCTGCAGACCTTAAGCTCTTTTCTTTTAGGAGTCAAGGACAAACATTTTAAGCCTCTCCAAAATATGCATCGTTTAAAATACAGATCATTATTTTGTCCTAAAGCACGCCTTTAGCCTGAACCCAACAGCTAAGCAAACTTGCACCTGTCAGATCTATCAAACTATTCTCTATCTAACCAGAATTTACATTTAGTTCAGTCAATTAATATCAGCCTTATCAGGTTCATGATAATTAGCACACTTATTAACAGCAGCAGCAGAAATAGTGTCAAAAAGAGAGCTTCGTTGCGGTTCTGCTGTTACCACCAGAGACTCTATCTGATCTTACCTGGTGATCTACTTACTCTTGTCCTGCCAAAGAGACCCACTTACTTCCCCCTTAAGCCAGACAAATTACTGTGACAAGAAGCAGACTTAGGATAGCTCCCATTCACAGATCACTTTAAGTACTTTACGGGTCATGTGCTGATAAACTACTTGCTTTACCAATTTCTTTTGGCTTATCCATGGCTAAACTGTTTTACTTGGAAGGGGAGGATTTTTCTTCTCCCACTTGTGTTTTAGTTTAACCATGCATGTGTCGTAAGGTCTCAGCCACGGTAATTAAGGGTTGTCAGAGCAAGAAATAATTTTAATCCATAAAGAAAACAAAATGCCTTTTTTTGCTCTCCTTTGCCATACACTGATACTATGAAAGTGCACGTTAGCACATGCAGACTGAATAAAGTAAGAATCACTTGGAGCAATCAATAAGGCCCCTTTTTAGTAAGGCTTTGTTTTGAGGTTAGCCTGTCTTTTAATGGTATTAAATAATAGGTACATTTGGATCTTTTACACAGAAGATGCCCTCCAGCTGGTCACCCCAGAATCTTAAATATTTGACTAGAAGTGCCAAACTTTAGACTTTTATTTAAACATACATGAACATATTGAGATTCTCTTGAGCTGCAGGGTCAATTGACACTGCAAAGTGATGATTTTAAAAATTGTTAGTCAAAGCATGTTTGCTAATTTTTTTCTCCACTTGAAACAGCATCTTTCATTTTTTCTCAGAGTAGACTTCAAAACATTAAGGCAAAACATTTCTTAGTCCTCATATTTCTGAGGAATATGGCTAAAAATTAACATTTTGGATGAAATTAGCTGCTGCCTTAACAACAGAGAACATTATGTTCTTCTCTTATCGCTGTTAATTACCCAGTATTGGGTAATAGCTGCAAAAGACTGGAATCCATAAACTCTATCGTACAGCATATCACAGAGGCAAGTGACTTAATAAAAGGTGTGACACACAACAGGTACGAACCGAGGGTCTACATTAATGGATTAAAAAATTAACTGGATTAATTTTGCACATCCAAAGCCTAGGAATTTAAGACATACCCCTCACTAGTTCAATATACATGTTTTTGTAATAGAAACCCAGAAGTGGGGAAATTTTGCTACAAAGCTGAATGATAGTGGATGTGTTTTCAGGCTATGTGTTCAAGAATGTGCTTGAAGTAATGTGGCAGAACAGCCAAAGCTCTGATATTTTCATGAATTGAAAACAATAGAACACTTCAGACTCAATTCACATGAAAAGGAAGAAAGACTAAAAGAAGAGGAGAAAAGATGACCTAAATGCTTCCAAGGGTAAGAGGTACAAATTTTCCATTTCAGGTGAGAACTTCACCACTTTACTCTCAACACACAAGGAAAAAGGTGGCTGTGGACAACTAACCCAGGCCAATAGTGAAAGGAATCCACGGGCCCTGCAATGATCTAATAAGATCTGAAAGGGCACATGGGAACAGCTCTTTCTGCAAGACCTCCAAAATCAACCTACTGATAAGCACCGGAGGGTGCCTGACTGCCTGCATACTCACATGCCTATTTGTTGTTGTTATTCTTACTCATTACTGAGTCATTATTATTATTTAAGTGCCGACAATGCACTTGTGAACCAGAACAGATGCAAAATATCCTGCGCTAATGAGAAAATCAAAGCCTTTCTTATATTAGCAATTTCATATTATAGGATCTCTTTATTTTTGCCAATAAAGCACCACAGTAATTAATACTGCAATATTTTCTGATTGTTCACAATGAGTAAAGCAAGGAGAACTGCTCAGTTTCTGCTTTGGCTCTGCCCCCTACCAGCACAAAATACAATAAATACTATTGAAGAACTCCTATTAAGACAAACAGCTGCCAAATAAAATACAATAAAAAAGTCTCCCATAAAAAGGCTGCTGTCTGTGTACTCAGAGATACAGTCAGTCCTCCTCGTGGAAGCCAAACAGTGTGGCACTGTTTGTTCACGTTTCAATATGTGTGCATTGTCTTGCTGCAATAACCACCTCCCAGGGCTGCCCAGCCTCGTGGGGGGCTGCATTAGCCCCCAGGATGGTGGGTTCAGGGCCTGCTCGTGCTCTGGATGGAACCTGCAGCCACTGGCAAACACTTTCCTATGAAAACAGAGTCGGGCATGTGCAAAATACCAGGTTCGGACACTTTCCGGCCGGTGATGGGTGTCTGCCCTGGGTTATCCCCACGCTGCAGGTTGGGGCAGATGCAGGGGCCACTGCAGCACCCACCTACGCATGCCAACTCATCCTGGCACCCCAAGTGCTCATTAATAAAGTCAGACATGACAGTGGGTTAATACATTTACGCAAACCTGCTGCAGATGCAGCTTAACCTGAGCTGAGAAAAGCAGTGCTGTTTATTCGGGAGCACCGAATGGAAACGACAGCGAGCAGGTCCATGATCCCCACCGCACGTCTGGCCCCAAAACACGCAGCCGGGCGCTGCACCCCTGCTTCAGTGAGCACGGCAGCCCTTCTGAGGGGCACTCTGCGTCACGGCAGCATCCTCGCTGCCGAAAACAGTTTCACGACAAGTAAATGCCTTCTTCTCGATTTCAGAAGAAAATTTAAGCAAAAAATGACTCAGCTGCAACTGTGCTGCTCTGTCAGTGAGCGCATTCCTCCCACGGAAAATGGCCAGCTCCGAGTGGGAAGCTGGTGGCCGCTCACCTTTCTCCTCAGATAACGGGGGCAGGTGGAGGGACAGGGTGCAGCTTTTGTCAGCTCCAGGCCCAGGCCCGATGCGGCGATAGGGGTCAAGCGGGAGCACCGCTGTGCTGGGCCTCCCGCGGGCCCCGGCCTCCACACGAGCCGGTCGGCCCCGGCAAGCACCCGGCAGCCGCGGCCGGCGCTTTCAAGTGGCTCTCTGTTCTGCAGAAGAGGCTGACTACACATTTTAAATCAAAACACTCCTACTGATTCGAAGTATGTGGGAGAAGGAGCCAAGACTGAAAAGCTGGAGCCAGTAAAATTGCAACATCCACCAACAAATGAAAACATGAATGAAGAAGTCGCGTCCTCAGAAAGTCCTCCGAGTTCTCATCTGCTTTGCTGGCTAAAAAGGCAACTAAGAAACAGTGGGAGGCTGCATCCCTGCTCAGCATCAAAAATTTAGTGAAACTCAGGCTCAGGACAACCAAATCTGGCCCTAAAAAACTTTATAGGATTAAATACAAATGATGAGAATATAAAATACAGAGCAGAAAGCTCCTGTCAAAAGATAGTTTGCTCTGGCTTAACAGGCCTACGTGAAAACAGGTCCTGGCCATCAGGGCCATGTTTTATCACTGACACACGTTAAACAAAGGGAATAAAACGCCGTGAAAAGCAACACGGCACCATTCCAGTAACAGAGACACGATGTATAACGCCCAAACTTACAAGCTGGCATTAAACACACAGCTTAACAAACAGAAGGGCCAATGGATTTAAAGCAGGGGAATCTTTTTAAAAAACACCAGGCAGTTTGATCACCCCAGACAGAGGAATGCCCAACCTTTACATCTTCTTAAATCACCCATAAGTCAACATGTGCTTATCAAGAAGTGCGTACTTGGGTCCGCTGAAGGGGCATACTCAAAGTAACGCAGGTACTTCAATACCTGCTGGAGTTGACAGTACCTACACGTCCCCGCGTGCCAGCGGCTGCAGATTTTTGGTACACAGCCACCTCCTTTCCCCTCTCCCCGGGTTCCTGGTTGGGGGCCGTCTTTTCCACAACGTTTACAAGCCCTGCTCTTACCCCTCCCAAACTGAAATTTTGACGCAGTCTTAACCACAACTCTGAAAACAGACTGACATTATAATATACAAACATGTACAAAAGATACACACACTCGGGCACACCAGGGGATAAAACAGACTGGAAGGAAATGAGGAACTTTATGTTACTGTCTTTTCTAATGAGATAGAAAGTGGCAGATGTAAAGATTTCATTCAACCGACAATATCTTTTATGATATGAATAAACTACTGAAACAGATTTAATCCTTTATAAAATCAGATTATGAGAAGCAGACAAAATCACAACTTTATTCAATACGCCATCTTATCCAGTGTGACTAATGCATTATTTGTATGAAGTTAAAGTGGCGCGTTGGAAGGCTATGAAATAAATCAAATGCTCTACTTTATGTAATCTTAACAGACAGATCCCATTAGGATTCTACTACACGTAGCTGTTGGTTAAAATCATTGACCAGTATCCTTATAAATTAATCAACTGAGGTAATGCTGGCTTGGCTGTCATCATTTGCTCCTAATCTACATTCAGAAATCACTCCTACTTTTCAAGGCCTTTAAAGCAGGTTTATCAATTCTCCAGCCTTTCCTCCAGACCCACGCCCAGCAGTTAATTGTTTACAAAAGACCAGCTACAATGGGACTGTATCATTTACGTCCTTTTGCTTCCCACAGACATTAGAGCATATATTGACATTGCATGATAATTAGTTTGGAAGATATTAAGTCTTAACCAAACATCCCAGCCTGCCTTGGATTTTGATGAGACCTTTTATCATTGAAGTTGAATTTGCAGGCAGAAACCACTAAAAGAAATCTAAGATAACCCTGATCTAGTTGATATGCAGCTAGCAGAATACACCTCAGTTATGATATACAGAAGAAAAGCATTCTGGATGTCAGGTTATTCATGGAGCTCTAACGTGTTTTCAAACATACTATTTCTGTGTTATGTCTGTGTATTTAATACAGTTTCTAGTCATGTTTGTTAGATGTCTGTGTCACATACTGCAAGATTCATGAGCAGTCTATAACCAAGCAAAATTCTCACACAACAGCTTGTCCTGGGTAATAGGGAAAGAATCAGGAAAAGTGGCAGGAAAGTACATTATTTATTATTTTGACAAGAACAACATCTAGTGATGGTCTGTGACCCAAACGTACCCAACGCTCTGCAAACAGACAACTGAAGTATTCTGAATGAACAAACAGGAGTTTTCTTGCACATCTATCAAAAAAGCTCTATAATTATTACGATATCTTATCTACGATCCTCCCACTTGTGTGTGGGAGGACAGTTGGTTTGGGCAAGGACTGGTTAAAGAGAAGGAAAGGCAATAACAAAATATTACAACAAAGCATATAGTCTTTCTGAAGCGCTACTCTAAAGTAGGTAAAGATGATCTTTTCCAGAAATGGTGTGAGAAAGCACAGGAAGCTCTGGCAAAGGAGGATGTTTTAGGAGTTGACTAAATCAATCAATGAAAAGCTGGCTGACTGCAGTGGCCTTTGGCTCACACCTCGAATTCAACTTTGCTGGCCCACAGGCCATTATCAGAGACATGAAGATAACATTTCTAAGTGTGTTTGCTATTAAATAGTATCTGTAATTGCCTTATAACTATGTATCTGATTTCATCAAAAAATTACTTTCTACTTCAAAAGCCCATCATTACTTCCAGAATCAAATTCCACCAACATAACCTATTAAGATGTGTATAAGTCCCAATTCCTCCTGACTTCTGAGGCATAAGAATAAACGTAAGAATTTTCTGCTATTTTACCTTGCACCTTGAAAGTAGAAACCTTCCACTAGCTTTTATACAGTAAATAAAATGTTGCCTCTGTGTTTTTTAGATCACAAAGATGTTCTCTTAGCAATGCTTGCTAAACACAATGCAGTAATTTGTATCCTCAAGTGGTATAAATAGAAAATACGTACAGCCTAATAATATATGTGAAGAAAACTCATGCCCAGGGTTAACCAACAAAGCAGTGGTTGGCTAGAAGCAGAGGCAGCTGGCCCAACGAGCAACGCTTCCGACGGAGCACGGTCTACTACTCAAGTCAAGCGTCCAAGACGTGACACTTACTTCAGCTACAGCTGCATAGAGAAGACCTTGCCGCAAGACCAGTGCAATAACAAGTCTTCTGGAGTTATGAGACCTTTCTGCCCCCAGCAGGTGCACCGTCACCCATGTGCAGCTCAGAGCAGGGCAGATTATATCAAATATAGAAGCTGTCAATACATGGTACATGCTCTGCTCTTGTCAGTTTCTTTGCTTTGATTTCTTTTTTCTTGGGGATTTGCTCTGCTCAAATCCTACCTCTTCTCTTTATTGTCTTGCCTTTCCCATACTAATATATCTGCCTAGGTTCCTGTCTTGCTCTATCATCATAAACATTCATAAACATTAGGGGACTTAACCTCATCACACCCCTGTGAAACAGGGAAATACACCCATCGGAGGGGCAGGCAGTGAACTGGAACTCAGCAGACAGCAGCTCTGAACAACACAGAATCCTTGAGCAAGTCCCTTCACCTCTCTGCTTCCATTCCTCCATATATAAAGGATAATGACACCAACTTCTCTATAAAACGCCTTAAAGTTTCATAGCAAAATTATGAGACACCATTATTCTCACTTTATTAAGGGAGGCAGAGCATTGAGATATAAATAAAGTTTGCATAAAAGGTCTGCAGCCAGAAACGACAGTCCATTTTCTAATCATGCATCTGAAATCAACAGCACAAAAGTCACATCCGACACAAGAACTCAAAGCATGAGCTACGCACAGCCAACCTGGGCGAGCAACATTTGATCCTCCTGTAGTTCTCTGGATAAAAGCAGGTCTGTGAAGGGCTGCAGAGTTAAAGTGAAGCTCACAGCACAGCAAATTACAAAAGCAGTTCCCAGCTAGCCCTTCAGAAGACAACAAGAAAGTGACCAGAAACATCAAAATACAGTAGTTACGCCTGGTCCCTGAACAACAACACACAAGTTACCAGAGACGTAAACCATCACCATATTGACAGGCACGAAACCACGTTCCCAAAGCAGTAAAGTGACCAGTGGTAGGGCCAGGAACAGAAACCCTGTTGTATTTCTAAACATACATTCATTTTGCTTCAGCATACTTGAAAAGAACGGACTATAACTCTGCCAAGCATTACCAAAACAAAATGCAATGCGACCTATCTCCTTCACCAAGCAACCGCTACCCGCGACCATTGGCCAGTGCCTCAATCCACCTATCCCTCTTCAAAGGCTTCGTGAAGACAAATGGGCCTTCCAATGTGCAATGAAGCACAAAGCCATGAAAATCAAAGGGCTGCTTTTTGAGTAAATATGAGCTCCAAAGCCATTGTCCTTTCCCACAGAGGAGATCTATGAAAATGCTTACTATAGCATATGCACAGTATTCTTTACAAGGCTGCCTCCCTGCTGACCACCAGCCCCAGGGCCCAGGCCGCTTCCCATTACAATCCGCTCCACCACACCCACCGACTTGTACTGGAATTCTTTCAGGGACCCTAACTAATGAGTTTTTAAACACTTGTAGACAGAGAAGATAATTCCTCAGCATTACTCTCCATAGGAAACACCAGAAAGAATTTCATTCCATTGTTCTAAAGGAAAGAAATGGGAAGAAAATTCATCCCAGCATTTGAAATAGGAGCCCAATGTTTTCAGACATGAGTTGGCTACTCTGAGCTATGGGTGTCTCACCTGAGAAACCAGGAAAGGGGCTAAAAGGTCCTCAGACTCTTCACTTTCAGAATTAATGCCCCTAAAATTCTCTCTCAAGCCAATCTCTAAGCAGAGGTGTCCAAAAATCATCAGGCTTTTTTTCCTCCAAAACTTGACCATTACAAGCATAAATATGGCCACTGCCAGTTGCATAAAAACAGTATCACCTAAACACTGAATCAGTGAAAAATCCCAGTTTCCCCTCCTCACAAGAGGCTAGAAACAGTGGCAGCTGTCAACCTTAACATTCCATTTCCTGATTTTAGATTTAAAGGAATCCCCATCTCCAGCAGCTTTGTGTGTGCTTTCCCTATGAGATTTTTTTTTTCCTCTTCCTTGCAATTGAAATCATGTCCTAAACCAGAAACACAGTAAAACTCACACAGCGGATTGTTATCCTCAAACTTAAAGTGTTGTACACGGGAAACGCTCCACACTGAAACCTTCTCAGCGAAGACCACGTGCCACCAAGCCCTGCTCCATTTTCACTTGAACTTACTTTTAGACATGACTCTCTGCACCTTGTAGATACTATTGCCTGGTAAGAATCTATACTTGAATGACCAAAAAGGAAACTTTTAAGCTAGGGACTGATCCTGACAACAGTCCACGTGACAAGCTAAAGGAAAAAGCAGTAGCAGGGTGTCTGTCAGTTAGAGCCCCGGGTACTGAAAGTCATGTAGAGCTACAGAATTTACTTATTCCACAATTCCATATACACCCACAGGCATTCAAAAATAGCTATTATAATACTTGCCAAAGGAACAACTGAGTGATTTTTAACTTGTTGCTCTATCTCATTTTCTTCTTCGTTGGTTGTTAATACCCCACCCCTACAAAAACATGCAATTAGAGTGGGCTATTCATGTCTCACTATAGCTACCAGCAGCACGCAGCATCTGAGTCAGGAATCCATCTGAACCTCTGACTAGAGCTCCACAGTTAAACCAGACTCACACATCATACACAGTAAATGGCATTCCCCCCTTCTCTATGACATCCACAGCGAAAATCAACTTCCAGCTGTGATATCACCCTCAGCTCTCCTTAAATCTCACCATCTCAGATCACTTGGAATAAAGATAGGTAATCTGCAGTAAATAGAGCTAGATTAGTTGTTCAGGTCAAATAAGGAAAAGAAATTCTGCCAGTGAGAGTTTTCCTCTCCTAGTGGATAACAACTTAGTTTGATTTGAACATGTATTTAAAAAGTCATTAAAAGATGATATAAAGTTTTACAGAAGAGACTAGTGGCTAGACCTTTGTTTAACAGTCATAATAATTTACGGTGCAGATCTGCTGCGTATGAGCTGAAAAACAGACTACACATGATAAAACATAGTTTGTAATAGCTTGAAAGTTAACTGAAGGAAGTTTTGGGGTTATTCCTTTACTCCAGCTGTCTAGTTCCGTATTATTTTTCAGCATTAATGAGCCTAGCTTTGCAAAACCATTAACACTGAGTGAACTTAACAGTAGTCCTTTTCAAATCTAGGAGAAACTCAAAGCTGTTTTTAGGTTTCTGCAAGATCAGGCTCCAGAAGAGAGTTTTCCAACACAAATATCCCAGCTCATTTCCCCAAATCTTCCCTTACAAATGCAGATTTAATACATAGTTTCCGTGAGAATCTGTGGTCAAATAACTGTGTCCTCATAACCTATGAGAAGTGGAGCTGAAAACTCTGCTGAGATGCATGTGACCACCTTTCCTCTCATTTATGTCTGCTTTTTATCTCTACATTGGTCCATTAGTCAGGAGTAACATACCCTCTGACCTCTGCGATCAAGAGCTGTTACAACTTAAACAATGATTTGATTGCAAAGTATCAATACAGAGCATTCATTAATATTAGAACAATAAGTGTTTCATTCTTTTAAGTCCCTATTTTGAGCTCCTGACTGTATTATGAAGGTCTGGAAGGTTACACTAACTCAACATAATTCATTATATTTTTTTTTTCCCCCAATGATTAGGGACGAATTCTTAACTTTGCAAAATACTGAGTTGTGCCACAGCATCAGTTTTCAGTGTCAATAGTTGTTGGGTAATTTATAAAGTCTATTTTGATAACTACAACCAAGAGAAAAGCATCAGGCCTTCCTTTCCTCCTATTTTTTTTTTTTTTTCCTTTTCCTTTGAAAAGAAAGGTAGTAAATTTGAATTGGACCAATTTAAAATCTCAGAGGAGTTGTGCACGTGCTTTGTATTAGGTGTATACATGGGCTTTGCTGCTCTCAGTCACTCAAGATGTCTCCTCATCTCTCATTTATGCCTTTTGGCCACAACGGGGCCAAATACAGTATCCCCTGAAGTCAATGGAACCATCTCCAACAACATCACTGCCTACTGGCTCAGGCTCAAGCTGGGAGAAGACACAGGTAGTTTAAGGTAGTTACTGATTATACATACTAACTGAGCATCCAGGAACCCAGTCCTTCAAGTCTTATGTACAAAGAAACTCTACTACATTAAACTAAAGGCAAAAGGGAACTTTACACATAAAGGAACAGGCTGGGACCTATCTGTTTAGGTGCTCATTCCACATTATTCCTAAGTGCAAAATGCTTCCTACAGGTCTTCTGGATCTTCTAAAAACAACTTCAGCTTTAGCATTTGCATTCTTTTTGGCTGCCCAGTCGTTTGTATGATGATGCAAAACTGCTGATGGAGATCAGGTAAACAGATGTGTACTATATACAGTTCAAAACAACATCATTGTCATTACCAAACATATGGACAACCAAATTCTGTCCACCAGTAAAACGCTTTGAGTATTTGAGGAATGAGCAAAAACACAATTTAGTAGACAGCCACTTAAATACATCCCTAGCTTAAAACACGTAAGCAATGCCACTTATTTCCATAGGATTGTGCCTTTAAAACTACATACCTACTGCCTATGGACACTGTTCTACTAAGATCCATGTGCTTTTTCTTGCAGTTAGAGACAATTTTGTCACACTTCACAAGACGAGAGTTTTACTCTCGACTCAAACAGAAACAGCATTTGGGCTTCATAATACAAAGACCATCAAAAAACCCTCTCCAAGAGCCTGGAGAGCATCGCTGCAGTTCTAGCAAGTCCAGAAAGACCAGCAACATCCATCCATTTTTCAGAGACCATTTAGTCTATTTAAATTAACACTTTACAGAACACCACCTTTTGCCCTTAAATTACTTAGCTAAATTCCAGGTCGATGCAACAGTCCTGCCAGAGGCACAGAGCAAATCCTTCTGCTCGACTGCAGGACCTGCATGCTACCAGCACCTTTCTCCTCATTTCCCAACACCCCCAGACAACACAGAGTGCTCGAATGCTCCCAAGTTCCCCCTGTTTTCAGAACAGCTGAACAGTATTTAAAGTATCTACCCCTCATACCAAGTTGTATATTTTAAAAGTCATTAAATTCTTGAATGAATCATTAGAAAAACAAATCAAATGCTGTTAAATCGATTGTAATTTTGCCTCATAGGATAGATGAGACCTTAATGTTTGCGAATGGTCAAATTCTTGCAATATTTACACTCTGTGGAGTTCAATACAAGCCAGGGAAGAATTCCTAAATCAGAATGTACTTAGCGTACAGGTTTTGGCCCAAGAATATTTTTGGTCTTTCTCAGCTGCTTGTTTTGACAGCATCTAATCCTCCTCACCCACCCACCCAGCGCCACACAATCCAGCCAGTCGCGCTTGCAAAGCAAATTGAAAACGAAACATTTTCAAATAATTACTTGGGGATGTCTGTAATACAAATCCAAAAAAAAACTGCAATTCAAGTGTAATATTTCCAAGAAGAAAAAGAGAGGGAGGAGAGAAAAAAAAAAAAAGACACCCTTACAAAAATCCATTCGTAATGTGACTTTCCCCTGTATGAAGGTTGCCCCCACTCCCAGGAAAAAAAAATAAATAAATGAATGAAAAGATAAAAACTCATTTGCCACGAGTCCAGATGCTCTGTCCTACACGTTCCCATTGGGGACCCAACAGGGTTTCAGCACGCAGGCAACTCTGCGTCCGGCGAGTGACTGCGGTGCCTGCGAGGGCCGGGGCCGCAGGGGGTGCAGGACCCCCGTGCCCCGGCGGGGCCGGCCGCGGGCCGCGACTCGCACGCGCCGCCGCCAAACCTGGCCCGCAGATGGCCTATTCTCAGCTTTGTCAGCCACAAACAGACCTTTGAACTTTCTATTTATATAACAGTTTAGTGAGTTTAAAGCCTCTTCCTGTATAACTGGCAGTTTGCTGGGTTTGCTGTAATTAGGCTGTTTGCGATACATGATATAAAAAGTAAAAACAAGGGGCTCGCTTCTCCTCAGCGCCAAGTCTTCCCTATCACAACCGCACGGCTCTGACGACAGCGTTACCTGCTGATTTTATTTCCCGGCGCCAGGTTTTATTTTATAGACCTCAACATGCCTTTTCCTGCTAACCATTTTCTTCCCTTCCACTTTTTTTTTTAAAAGAAACCAAAGGACATATATATATATATATATATATTTAAATGCCAGCAGCAATAAATAAAACATCAGCTCCGGGTCCCTGCGCCTTTGTTCGTGCTGCCGAAGAGCCGCGTCCGAGCTCGGGGGCGGCGGGATCCGGGGGGCCGCGCCGCTTCCCGGCGCTGATTAATGGCACCACCTTACGCAGCGGGCAGGTCCACGCCGCGAGGTCCCAGGACGCTTCGGGATTTCATTTACTTGGTTACCACAGACAAGCGTAGAAAGCGATTTAAAAGGCGAAATTTGATTTTTAACAGCAAGAGGTCCCCTCGGTGCACACAGGCATTCAAGCTTTTCATTATACCCATCTCCCTTCCTTTCTCTCTCTTGGAAGGGTTTGCATTGAACACAAGGCCGAGTGACTGGCTCTTACGCGTCCAGCAACCTTAACAGGCCGCAGCTTTGGCCCTTCAGCCTAGGCCACAGTGGAGATTTATTTAAAAATAAAGTCTTGAGGGTTTTGCAGCTTTTCAAGACTGGCAAAATACCCACAGGGATATCCATGGCCTTATTCTCCGTATTTCACTAATTTGAACCCAAGTGTAACCATGTAAAAAAGAAGAGATTCCCCCAAGTACCTTCCCAACAACCTTCCTGATGAAGGTTCATTAAATCACCTGGTTCCTTTGCTGTTGTGTGACCAGTCCTATCACAGGAAACCAAAGGGCTGATTCTGCAGCTTATATCAAGACAAAGCTCCCACGACCCATCCCAGTGCCAGGCAGGAATTTAAGCACCTCCATAGCTGGAGTGCACGCTCTGTCTTTGGCGGTTCTTGACAAGATCCGTTTCAAGAGGTTGACACAATCCACCATGCCTTTTGGGCCAGGGGTAGGGGGGCATAAACAGTATTTTTCTCTCATCCCAAAACCTCTTGGGGAGTTATTTCCTGGTATAAGGCCAGTTCATATCAAGCATTACCCTGACACCTTCTCATTGGATAAAAATCTCCACTCAGGCTATTAATATCTTATATACATAGAATGTATATTTCTCAGGCTAACCATGTTTCGGTTGTACGTTGTGTGCTGATAATACCTACAAACACCCACACACATACTGTAGGCCTGAACTTGCCTTCTTTGTGATTGTAGCACAGATTAGCACAAGTTTTAGGTTTACAAGGAATGCAGAAGAGGGTCCCTAATTACCTTATAAATAGTTATGCAGCACATGTTTTAGAAAGGCCAGTTTAGAGTCAGAAACAAAGTTTCAAACTCCACAGCACAAATTTGCATATCATGTTACTTATTCCTAAATCTTATTTAATAAATATATCGGATACATGGACAAAACAATCAATTTCGACAGGTAAGAACGCATCCTCCTCGGGGTGCAGACATTATGCACCCATAGATAGATTAGATGCATAAATAACCCTGCACCTATTTATTGATAAATAAGCCAAATTCATCTCTTCTTAGCCATCACTTGCCCTGGGAAGGACGAGCTGTAATGCAGAAATCTTTACACACACGATAAAATTCACGTAGCTTTTGTGTATAGGAGTAGATTGTATATATCTCATGTACGTGTGTGCACATGCACATGCCAATTGGATTATTCAAGGCTAAATCCAACCCGATCTCAGCAAGAAGTAATCCACCCATGTGTGAATGCCCGTGTCAGTTTGCGCAGATACCAAACACTTAGAAATAGTCATAAAATAAGTACGTTCTTGCCTCACAGACCCTAAAAACATTAAAAACCAATATATTTCCCTCTAAGAAACCAAGTGAGTGAAATTCATAGAACAAGTGGCAATATACTAATATTTTATGGAAAAACAGAAGCATGAAAGTTTCCTTCTTTCTGATGCGCATCTCTAAATCCACATAAAACCAGACTCAAATGAAAGTAAGATATTAAGCAAACATTAAAACTCAATACCTATAATGTGCTTAGTATTTGAACTACACCCACATATTCAGTTGTAACAGCTTCTATTAAATTAATGATGTTACCCACACTATAAATTAGGCAAATTGTATGCAAATATTATTTGAGCAGTAATATGGTGGTTATCAGTTGTCTGCAAAATAAATTAGTGTAGCAGAGTAAAGATAGTGTGGTAGAAGCACAATATTTAATTGAGCACTAATTTTATTGTGATTATTACTTTTAAATAACAACAGCATGGTTATTAGAAGATGTAATGTGATGGTTTATGCAGAGCTGATAAAATGCACACAGGATCCAGAACGCCCCGCTTACAGATTAATATTGATACAGTGTAATTTATGGTTCCAAGGATTTACTCCAAATTGCTGTAAAATAGAACGTGACAGGTATTTGGTTACGATTATCTTGGAATTGCAAACCATAGCTGCTAGTCTGTATTGGGCAAAGTGATAGTTATTGACTAAATATATGATCTTTTCTTATATGTAGTCTTATATTACTAAAAAAATAAGTCATTTTGCAAAACATGAGGTCCCCAAAGCACATGCACACACACATGTATAATCTGTGTGATATTTAGAGATTAGGACAGCAAAACTGAGTATTTTAATCTCTTTCTTGCTCGGTAAACAGCGCTTTAGCCCCAAAGCCTTCAATAAAGTAGCAAGCAGCCTCTGAATTCTACTGTGCACAGTTTAAAAAAAAATATGTCTATCTTGCTAAATTGAAAAGTAAAACAGGAACCAATAAAAATAGTCATTATGAATAATCACGTTCTCATTACCCAGCCAGGAAGCAACTCAACACCTACCCGGGTAGACGCTAACTTTCTGAGCTGCTTGTCACCCACCCAACATTCCTCAGCATCCACTTCGCTAACAAGTTCACGCCAGCCGCGGGCAGATGCGCGGAGCCTGTCAAGGTGCGCGCTACCCGCAGGGCGACCCAAACCCCGCTCCGGGAGAAAGGAGGAAGGGAAAGCGCTGTCGCGGGGACCGAGCTCCCCACTTGCTCGACTAACTTCAACGACGCTTTATGCGGACAGGGGACCCGCGAGCGCCCACGGAGTCCCCCTCGCTGGACCGAGCAGCGCTGTGGCCGCGCGCGCCCCGTGCAGGGAGGTTGTCACTGACAGCCGCGGTCCCGCGGGCAGCGTCGCCCTGTGCCCGGGGCGCTCGTGCGCTGGGGGCGCCCGCTCCGGCCGCCGCTTCCCCGGCCCTCGGGCCAACTTCGGTGCCCGCGGCCGCGCTGCGCGGCCGGCACAAAGGCTGCAAGCGCGAGGAGACGGCGCTGCTAGGAGAGGGAGAGGTGGAGGGGGGGAAAAACGGAGAAAGGGGAGGAAGAGAAGAAGGGAGGGGAAAAAAAAAGAAAAAAAGAAAAAGAAAAAGACACCTACCACTGCTGCTCTAAGTCCCAGTCCCTGAAAAAGTCGAATAGGTCCATAACGATGCGCTGGCGAGACTCGGAGAAGTGGTGCCCGCTCCCCGCGCCGAGGCGAGCGGCGGCAGCGCGGCTAGGGCAGCCCAGCCGGCATGGGCAGCGCCGCCCCGGGGAGCGGCGGCCGCCGCCGGGCCGCTCTGCGCCGCTCCGAGCGCCGAGCGCCGCCGCCGCCCGCTCCGGCCGCCGCCAGCAGCGCGGGGCGGCGCGGCGGCGCGAGAGGCAGGCGCGGCGGCCCCGGCGCGCGCACACTCACACACACACGCACACCCCGCACACACACACACACTCACACCCGTACACACACACACACTCACACACACCCCCTGCACACACACTCACACCGCGAGGGGAGGAGCCGGGGCGGCCCCAAGCCGCGGCGTGGAGCCGCCGCGCCAGCACCGCCGGGAGCCGGCGGAGCCGCCTCCAACCCCCCCCCCCGCCACGAGCCCTCCCCGGGGACCGGGAAGTTTGGCTAAAAAAAGAGGGGAGAAAGAGCGAGAGAAAGCGGGGAGGATGGGGAGCAGGCGAGCTGCTCCACTGCACACGGCAGAGAGAAGGGGAGAGTGTCCTGGCTGGGCTTGGAGGGAGAGAGAAGTAGGGCGAAGGAAAAATGAATGAAATAAAAGAGGCGCCTGTAATTTAACTCTTCAAGGAGCCTCCTGCGAGCAGGCAAACCCGGCTGGCACTTGCAAGAGAAGTGTCAGTGAGTCCATGAGAGGTGGCTCAAACAGCGTCCTGGGCCAAGCATCCCAGGGGAGGCTGCAGAGCAGGGCACAGGGGAGTAGAGGACCCAGCACAGCCCTGCATGCGGCAGCTCCTGACGCTGCCCTCACACACAACTCAGCATAGGAAGGGGCGCGCTAAACCAAAGGCTGCCCTGGGGCACCAGGCCATGGGGCACGCTGCCCCAGAGCTCGTCCTGTGTGCCCCGTGGCTACCGTGGGAGGGCCCCGAACACCCTTGCTGGTCCCCGCCTCTCCCACTCGACTCCCTTCCACTCAGGCCCCCTGCCCACACACTCCTGTGTCAAGCAGCCTTCTCATCAGTAGCTAACACCTTAGGGCTTTCCCCATCTGTTCCTCTGCATTTTATAAACTTCCAAGCACATAAGCACTTACACAGCGAGCAAACAAGAACATACACGGGTATTTGCAGAGGTTAAGACCACAAACGCATTGATGCCTGCTGAGAGCAGCAAGCGAGCCCATAGCATCTCTGCCACATGCATGGGGCCAAACCCACCGCTCCTGAACATCTGGGCTGAGGCTGCCTGCCCACAGCCTCCAGCCTAGCTGGCCACCCCACAGTGCTGCCAGCCCCAGGCCAAGGAAGGACCCCTAGCATGGCCTGGTGCTTCCCTGACACATTTAAGTACCACCTTTACAGGCTTCCTGGGAGCTGCGAGACAAATCCAAAGCTACAAGGTAGATCAAAGGCAGAGCCATTAATGTAACCTACAGGTTTGGCCTCACAAAGGAGTATACAGTTGTTTTATAAGCACTAGCTTAAAAACTAGGTTAAAACTTGCTGTGGGATGGCTCTGGAACTCTTCTCATCAGAAATCAGACTTGACAAAGACTTCCAGCTCAGATTTGGCCTTGGCTGGAAGATCAGTGTTCACAGCAGTCTGCCTTGCAGACCCTGAAAGGAAGGGCTCCGCAGAAGCAATGCTGCTGGCAGTTCTCTTGCACGTGGTGTAGCTCCATCGTGGTGTGCCCTTTTTCTCCCCACTGTGGGCAAGCAGGTGCACGCAGCATTTCCTTTCTGAGCACCTATCTGCTTGCTTGGTCTTTTTCTCTCTTCCCCTCCCAACAGACAAGCTCTTGTGAACCGCTCCTGGCCTCTAGCTCTGCAGCACCATGACTCAGGTCTTGCCACCCCCCTCCTTTTTTTTTTTTTTTTTTTTTGATTCCACAAGGTAGGCCAGGTCACTTTTACAAACACTTACTCCAAAAAATAAGCAGCAGAGTCTTAAAGTAAAAAGCCCAGACTCCAACTTCATCACTTGCATTCAGTAATTCAGCCATTTGCAGCACCTGGGGTTGAAGGCCAGACAGAGCTGAGGCTCCTAGGGGGCTTGCAGGGCTCAGCAGCGTGATATGCTAGTGCCCTGGCACCTGCCACCTCACAGCGCCCCTGCCCAGGATCCCCTGAACAGGATGGTTATTACACAGGACAGAGCAAACACAAA
>PTEX01000032.1:2219664-2288144 GCA_003342815.1 Eudromia elegans
TAAGGAACAAAATTTTATTTTGTGCCTACCATCCAACTGTAAACGATTGCCCAAAGTGAGCAACGAAACGGTAGGCCATCTGTCGTAATCTATTCCTTTAACCAAACCAATCACTTACAGCCTTATCATGGCTCTTGCTGTCTCCTGCCTGGCACGCAGACACAATCCCTGTAGTAGCTTTTTAACCGATTGCACGACCATATGTTCCTTACGAGTGGAACCAAAGCTAACACGCAGCATAAAGCACAACTATCGTACCAACTTTGAAACACAAACACATCCAGAAAATTGAAATGCAAAAGCACGCAAAAAAGGCTTTTCACATCGTTTCCTTCTTTCTGCCATGTTGCTTTCAAAAGACAGAAGCACTTTGCAGTAGTAATGTCTATATATAAGTTGCTGAAATGTTGCCTTGTCTTCAGTAATTTTTATGATATTCTCTAATGCATTTTTCAGAAACGTAAGACTAGGCAAAGCTGCTTTTCTACAAAGGAAAGGAAAAGACTAGTATGGCAGACAGAAGGGTTGGGGGAAAGAAAGGTAACAAGAAATCAACTTTTGTGTCCAATATTCCATCTTCATGTTACTTCTATGACTCTGATAAAATTGCTCTGTTACACAGCCCTTTGAGCTTCTACTGCCTGGTGTACCTATGTCAGAAAAATAGCCTTTCCTATCTTCTACTAATATTAGAACATGACAAGCTGTATTTCTGACAAATTCATTATTTGAGAGCAGAATTGGGAGTCATTGAGGTTTAACTATCATGAAACAATATCCAAGCGACATCTATTTGTCTGTGCTTAATGCCAAATATTTGATAATAGGTCTTAATATGGTAAATAGCACCCATAAATATATAAAATAGTCCAGGCATGCAATGAAGAGGTCAGGCAGAATTGAAACATGCTCCGGTAGAGACTTTCCTCTGAAAGAAAGATACTTTTTTTTTTTTAAAAAAAAAAAAAGTAAGTAAATAGCATTAATATGGCACTTCAACTAAATTTTGCAGGATCACTGTATTTTTATAAATATATACAGGGTTGAAAATACATGGAGCTTCTTTTCACAAATTTGATCAATTTTGCAGGGCTTAGGGAGCATTTTGCTGTTGCCTGAGGCATGAACCTTCTTCCTTGCTGGGCTTCAAGGAAAGCAGAAGCATCTGTGCTCCACAGACAGTCAGACAGATCCTCTGGTCATCACCAGCTATATCCCAGAAAGCGGCTACGTCCCCAATCACTACAATGTCCTTATGTCACAATATATGGTACACATTTGCAATAGTGGTACACATTTGCAATAGCAGCCCACATTTCCAGTCTCTGGCAAATATATTGCACTTGATAGCAGTTAGTGGGTTTGGGTGGTTTGTTCATCCCTCTCCCCACTCCCCCTAGCTTTTTTCTTCTCCAAGAGACAAACGACAATTTTGACCCAAGAAAAAGATATTCAGACCCAACAGCATGAAAACAACAGAGAAATCTCAGTGCTAAAACATCATCTGAGCCACGGAAGGCCTAATGAAACCGATCCCCTGCACAGCAATAGCATTAGGACTGGAGTATCCAAGATGAGCCGTCAGGGCCTTTGGGAGCCTGCAGAAAGGTGCTGCTGAAAATAGCGCGAGGCCATTGCGGTAATTCCTTCTCTTTCAAGAGATGAATGTCTGGCATATTTATTTCATAAAGTGAGAACCAGTATCCCAAACAAATAGCCTGAATGGGTATTATTCAGCCTTTTTCCTGGCAACCAGCTTAAACGACCATGTCTTGCTTTTCTGGGAAACCTGCCAGGTGAGCTTTGAAAGGATTGTAGCGCTGACGGCAAAATCTAGGGGTCACTCCATGCACAGACTGGAGGTCTGGTGCAAGGATCAAGAGAAGGAGGCAGAGGCCTTCATCCTACAAACCGGGAGAGGGCAAGAGCAAAACAGGATTGCTGGTAGGATACATGCAGGGGCTATTAAGCTCCCTGGGGCATGAGCTGTCTTCTACCATGTGCTTGCACAGCACTGAGGCACCCTGCAGTAACATCTTTTAAAGTGGTTAAGTGACAGATGCTCCTAAAAATCTCTTTCCAAGAGTGACTAGGATAAATTCCACTTACTTCCATCGTTGGGTCTACAGAGCAAATCAACACCCGCTTTTTCCCCTCCTCATTTCTGGTGAAAAAATCTTGCCCTGTAACTTACTGGGTTCACTTGAGCCTTTCTGCTGTTTACAGCGATTATGTCGCATGGAGCCATTGCCACAGCTAGAAGAGGTGTACGGCACCAAGCGATGTCACACCACTGATGTCATCACATCCTGAGAAAGATTTTGGGGCAAAGGAAATAGAATTAATCCAGGCTACGCAAGGAAGAGCTGCCAAGTGAAAAACTCACTGCTGTGACTTACATAGAGTTGATGTAACTGACCTAATTTATGAAAACATATTTTAGAATGCCTTTCGATCACTCCTAAGAACTAGTCCTGTAAGAGTCAGTATTCGTCATCCCCATGATAATATTAATGTGAATTTTCTTATTGCATATTACAGATTACTAGCTCTGTCATCCCTGAGGAAAACACTGATGTTGGCAAATGGAGAATTTCACTTCCTGAGTGAAAAAGCCACACTTGGCAAGAAATTCAAAAGCAGCCTAGTACTTATGTAAATACAATGAAAAGATTAGAGCTGATGTCTTTGACATTATTCTTCCATTCAAATGGCAGAAACATAAGAAATATATCTGGACTACAGTAAAATAATCAACTGTTGAAAGGAAACCACATAGCCAGTTACACAGAGGGGATACCTGAAAAGCCTTTTGTTCTTCTGTTAAAAAGAAAACCATATCTGGAGATTAAGGACAACTAATACCGTGCACTGCTTGTTAGAGATACCACTGCAAACCTGGCAGGGAGCTGCCTGGCAGAAGAGTTGACCCAGCTGATCACAGACCTTTCTGTTGCTTGTTCACTCCGTTTCAATCTTAAAGGCCAAGAAACAACAATCGAGGCAAATGAAATATCTTTTTAATGGGATTGAAACACTGCATGCTCATGAAGGCTACAACATATTTTTGGAAGAAAAAAGACAGAATTACAATATTGCACAACGGAACCTAGTCATAGACACAAGTCACCATGTCAATGGTCCTGCTTTTAAATTAGTTACAGGCACTCACTAGACATCGTGAAAAAGGAGGCCAGTCAGCAGCAGAACAGCCAACTACAGCCTAAGGATATTGAAAATATAGAACAATATCTATCACCCCAATTGCAACCTTAAACTGAATGACATATAAGTTGTAAGAAGCAAAAAGTCAACCACAGATCAATGTAATCAAGTGACTGATTACTTGCCTGAGAAAAAATTAGTATCCTATGCATAGAGAGATTTCCTTTTGGATTACAGTGAAAAATGCTTGCTGATCTTTCTAAGACCTGCACACATTTACTGATGGTTCATTCAACAGTACTTAGAAGAGATGAAGATTTTCTAAAGTAGGTACTTGAAATCTCATTGGCCTTTTTAGAAGAAAAATCAGACTAGTTCCTTTAGTCTTTGTGTGTGCATTAAGAAAGTAATTTTAAGCATAAACATCTTAAAATCAGAGCAGAAGCCAGTGGGAAGGCTGTCAACAAAATAAATGGGAAACAGTAAACAGAAGCAAATATCTAAAACAAATTAGAGCACACCTAGGTCAGGACAGTTGCATGTTATTTTTTTAAAAAAAATCATTATTTTAGTCCAAAACACATTTCATGTATTCTATTACATTCATGGATAAATCCATGATGTAGCCATGAACTATTAAATACTACTGCCATTATAAAACATGAATGATCAATTTAAGGGGTTTGCTCAGCCTTTTAATTTCCAAAAAGCAATTTTATCACATAAGTTCCATGGCAATCGTGTTCAGTTTTCCTTAATCAAAACATGCAACTATTTTAAGGTATTTTACAGTTAGTTATGGCAATCTGTGTTTAGAGCACATTCACAGTATTAAGTGATATTTAACTACTATCAGAAACAAGTTTGAGTCATTGAATCCTTTACATAATATTTTTGCCAAAATTGAAACAATTTTGAAAAGTAGAAAACTTGTCCATCCAGTGATATCTGTCATTACTCATTTCTCATATACTGAATGTGATTATTCATTACTCAAAAATGACATAGCTAAATGATAAGTCTTGCTAAAATATTGATCATAATATGTGGAAGCATATAATTCATCTGAAGCAAGTGAAATATGTTTTCTTCAGCGACATGATGAAAGCTTGTCTCATTACAGCATTATTTCTACTGAATTCTCCACCATTAGTTAATTTAATGACATTATGAACATTTTAATTGAGCAGATCCATGGGTAAACTGCTCATTCAAGAAACATGGATGGGGCTAGACTTGGGAATAAGAGAAATGTGTCATCAATTGTGCTCAGACTCAAAGAGCAAGTAGAAGGCAAAGAATTAGAGGCAACAAAATATCCCACTCAGGAGAGCCAGAAGGAATTAAGAGAGGATGAGAAGTACCAAGTTAGGAAATAAGTAAGGCCATAACTTGCTGGTGATATTGAGCTCACAATATGGTCTCCAACTACCTTCTTGGTAAAACCATTCACATACCATAAAACCCACGGATGTCAAAAGAAAGCTATGCTGACCCTTGCTAGGAATAGGTAACACAGGTCAAAAGGCAGGTAAAGGCTGATGCCAGATTGCTGGGCAATGATTCTCACATGTTCAATGGGAACATTACATTAAAACATTTGCTCACATGTAGCTAAACATTGGCTATGATAATCAGCAGATTTCAACAACATAGCTCACCCTCAGGTGAGGAACAGGTTATCACCTCTGCTGTGAGGTCTTCTATCAAGTCATAAGTGTGACACCAAAGGACTCATCCTTGTAAGTACTTTGTAACCGAGGTTTTCCGTGTTAAGAAAAGCATTGCTATAGGACACGATGCTCCCTCTATGCCCATGGCATAGAAGTAGGTGCCTAAGCATGCAACTCAAGTGCACACTTCTCTAAAAATGGAGGGATCTATGGAAAAATGAGCTGAAATATCTAAAGGTCCTTTTGTAAATCCCTTATTTACTATGTACAACATAGTAAATCAAAATGTAATAAAACATTAACAATGTTTGGGATGGAGAGGGATATTTTTACTTTTGTTTCCCAGATATCAAAACAGAAGCCAAGAGGAAGCCAAGTGACTTGCCCAAAGTCACCTAAATCAACAAATTTTAATCTGCTTGTTGGAGATCAGTTTTACACTCTCTTTTACCTGCTTCTGCTTTTACAAAAACCCCACAGGATTTATGCTTTGAACACCCACTAGCTCCTTTAGAAAGTGTTACACATAGATTTAGGGATCTTTGAGCATAATCTACCCTTTTCTGTCATTTATTCTCTTTAACTGAAAAGTCTTTGACTTGGGACACTATCTTTTACCATTTTATACAACATCTAGTACAGAAGTCCTTGACCCTGGTCTGCTTCCCTGAGAGCCAAAATTGAGTGTATTAGAGTATTCTGTGGCAGTTTACATAGTGCATGGATTGTCAGGTGAAAGCATGTGAGTTACTAAAGTATAAATACTTAAATCCCCAAAACGTGTTAAACCCCCAGCACCAAAGGTTGTTTCTGAGACCACAAGGGCATCAATAAAACTCAAGCATATTGCATGTAACTTCTTTGTGGTAAGTGTTACATGCTGAACTTGCAACCCCATGGCCAAATCTACATTTGTCTTTGCCAAACACACACCCAGAGAAATGCAACAGGACTAACTGGGCCACAATGCATCCCTTATGTATGATTAGAAATAAAGAAATCCATAGATGTTAAAAATATGATATTCTCAAAAATATTCTGATACTCATCACCTTTAATATCTTCCTAATAGAAAGGATTTTTTTCAGACACATCCAAACTGAGAAAGCTTAAGCCTCCAAAAGAGAGAGAGAAAAAGAGAAAGAAAAATATATATTTACTAAGATGTGATAGGATTCATTCTGAGGGAACTCACATTTCGCCTGAAGAAAATGAAGTGTTTGACATAAACGCTTCATGAGCGAGATGATTTACATTATTTTCACTTTGTTCTCGATTATTGGAAATAAAAATATATAACCCAGCATTCATTTCTTATTTGACCTGTAGCACCTTTATTGAATCTTTCTATGGAATCATATACATGCAAGACCAAAACAGAGAGCTAGGAAGTCAAATGTGCTTCATAATGGTGAGTACAGCTCATATCCTCCTTCACAATACAATTTATTAGTATCTAATAGAATTGTAATGTTTCTCATTCTGCATTTTTACAGCTGCATCAAAATATTAAAGTGTGAATTGCAATTAAACTCACACGGTGCTCTTAGCATAATTTCCCTTGTATTAATACTTAGAAAGCCAAGTTATTGGTGTAATATTACTCTTGATACTGGTTGTCATAAAGGGATAAAGCCTCCAAATAATAATAAAGTATATTTTACTGGAGAGAGAGCAGCAGTAGGAAAAAAATACACTATTGGAGTTGTTAATTTCTGTGGAAGGGGGCAAGGAGAGGAAGGTTTCTGACTCTTTAAATTATAGTTTGCAGGTTAGTACACCAACTCACTTAATCTCTCTAAACGAGTAATTTACTAGCTTTCTGAAAGCACCCATGTGCAAGGAAATGCTAGCGCACTCCAGGGATGATTCCAAGATTGATGGCTTGGCTCTAGTCACTGATAACAGGATGTATTCTGCTAAGCTTGATTTTACATGTGTCTAAAATCTTTAAAGATTTTACAGAAAAAAATGGAGGGATGATATTTATTCTAGATAACCTCAATTTCTGATTGTGTGGTTTGAAGGATTTTTAAAGCATAGGGATAATTTAATAGGCAGAAGGGATATTCACCAATGGCAATAGGTACATTAATGGGGCATAGATCAAATACAGGTGTGATAGTTTCTCTTATCCATCAAAGAAGTTAGATTTTGCAGTTTTCAGCTAGTAGTCAGATTTGTAGTTAGCTCTAGTTTTTGTGGGTTTAGTTCAGAAATGAACTCTGCAAGAACATACTCTTTGAAAAACCCGAGGAGAATTTCACTTAAGCAGAGACAAGCAAAAAAATAAACCAAATTAAATGCTCCCAATGTTGATATTTAAACCATTGTCACTAGATCTGAGCACACATTAGGCAAAACCAGCCCTTCCACGCTGCGAAGCGTTGGCCCACGCTGCAGTCGGAGCTGCAGGATGCCTCCAGCCACCATCAGTTTGGTTATACCAGTGCTAGGAGCAGTGGAGACTTGGCCATGCAGGCTGCCCCAGGGAGCTCGCACTCTGTCCTATATATCACATCAAAACAAAAGACCATTTTGTTAAATTAAAAATCCCAATCTTGGAGACATCTAAGGAGGTTTAAAATATGTATCTTGACTTATTTCATACAGACTTGTGCATTTGCTAACATCCACTGTGTGGTACTGATGTAGGCCCCCTTAGCAGCTGCCCTCCAATTTGTGCAGTGGATTCTGTCAGTAGGAATTTCTCTCTCCTCAAAATCAGAAGTATGGAAAAAAAATCCAGGAATGGAGCCCCAAAATCCTGGCCACATGCAGCACCTCACAGCACCATGGGGCAGAGCACAGAGAGGAAAACCTTCCCACGCCACTGCCAGCCCCGTTCATACCTCCCACCGCTGTCAAGTTGTTTTTAACAGCAAGGGCTTCTCTCTGCGGCAATTACTGGTGATAGATCCTCTGATGTGGATAGGCTGAACACGGGTGTCTATATCACAGCTGCAGAATTAACACTGTTTGTAGTGCCTGGGATTTTCCGTGTCATTCATGAACTGCCAAGATAATCGCATCATTGCGATGTGTCACACATTTCATTTTTCCCCCCCTCTCCTTTCCACCCCCTCCTTATATTTTATCTCCCAGAAGTTTAATCTCTCCTGCCTAAGCCACCAGTCACCAGAATATAGCAAAGTACCTGGATGTGATGAAAAGGCCATTAATTGCCACCATCCTGACCTGCCTTTCTGCTGCCTCCCTCTCCGCTCAGCACAGCAAGGTTAATCTCCTCCTAACTCCATGCTGCTGTAGCCACTGCAATCATCTTTCCCGAATAACAGGAACTGTGACATGACTGTTGTTCACAAGACCAAAAGAACTCAGTAAAAGCTGAAGGCTATAAATGCAATACAGCAACAGGCTGTATTTAAAAATAAATTCAAGAGGTCTAAACCAAAGCATATTTAAATTCTACAGAAGCATTTCTAATGTATCCCCTAATGCACATCTGAAAAATATCGTGAGCAGATTCACTCAAGACTGTGGCAAAACATGCTCATCTATGTCTAGCTCAAAGTAAAATTCTCTGTTCCTTCCTGTATTCCTCATGGCTTATTTCCTAACAATATAATTTACAGGAAAAAGATCAAAATATCATTAAGAAATGTCAGTACCCTCAGTCAGGCTCCTTTCAGAGGTACATACAGCATGTGGCAGGCATAATCAAGCCATGATTAGGAGTGTCCTTTAAATCACAGGAAAGGGAGACAGAGGGACATGCCCCCTTCCAGCTCCAAACAGGCTCTTTGCGTGACCACAAGTCCAGCACATAACTAGCAAATGCCCCAAAACAATTCCATTTTTTAATGCCTGCCAAGAGACTTGTGCTTCTGCACTAGTCAGATATAGGAATAACATCATTTCCCTCCCCACACCCTGCCATCCATCGGCGGCCACCAACAAACCAAGCCAGCACAAGCCTCCTGTCAGCAAACATGCGTGCAGGAAGCAAACCAGTTGTCCTGCAACAGCAAGGAATACAACCTCGGCACCTAGGACTGCATCTAGGAAGGAAAGGCATGTTAGAGACCGATCTTTGTTCCTTGCTCTCTTCCTACAAGAAAAACAGTAACGAGGCCTCTGTGGAACAGAACTTAAGTGAATTTGGATAACCTTGGGGCTTTATGAAACAATGCTTACTAGCACAACTTATTTTCACACAAGAGTCGAACTCTAAAAGCAATTCTGAGAAAATGAATTATATGGTAAAACAGTCAAATATATCTTCATATATAACACTAGGGCTTTGTGCTCAACTACCTCATGCTTTCGGGGAAATCAAGCAGCAAGAGGCTAGTCCTCATAGGGCATTATTCCAAGGAGCTATTCCTGGCCGACTTCCAGAAAGGATACTCCTACACTGGATATGCCTATTCCAAAAGTGTCTCATTTTTGATTCTTTTAACCTATATAAAGAGGTGGTTGTTTTTTAAAACACACATACAAAAAACCCTCGCAAATCAGCCACACCAACCTCACTGCATAGACACCCCCTTAGTTGCAAGGGAGTTATTCTTACATCCAGGTAAATTATTAAATTTACATGACCAATATAGAAGTGAATTAAAAGAAAACATGTACAAGAAGTACTGAAAAGCACACTGCTGAGGACTGCCTGAGAAATGGTGAGCTGTTGCCTAACATCTTAACTGCAGGGAGTAGAAAAACTTGCTGAGAAACCTGGTAAGAATGATCCCTCATTCTCAAACTAGATCCACTTATGTCTATGCTTCCAGATTTGGAGCAGGTATCAGATTATTTTGCTTCCTAAATTTGGACATGCAGGGGAAAAAATAAAGCCCAGACCAACCTACTCCATCTCACCCTGAAGCCCCCCCGAAGGTTATTTGCACAGAAGCTGGGAACTTCTCTTAAACTGGAACAATTCTTTTACAAAAGAAATTGCTGCTCTTCCATACTTTCCATATATAAAAAATCAAAGAGGTGCAAGTATTTGTCCAACTCAGTCATAACATGGCAAAGCAGCCAGTTCCCAGATGCCACCTTCAACTGTGCCATAGCTGAAGGTGGAGACCAGCTACCTGATGGAAAGTACACATAAAGACACCCAAAAGAGATCTGACTTATAGACAAAGTGACAGTATTTTTGATATAAAAGACTGGAATACTTTCACAGTGACTTTTTAGGGTAATAAAAAAGACAAAATACCCATTTACAAAAGGTGCATGCTGGTGTTGTTATTGTCAGCTTGTGAGGCGATAGCTGCACTTGCATATTACTTATAGTGTGGGTTTATTTCCAGACACTCTGTGTTCTGCAGACATTTATCATACACCACTCAACAACTAGCATGAACATTCACTTTGAGTAAAGGAACAGCTTTAAATGTCTCCACGTATCCAACTTTTTCTCTCTCCAATCCTGCGTTCAGCAGATTGGACACATGTTCCATGGCACAGTTTACTCCTAGCAAACACAGAACAAATTCTTCTCAGAGTCTTGGGAAAAAGAGCATCTTGTTATTAAAACAGAGAGCAAGCAGCAAATGAAGAAAAATCAGTCTTTGGTATGTCAGAAAAGAAATTGCTAGGTTGCTGTATGGAGAGAAGGTAAAAAAAAAATCAGGATGATGATCTCAAGTTTGTTATAGAGGGAAAAAAATAGGAAGGGTCTTCTAAAGAAGGTAGAGATTACATTATTGTACTATAACACGAGTTCTCTGAGCTGCCAAAGGGCTGGCAAATCCAATAGCTCATAACCAGAAATAAAGAGCAATTACAGCTGGGCAATGGAAAATTGATACCTCCAAACATAAACTCTTATCCTGATGCCTTCCAGCAAAGAAGAGAAGTGGCACTGGTAGATTTCAAATATAAACTTATATTGTCTGTTTAATTCTGCTTTTATTGAATGCCTCTGTCCTATATCTGGCATTAACTTTAATTTAATATTGAGAGCTTTGTTTTTTAATAGCATCATAAGTGTAAGTGTAATAGTTATATAATAATGACAATAAATCAAGAAGGTACTAAAGCCATTGTAATAACTAATAATAATGTTAAGACCCAGGGTATGATGCATCTAAAGTTCAGTACCTTAGAGAGTTAATTAAGTCCTAAGTTAATTGGTAATGATCTCATTTCTAGACAGGAAATGTAGCTGATTATCTTGTTTATGCTTAAAGTAGTAAGTGAAGTCATAACAGGACTTTTTGGGGCATTATTGATTGATTTTAAATTTCCTAATTATTTTTGATAGTCTTTAGAAGTATCTTGCTTCTTGACTTAAACCTTAATCTTCAGCTTCTTGGGAGACGATGACTGTGACATTACATTACCTAGTCATGTCAGTACTTCCATTTTCACTGCCTGAAGTATATGTGCATATACTTTTTTATAATGTCACTGTACTGATATAAGATGCTTAACTGTTTCAGATGAAGTCAACTTACTGTTTTCATAGCATCATGCCTGCTTTCACCTGTCATACAGAGGGCACAGAGCAGCACTAGAGATGCAAAGCTGCACTTAACCATTTAGGCAAGCCTTGACATAGCATTTCATATACTCCCACTGCCAGTTTTATTAATATAATCTTTTCCTGAGCAACGAAAATGTAGGGGTTTTTTATATGCATCAGGATAGGAATAATTATCCCAAGTAATGTTTTCAGGTTAGTATTATGGGAAAAGAAAATCAATTCTTTACAAGGCAACATTATCCCATTGCAGCCCGCTCAGGATTTTGAGATTCTTTTTAAACTGCACGTGCCTTCTCAAAGCAGACTTCCCTGGAACCATCCAAAGATATATCAGTTACTAAACTAACTTTAGAAACCTGACTACAATATTAAAATTCACGTCATGGGGAAAGAGAGGGCCAGAAAGGAGCATTAGCTCGCTGCACCTCCCTTAGCTACACTATCCTGCAGGGCCGGCTTGGGTGATTAAACTCTCCTTTACCACTCCTTCTGCCATATTTAGACCAGAACATAGACACAGAGCAGTAAGAAGTGCATCAGCAGTGTGACTGTGCACGGGGATGCATTCAACCAGGAAAGTCAGAACAAGCAGACTGGCCAGCAGGGTCATCACTGGAAGAAGTTTGTGGTTGCAGCCAGAGACCCTCCTTCCCCAGCACTGCTGATGGCAGCATGGCCCCAAACACTCAGTCACACAATTATCACCTGGTCTGCCCTTGAGATTGACTAGGGAAAGCTAGAGGTCCTCTCTGAAAACAGATCAGCCCACTGTAACCACAGGCCAAAAGTTAAACATGGGAAATTCCCTTCTTTCCATGGAATCACAGTGAGTAAGTCAGCTCCAGGAGAACAGGGGTTATGAGCCCGTTAAAAATAATAAACAGAAGAGTGTTTAAAAAGCAGAATTGCAAATTGAAGTAATGGTACTTTGTAAAAGGCAAAGAAGCACAGATATGACTATTTAAAATCTCCAACACTCAGGCACCAAATGGTGGAGTAAAACTGAAACTATTCTATGGGGAGGATAGAGAACAGACAGGCAGGTAGAAAGTCTCTCTTCCTCCCCCAATTTCTTTCTTTTTTGCAAGAAGAGAAAAGATACATCCCAGTTACTGATTTAATTAACCCAGGATTTTTTCTTCTCTTATGTTAATGGGCCTGTTCTCACTTAAGCAAAATATTATGACAATTTTGAGATTATTCTTTACATTGACATAAAACTCTTCCACTTGATTAGGCTTTACTCCATTGGTAGCGTTTTCTACTTTGTTCAAGTCCCACTTAAGTATCCCTTAAGTACTCCTATTTCATGCTATTCTGATTTGGGGTCCTGTGATTTACAGCAAAGCATTAATTTTCAGTTTTAGCACTGTTTTTCAGTGTTAATTGGCCTGCAGACAGTACCAAGCACCCTGTCCTATCCTGCTTCTTCACCAGCTCTGCAGTTCCTCATCACCAACAGCCTCTCCCATGATCAAGCACAGAAATGATCTTTTTAAGAAACTGTTTTCCTCCTGAGAATTACACCAGTTTGTCCGTACCTACCGAATGCATTAGTTATTCAGACCAAACTACTTCTAGAGGTCTCAGGAAAAGAGAGGTATGCAAGTGCTTCTTTGCTTATATTTTCATAAGCTTGCAGCACTCATCTTCCATAAGCAATTTCCCCCTATCCATCTGACATTAGGAAAAGCTCCAACATCCTAATGCTCACTGAGCACCTCTCCCATGTTTTGTTGCCAAAACAAGCAATAACACAGGTATCTTCTACATTTCTCAAGTCTTATCTCACATGAGCAAAAAATTAGCAGATTTTTTTATTTACTGAACATGTCAAAAATGGAATATATACTTAGCTTGGTGTGAACTGATTGAAGTAGCTCCTTACGTCACGATACTCATGTGCTGCAGCGCTGGTGGCACTTGTGTCCCCACAAGACTTGCAGGGCAAGCATGCTGCTTATGGAAGGGCCCTAAGGCACACACACCACTTGTTTTCTTTTTTTCCCTGCACGGATTTTTTCCTGGCCTTTTTTACTTTAATCTAAAAAACAAACACAAAAAAACTCCACTATTTTACTGCAGTAAAAGTTTTCTAACTGTAATTTCCAAGCTTATTTCCCCTTCTCCAGCTACAACTTAGGAGCTTTCCCTACCCCTTTTGACCATAGCTTAGAGTCTGGATCAGTTTAAGGACCTTCCCCAATTTCTTTTATTATTATTAATTTTTATTTGGTTGTTTCTATTCTTCCCCCTCCAGCTTGCAAGCTCCTGATCTGATTATCCAGTCTCTCTTTCCTCCTGTCCAGTTTTCAGCTGTCAGCCATAGATATCTACCCTCTGCAAAATTAATTTTACCATTGCTATGCTTCAATGCTTTGTATTTGCAGCCCCTCCAAGCCTCTCACTTAACAACACTGTATGCAATAATATATCGAATAAATGAGTAACCACTTCATCTGCTCTTGTATTTATGAACACCAGAGAAGTTTTTTTTTTTTTTGGGCTGTGAATGAGAAATTAGATGTCCTTTAAAGATTACCAAGATGTATTTTCAATTGCTATGAGAAGAAAATCAAAGAGACAAAATTACTTTCTTCTGCTTAAATATTTCATTGATTTTTCTTAGAACACAACCCTGCTCTCAAAACCCAAGGCACACGGGATGATTTCTAGCTATATTGCAAAGCTCCTTATAGATACAGACCTGACCAGAGCGCACACTTGTCAAGAAGGGCTCGTAGTAACACTAAATGTATTTTGATGCACATCATCTGTAGACTGCATTGCCCTTAATCGCAGCGCAATAACTCAACAGGGTTTCAGGGTCTGGAAACCTGCATTCCTGCTGCCATCATGGCACAAATGGCCTGCCTTTCCTCAGGGTCCAGATATTTTCCAGAGATAAAAAACACCCCCAAGAACTCAAATTACAACTTTTAGTCACATAAAAGCAAATAAGTTTGCAGGCCTTGCCAAGTTGAGATCAAGCTGCTCCCCTGTTAGAGCCCGCCCAGCGCTTTTGTGGCAAACGCTCTCAGCCTCCCCAAAATAGAAGCAGCGAAGAGGAGCAATTTCAGATCAAAAGCAAGCAGCTTCCTACCACGCAGGCAGGCTGCACACGAGAGCAGCGGTGGCAGCTCCCGTGCGGCCGCCGAGACCCTTAAGGAGCCACTTCCTCCACAGCGGCAGTTAGGCCGCAGGAAGCCACGTGAGGGCCGTGGGGACAGGCCCGAAAAAACCCTCCAACCTCACAGGCCTCTTTCTTAATTCTTAACAGCAGTGAAAGCCAGCAGCTCCATCCTACTGTTACCCTTGGGTAAAACCTCTCCGATTTGGGGGCAGAGCCATCCCTGGACTCACGCACACTGGGCCTAAGGCCCGCGAGCTCCGCGGATCCCAGCGCCATTTCCCTGCGCGGCGGTGGCAGCCCAGGGCCCACCGGGAGCAACACGAGTGCACGTTTCCTCTGGATAGATGGAGTTTTGCAAGGACTGATAACTTTTTAATATTTCAGAATACACTTTGAATTACAATTACAATTAGGCCAAGAGCTTTTTTGCCCCCATAATCACAGGAAGTGGCCCAAGCAATTTAGTGTTCCAATTTTTATATTCAATGAGCAAATATTACGCCGTCCAATTATATAATTAAACAATAGATTAAAAAAAACCTAGGTCACATCGTGTGCCCGGTTTAAACAGATACATAATGCTGAAGATGGAAAAAGAGCTTTCTTCAAAAGTTAAAAGGGTTTGGATTTCTTTGGGGGTTTTTGACTTGGAATTGTAGTTCCAGTCAGAAAAGGAATATTTCTAAACTTTTTTTGTCCAGCTGCCCGCGGGACCCTGCAACCCTCATGTGAGGGGACTGCATCCCTCTGAAATAGTTATGTAAAAAATATGAGCCCATTTATGTTTGAATCCCTTAGTCCAAATCCATAGGCACAGTATATGATTCCCAGAAATATCTCCTGCTAAAAATAAATGAAAGATAATATAAAAAAAATTTTGCTCACTACAAATTAGAAATACACATCATAAATATCTTCATATACACGTCACTCTGACTTCCAGATCCTGTTTCATAAGTGATTCTTACAAAGCTCTAGTCTTTGAGACATCACTCCTTCAAGAACCCCCCCAAATCTACATTTGCATAAATAAATTCATTTACTTGAACTCGCCATATCAGTTCTGTGTTCCTACCCCAACTGGATCTATCAAACTTCATTCTCCAGGCAGGCAGCTGCTTCACTGTCTTTGGCGTTTTAAATAAAATTAAAATGAGATTTAACACTTTTAATTAGATGTTTAATTCATGCTTTTGTGAGCTATTTCCTTCCAGTCAGAATTTTGTCACACAGCTATAACAGTCTTTCCACTGCCAACATTTTTTTTTTTTTTTTAATTTGCTAACTCAGTGTCTCATAAAGAACGTGCATTGCACAATGAGAGAGAGAGAATTTGAAAGCGAAAGTACCACGTGTTGGTAGAGGAAGAACGCCCAGTAACTGCCACTAGCTGCAAGTGTGAAAGTGTGCAACGCTCAGAGCCGAAATAATAAAACCCAAAACACTCCAGAAAGAAACCTTCCAAAACAACAGGAACAATTAAAGAAAAAAAACAAACAAACATTTCTACAGTGGATACACTAAGTTTAAAGCTTATGGGGCTAGCTGAAAGACTAACTCAAGCAGAACTGGGCTCCTACTTCCGAGAAGGCAACTCTTACTTCTACTTGTGTTTTTAAAGAAGCAAGCATATAAATACTCCCCCAATGCAAGCAAAACAAAACCAAGAAGCAGAAGAGGACGCAGGGTTATGTGAAGGCAGCAGTGGAGACAGCAGCCTTGTTTTCAAGGGGTTCTGCCTGCTTCCCCCTCACTGCCTTTCTGTGCTTTTCCAAACCTGCCCTGTAGGACAAGGCTATTTCTGCTGCCCCCCTTGCTCACGTCCTGCCCAACGCAGCCCTCGTGAATCCACTCATTCATCCCTGCTTGCCCACGGCTAACCTGGTGATGCTGCCCACAGCTTTTTTAAGCACCTGGTAGCTGTAAAGCCTCTCTGTGCAGCCTCCTGGAACCCCAGCATTTCACAGGGTCAGTGGCTTGACCACACGCTTGCAGACCAAACTGCCAGGCTCCAGGTTGCTCCTTTAAACTCTGCCTTCAGCACAGGGAGGATGTTCCCTAAGCTACTAAACACTGTTTGAAACTCACAGTTCTCTGTGAAATCTACTGTTTTGCTTTAAAAAAATTGTGTATTTTCTTGAGTAGGCAAGTCAAGTAATCAAACAACTCATCCAGAAGACTTTTTCTGAAGAACTTTAACATCTGAAACTTAAGCAGACAAAGAGTCCCCTAATTTCTGCCCAAGACGGTTCACAGCACATATGGTATCCCAAGACAGCTTATTCAAAAACCCAGAGAAAACAACAGAGATCCAAAATTTGCACATACAATCTGACCTTATCTGAATTGTGGTGACAAGGAGAGAAGAAAAAAATAAAAATAAATCAATAGGTGTGGGCCTTTTACCCAGGCTCTGCCACCTGTCCTTGGGGAATAAAATTATTAACTGCTTTGGCTAAAGAACCAATACAACCAGCAGCAACAAAATCAGTCTGACTTTTACCAAAACACCTATTAGGGCAAGACTTTTGCTCAGCACTGGTAGTCTTGACTGCAGGTAAATACTATGAGAGAAAGAACTTTTAATAGCCGTTAATTTATATGCTCTTAGATGAGAGAAATCTAAGTCATCAGCTACAACCAAAAGAGAATGCGGCACCACAGCCCAGAGACTCTCAGGGCACACAGTCACACACTCTGTCCAGTTCCTCCTTCCACAGAAGGCCAAACAATCCTTATTTTCCTTGTTTCAGGAAACATGCTATGCCATAGCTTGAAAACAGTCAAGAAAAGCCACACAAGAATCAAACTCATAAGCACCCAGAATCAGGACTTCACAACAGGTAACTGAGCAAAAGCATACTCCAGCAATATCTTACTTATCTACATTATTCTAGGAAATCTCTTACCTAAGCAAGCCCAGAAGTTCAGCACACCATGAGGGAGAGGTTTCAGGAGCAGCACACATGCAAATACTTGAGCAATTGACTTCTCATTTGAGCTTTTAGCTGCAGGTGTGCAGGGGCACATTGTGCTCCTTGGGAGCTGCATGCACATAAATATCTTTAAGTTTATCTTTCCCACCTGGGTGGCTGGATCAGAAACCACTCCAGACCCCTCTCAAAGTCTGTTCTCAACTGGGGGCCTAGTTGAATCACTTAAGGGGAAATTGAAATCAAAGATGGTTTTCTGCATCCAGCTGAAATGGATTGTTTAGTGATTACAAAAATGCAAACCCTCAAGTGGGCTCAGGTTGTATGAGGGGAAATAGAGAGACCTGGGAGCAGTTGCATGAAAGAGAAGTAAATACTTTTGTGGGGGGAAAGGCATTTTTCTCTTCTAGCACTGCTACTAGCAGCATAGCAAGAGTGGCTTACAAAGAAAACATGCAAACACTAGACTGCTGTGAATTATGTGTTTTGGTAAGAGATAAAATAATAATCGGCTCGCCAGCAAGACCAAATCCCCAAGCTGCTTGTAGGATCATGATTGTAGTGGTGTTGAGTCATCTCTTTTGCATACCTCCATGTAGGCACCGTTCCCAGCACACTGAGGTCGGTATTAGCAGCGGGCTCTAAACCCCACAGTCTCATAACCTCAGCCCAGAGGGGCGAGACAAGGTGGCCTCCATCACCCCACAAAGGCCTTTGCCTCAAAGTCATGTTGGGCAGAGCTGCAGCTTTTCACTCTCCAGCCTCACAAGCATCTTCTGTCAACTCACCTCCCCACAAGGCACTTCCCTCCCAGCCCTATCTACAAATGCCAAAACCTTTCACTTGACCGGGCCAGGTTGTTACTGGCCAGCTGGGCATTAAATTGTTTGTATAAGGACATGCTGTTATCACAGGGATCCCTCACAGCCTCAGTGTATTTAAGGAGCCCTTGCAGCATTTCTGGCCTGCTTGATAACCTCAGTGACACCTTTCTAGGTGCTTGCAGAGAAAGTGCTGCCTTTCTGGAAAGGCAAGAACCTGCAATATAATTAAATATGTCAAGTCAGTTCTGATCCAGGGTATGGAGACCTCAGGGTAATTTGTTTCCTTTTATAAATCTGATCTTGATTTGCTTAATTTCTTTCTAGATGAACCTGAACAGTGGCTTTCAATTCTCCTGGCCTCTTATTTATTATTTTTAGATAGTTCATCCTTTTAGACAGAAATCATAATTATCAGAGACTGGGGGGAAAGAGCCCAGATTTAAATGAATCCACATACACATATGCATGTGCGCACGTGTATATTAAGCTGCTGCCTGTCAAAGACGGTTTAATGACGCTGGAGAGAAGCTTTTAAATAAAGTCATGGAGAATGTCAAGCAACGTGAAGCAACCCAGTTAAACACAGAAAAACCTGTCCTCCCTTTCAGTTGGCTCCTGATTTATGTCAAGCTGAAATAAATGATAATAACACAATGTTATTAGAGTCCGCTATGACATAAATATGAAGTGTATGCATTTAGAACTATAAAACACAGATGGGAGCACACCATCTATAAGTTCCAATCCATCACATTTCAAATACACCCAAAGCACACCAAAAACGGCTAGTAGGAGAAATGAAGACAGAAGTATTTGAACTGACCTTTCCTTCTTGAAGCATTTTTTTTTCTAAGGGACCTATTTGTGCAAAATTGCTTAAAGCCGAAGACTGGCTGGTGTACCAAAGTGCCAATACCATGTTTATTCCTCCAGTGTTATTCCTCTCGTTTGTGGTTGTGTAAAGGTGTAGCCCGGGCAGGCTGCAGAGTCACGATGCTGAACCATCTCGTGAAAACCTTGCCTACCCTGGCCCGACATAGGACTATGCAGGACACTGAGCACTGGCATGTGCTACCAGCCTTGGGAGGAAATACCAACATCATGAAATGGTAAATTGGAAATTGGCAGTGTTGGCAGTAGCTCTGCCTTTTCCCCATCTTTTGCAGCAAAGCTTTCTGAAATTAAATATATTTGACTACAAATAATAATAAGCCGTAAAGAAAGGCAATGAATATTTTCATGCATCTCACTTCAACAGATTCCTGTTTAATTCTAAGCCCTTCATTTGAGAAATCAGTTGTGATGTTGATTGTATGTCACAATATCCAAGCCAATGAAGTTATGTTGATGCTAGTTAAAAAGCAAGTAGAAAGTGTAATTTAAAGCAATAACAGACCAGCAAAGAACAGTCTTAGAATATTTTCTCTTACACATGACTTAAGATCTAATTATTGTTAGTAAAAGCAAACCCTTTGTGTCAGAAAAAGAGTGCTTTTTCTTTAGTGGCCGTAGATTAAAATGCTCTAGTTAGGCCTTTTCATATCCATAAAAAAAAATTAGCCCATAAATTCTTTTATACTTTTGATGAAGGTATTTTTGGAACTGCAATAAATTTCTCATTACATATAATATACTACTGTCTGATTTTTTTAATTTTTACCTCAAAATTATGTCTAAATGGGACAGTCCAATTATGTCTGATTTAATGTTCTAATGTAATCCTGTGTGATTACAAGAAAGGTCTTGGGTTATTTAACAAGTGACGTTTTAGATTTATTACAAAAGCCATGCAGGACCTGTGGGGAGCCAATTAAACTTCCATGGACATCAGCTGCTTAGCAGTGTCCTCCTGCCACTAACCTGCCACCCTCCCTACAGCAACAACCACCTTGCTCTTCAGCAGATGGGAAACTGGAGCTTAGTTAAGGACTGTAACCTTTAAGAGAGAAGATGTGGAAGAAGAAACAAAGATTTCAGGCTTCCACTGCGGACCTTATCAAAACACCCACCCCATGGTGGGTTTGTGGTCATGGTGAGGCCTTCTTGTTCCTGGCACCCCAATGGCTCAACGGCAGTCAGAGACAGTACATGAGTAAATAAGTAAGTGAATAAAAATCTTGGCATAGAGAAGCCAACTCAGCCTGCATTTGCTCACTTGATCTCATTCTCTTGCTTCTGTACCCAAATAGTTTCTGAAAGGCCAAAATATTCCTTCATCCATTCTCACCATTTCAGTGCATCACTGTGAGTTCTCATTGTAAAGCAGGGCAGAATTTAGCTTGCAAAGTCATTCCGGTACATCTGGTAAAGACGCGTGAGGAAGACTGACCCTGGCTGGGCTGCCAGGGCTCAGGTGGAGAGTTGCTGGGGCTGGCAATTAGAAAAAGTAACTTTTAATTGCAAATGAAGCAGATTTGTTCTGGGGTTACTGAGAGGCAATAGACATGGCACCAGGTGATGACTCTGTTATAGCATCATTTTTAAGAGTAAAACTTGCACTTGAAGATGAATTTATTGGAATTTTTACAGCTGTACTTCTGGTCATGAGATATTGATTTTACAGCTAGATATAAATGAGTTAAAATAAAGGGGAAAAAAGTCCCAGGCTTTATCTCAGTGACCAAAAGCTACTTCTGCTATAGGAGCTTTTTGCTCGTATACTGCTCTGTACCGGTATAGCAGCCTCTGTGAAATCAAGCCATACAAGGTTAGCATCGCTCCAGCAAAGCCACCAGCAGGAGTAAAATGAGCTTCCTAGGAGAAGTGCAGTTATAGCGGAACAATTCTGCCTAAAGAGGAGCTTTTGCTGGTGGTGTTATGATGACTAGAGCTTACACCTCTCACCTCACCAGACCAGTTTCATATCTGTGCCAATAAATCCAACAGACCAGGTCAGAAGCAGACACTGAGTAAATCTGAATAGGGATAAGCTCTTTATGACTTATCTCTCTTTTTTTTTTGGCTATTCTTTATTCACAAGCATAGTGAAAGTCATCCCATTATGTCTGAAATTCCCAGCACTCAATTCCCTACTACTGGTTTCTAATTAGAAAGTAGCTTTAGTGGTGGATGCAGTGAAGAATGGGCAGGTAGAGAGAAAAAAGGAGAGATCAGGGAAACAGCTGATCATTGTGGCACGTGTGCCAATCTTTTTACCTTTAGTTGTACCTAAATCATTTAAACACTGTGACCAGCAGCAAAAATGTTACCCAAAATCCCTCGTGCTGCCTTAGCCTGAATTGTGACCCTTTATATATATTCCCCTGCAGTCCCCAAACCCCTTCTGCTCACCTTATATCCTTATTGCTTGTTTGTTCTTTTCCCATGCTACAGACCAGCTCTGCTGATCCCACTACCCGCCTGTATTCGTGCTCATCAAATATAAAGCAGAGCACATGATGCACTTTTTTCCCAGCATTCAAGCATGAACTGTTGTTCACTCTGGATTCCCTCTGCTCTGTTTTGCTCCATAACTTTTCCCAGGGCAGTGATCAACCCTTTCTCCAATCAGCTTTATCACCTCGCAGACAAAACTGCTCCACAGACCAGTCCCAGCGGCTGCAGGATCATGATGATTTTATGCCTCCAACCTGTCATGCCACTCGTAATGCCCCTAACTACCCAGCGAGTGGCAGTCCCAAGGTTGCTTGTAAAGCAGGATGTCTAGTGCAGCCAGCAGGCTGGCCTGTGTAGTAAATTTGATGTATTTCATACTTAAGTAGCAATGTCAACTGTTAAATCCATTCCTTGCTAAAAATAAAAGCTACATAATAAGCCTGATACTGTAGATCACTTTAAACCAGATACTGTAATCCCCACTTGAGACAGATACATGACCTATTAAATTAAACATAGATTCCCTTAAATTGCATACTGAACCTCCCTCAGATCAGATTGACTCCATTACTTTACCCAGTAAATAGAAATATTGAACTTCTGTATACTTTCAGACATGATGTATATAGGTACTTACCAGCTTTTGTATATGCCTGCTATATTAGCCAAAATATGGCACAAAATAAAAATAACGTTGACAATATTTTCAAACCCAAAGGCTTGATACCATTTTCCTAAAAATGGAGTTAATTTATTTAAGAAAATAAGGCTTTCTTTTCTGAGGAAGAAAGTTACCTCCATTTGATATCTGTAGCAGATAACTGTATTCAGGCCTTAAAAACAAAAATTCACCCATATTAACATGCTGATAAATTATTTTAGACACCCACATTTGAAAACATTATCATAATGACTAAAAAAACACAGCTGACAGGCTCAGGAATGCCTTGTGTTAGAATAATTCCACTGAGGCCTTCCAGACCTTTCTGGGGAAACATACTTTCCTGCAGAATTTGCGTCTCAATAAACTACTTGGTTGTTGTCGTTGTATTTTACAACTTTCTGGATATCTTCAGCCTGTCACTGAAAAGCTGTTTTGGCAATTTATGCAAGGGAAACGTAGGGAAGAACATGAAGATGACGACAGGACGGACACAACTGCATGGACCGATCCGTGGAGAAGCATTTGACCATGCCAAGAGCTCCGAGTGCTGCTCATATATTTACGGTTCTTGAGGTGGGCAGAGGAATCAGGACTTTGTATAGATTACTGCAGAAAGAAAGCAGCAGGTTATGCATATTTTATGCCGATGTGGCACCTACTTAATGTGTTTTACCACTCACTGAACATGGGCTGGACACTGCATTATATCATTATGTGCAGGGTTAAAGCAGATTACTGCTGAGTACCCACACCCAGCGTTTCGCAGCTGCTCTCTCGCTTTGGCACACGCTCAGGGCTTGCTTCCAACACAGCTCAGCAAAACTGCTACCTCCGTGTCTTGCAGCAACTCTCATTTATTTATTCAGATTTATCACCACACCTATCAAGCTTCTCTCACTTCTGTCTTTTATATCCCTTTTTTTCTTTCTGACTCCCCAAGCCTCTTCAATTCCTGAGCTGTTCTTTATGAGCACTCAGTATAAAACTGGGGCTCTCTGTAAGAATTTTTGGAGTTATTGTAGCAGCTCTGGAATTCCCACCTAAAGAGGAACGCCAAATGGGATCACAGGCACCTGAAAAACAACCGGCCAACTGACCAAATAAATGAATAAGCAAAAAACTAAGCAGGTTATATGAGGCCGTCATCCAGGTGGATGCAGCAAATAATGCTTGCACTTGTAGAATGAGGATAAATCAAGATGATGCAGTCTGTAACAATATTACAAGGGTAATATTTTCCCACGCATTGAAATGAAGTCCTCTTAAGCAATTCCTGCCTTGGATGAGTCACTGTCTGTCTTGGATGGTTTATTCAGTTTTATTTCTGTTAAGCAAGAATGGAGGAAAAATCTTATGCTGCACTCCAAGCAAGTCCCCTGTTCCCCAGGACCGCGCCGGTGCAGTTTGTACCACGTCTTGCCCAGGCTATAGGATGCCCTCTCACAATGTCTGTGCCTTTGCAAGCAGCACACAGGAAGAGAAGATGAAACTGCTTCGTTCTGCTCAGGGAAGATCCAGGCCTGAGCACCGTGTGTCAGGCGCAAGGAGGTGACATGTGCCAGCTGATGGCAGCGGGAAAGCGGTGACACCTTCCTCGCAGGACGCAGCATTGGAGAGTAGCTAAGGCAAGGCAGAACTGGAGCCCTTTTTGCTGAGAGGAAGTGTGAAGTCAGCCTATATTTTGGTGAAGCCACTTGAGGGATATGCTTCAGCAATAAGACATGACAAGCTGTGAATTACAGCGCATTAATTCAAGCCTAGCATATTGTCAAGTATGGGGCCAAGGGGCTAAGGGCCATCCATACAACTAGGTGTGAATTAATTCACACTAGTTCACACACTGAAGTGTCTTACTGCGATAATAGATTTAATATTCCTAAAATGTTATTTTAAAATATCTATATATTATTAATTAAGATATAAGACTTATGCTTCCTGAACACTGAATTATATCTCAATGAAACCATTGCTCAAAATTCCTATTAACCCAGAAGGTCACTCAATTTCTGCTGCCCATTTCATAATAATAAATAGTACAAACTGTTCAGACCGATCCATCTCTTTGTTACAGGAACTATCAACATCAAAAGGGAAATCCCTCTTCCTGTGTGTAAAATTGATGCTCAAGTATGTGGTCAGATAAATGTTTCCTGCGTGTAGATACTCAGCCTACATTTCTGGATTTCTTTTTGATAAGTGCTGGCTACCACTGAGTATGTGCAAGAACTACCAAGCGGAAAGGCTATGCAGAAACTCTAATCAATGAGAGTTGCTACCTGTCAATTCATATTTCCAAAGTGCTTGCATTAAAATGAAAGTCACCGTGTATGCATCAATTAATAAGAAAAATACATTGGGCTTTTTTCTCTTGCCAGTGGAGGTCAAGGCACTCCAATTTTAAGAGAGTGCCATCCAGGGACGAGCTAAAACATCCGACGAGGTGGAGCCCAGCCCCAGGGGACGCCTGTTCAAGCTGATGGGAATTGCACAGAATAGGTCAAGCTCACTCTGCTCTACGAGGCCTGAAGTTTGTCCCTTGGGCACAGTTAAATATTAAATCCATTTCTGATTTTTGTTTTGCTTGTTTGTTGTTTAACTGAGTCGTGGGCTCCTGAGCTGTTCATAAGAGAAAATGATATAGGAAATTATGTAAGATAAATGATACAGCCTGGCAGTGTGAGAAATCTACTATTCGTAACTAATTCTAATTTTTTAAGCTACTGCATGTCATAGCTAAAGCAGCACATGCTATCGCTGAGCTGTCTTTGAGATTTACTACTTGTGTGAGCATTTCAGCTCTGCTTTGCTTAAAACATTTGTGGGGCTTGTGTCTGTGGTGCTGTGCTGAGGCTGTGAGCTGCATGTGAAAGGCTGAGCTGCCCTTCCGCGCCCGGGCAGCCGAGCACAGAGCTCTTCTGGAGAGGCAGGCTGAAGTCAGGGACCAGCAGACACTTAAATCCTTCTATATCAAAGACTGCCGTATCGAGGGGTGACACCGGCAGGCCTCGGCATGGTCCGGATGAGCGTCTGCAGCCCTCGGATCTGAGGCTCCGCACAAAGCAGCCCCCAGACCCACGGGCTCAGCGTCCTGCCTCCTCTCAAGACGGGAGGCTCCCAAGCAAAGGTTTTCACATTTCATTGATCTGTGCCTTTTATCTCTCTCTGCAGCAAGCCTTTCAGCAGCACAAACATTTACCAGACAGTTACACGGTTGTGGCTGCCGTGTATTCTTTACCAAGCACACCTTTTCCATGCCGTGCAATTTTTTGCCTTACAAAGCAAGGGAGTCAATTGTGTAGCTGCAGATTTGATCGCATCCCGCAGGGGCTGCGCTCTCCAAGAGGCCACATTACCCAGGGCTTTTGCAGCCCGAGCTGCCCTGACCTCAGATACCGGGTGAGCAGTGAGCTCTTGAACCAAGCCCGGAGCACAGCGGAGCTCTTGTCTCCTCACAGGACAGGTCCCAGAGCCTCAACCACAGCAGCACAACCCTGCATGTCCCATCACGTGCGGGGCTGTGGCACATGAGTGTGCCCTGAAAGGAGACACTATCCAAGTATCTGGGAGAAAAGTCTATGACAGGTTTATTTGATATTTTTACTGGAGACTGTACAATTACTGGAATACCTGGATTTATTTGAATGGAAGTATTATAGAAATATTCTCTCCAGCGGTTTCCTGCTTGAAGAGGAAATTTCATTTTGCAGCCAAAATTTTGTCAGAGGGTCACAACCCCTTTCTCAATGCTGAAAAACTGCTGGAGCTCACCCTCGAATAAAAGGAAAGCGTTCCAAAAGATACCAGCTGCCCACCGTGGAGGGCCTGCTGTGTACGGGCACGGCGACCAGCATGGGGGCTTGCAAGCCCAAGGGGACACAGGGACATGGGGCCACGGAGGCAGCTGCAGCTCTGTCATCAAAACCATAGAAAGGGCTACATCCTCACCAGGAGCTACTTTGGGACTTGACACTTGGAAAGACAGGCACAACGTCGAAATACAACCAGGAACTGCGTGTTTGCTTTAGTTCTGAAGGCACACGCACGGTGAGCGAGGACGCACAGCCCTGACAGCCCCGCGGCTTCGGAGAAAGAGCATCGCGGCTACGACTAAGGTCAGGCCATACCGGATCTTGGCTCGTGCAAAATCCAGCCAGGCTCTGTTTTCTCTTGGCATTACTCTTAGTTGCTGACTTATTAGCGAAACTTTTTAAATATGCAAAACATGTGGCTACAATGGGAATTCAGAAGTACTGGTCTGAACACTTCACAGTTTCGGTTTGGAAATCTCAGTGGCTTGATACACCCTCATTCAACCCCGCTTCCTCTCTGTGGAAGCAGCTGCCTGGGCTAGCGTGTGTGTTTAAAACTTGATCTCCCCTTCAATTATGCTGGGGGAGAAAGCACAAACTAACAGCAGAACAATCCTGTTCTTTTGTGGGTTTTTTTCTCCTTTTTCCCAGCATCTGAACTGACAGAGTAGGTCAAAGCTAGGGTCCACCTAGTCCAGTTTCCTGTCTTTAATAACAGCCACAACCAGATGCTTTGGACAAAAACACAAGGAATCCTAGTCTGGACAAATAGGGAATAATCTACCCTTCTTGATGGGCTCATCTTGATCTCCAAGAGTGGGAAACTGTTTGAAACTCTGAGGTATGAGCTTTTATATCCCTTCTGCAATTCTCTTAGCATTAATTATTTTAACTCTGGCACCTCTCAAAACTGGTTGTAACACTTGGCACTGGGTCGAGAGCGAAGCGTGTTGAAAGAAGAGAACAGGACTTCTAAAAAAGCTGAGGCACTGCTGGGATTATTGACTCAAAGACCTCAGTGAGGAAACATAACACAGGGTCATGTTTCCCAGTAATAACATGGGTGGTTGACTTCCCAGCATAAGGAATAACTGGAAAAATTGGAACTCATGTTGTTTTGGATGGAGCCCAAGAAGTTACTGGAGATTTACAATTAGATCATGCAGAAACTGTGGGGTGATTTGGTTTCATTTCTCCAAACAGATGTTGGAGGGGTCCCACATGAGGTGGTGTGGAGAGTGGCTATATTAGTAACTGAAATAGGTGTAGCTAATTCCAATTTAATACTGTATTTTAGGCGTTACAATCACTTTCCAAAGTGTAAATACCAAGCATAGTAATTATTCCATGGTAATTTTCTAGCCTCACAATTAAGTCATTTTTCCTCCAAAAGAACATATAAACTTGTTGCTTAGATTTTCAGCGGGCATTTCTGCTATTGGCAGCAACGCAATCCATCCCGCTGTCAATTATGAGCTCTTCTGACTAAGAGGGAAAGTGACAGTAACATCTTTATCAGATCGTCCGGAACGAACCAACAACACGTTGCATTAAAATACCGAGGGCAGAACAGTTCTGCGGGGCCACGGCTGGCTCTTCCCTTCCACCTCTAATCCCTGTGATTCCTCGGTGCAGTTTGTAAACTGTCACATGTCAGAAGCATTTGCAGAAGGGATGGGAATTACCAAAAGCTGACCACAATGAGGGGAACTCAGGCCGTTCTGTGGCTATTGGTCAGTGTGGCTTTGTACAACAATATTTAAGTTTCCCCTGGGACACCAGGAACTCTCTTGGGCTGGAGGATAGCACAAGGAGCAGTATCTGATGGGCCCTCTTGTGCTGCTTATCTGTTTATTGTCCCAGATGGTCAGTTCCTGTGCTTGGGTACCGATGCTGCCAGTCTGGCTCTCCCAATTGTCCTCAAGGACAATTATTTTGTGTGGTTATATCCATAATTATATTGTACAGTACCAGGAAGCAAGCAGACTGTTTTCTAACTGTCTGCTGTTAACAGAAACCCAGTATCACCATCATAAATGCTGTAGTCAGAAATCATATTACTCAGAAAACAATCACATTTTCTTTTTCTTAAAGAAGAGAAAAAAAGAGAGGAGAAGAGGAGGAAAGAGGAGAGCAGGAAGAAAAGACAAAGCAAAATCAAAGCAGCATTCAATGTCCATAACTCTCTGGTGTTTCTTCTGTAAACACCGGAGGGCCCAGAGAGCCCTTGGGGTGAAAAGCTCAGCTCTGCATCTGGTTCCTGAGGGAATTCACTTGGAGTTCTGCATGAGCAGCAGCAACAGAGCAAATCTCGCTTAGACTGACCTTCTTCCTCACCTACCAGAAATAAATTCCCCCCATGCTTTTGACAAAACACAAATAAGCATCTAGGACTTTTGCAACGGTATCAATGTCCTCGCTAAAAATAGAGCTGCAGCCATTACCAAGCATAACATGAGGAAACCATCAGCACATAATAGGAGTTCAACCTGCTGACACGGTGTTCCTCCCATACTCTCGTGCTGAAGATTAGCCAACCTTTTCATTCCTCCATTAGTCACCTCTCATATTTGGAAGACAGTAACCAATAAACAAGAAACCAGGTGAATCTCCTAGCAGTTTTTGCTTATTCATACTTCACAGCCTGGCTGTAAAGCTGTTGATCTTCATGTTTCTGAAGTGAAGGACTTGGGTGCTCATGACACAATCGCCCTGCCCCACCTGAGCACAGACGGATGGGTTGCAGAGCACGTGCTGGCTGTAGGAAATTAAATATTTAATCAGACCCAGTCCACTTTTATAAAGTTTAGTTGCAGGCTGGGGCTCCAAATGGGTGAACTAACTTTTAGACGCTCCTGAAATTCTGCTGTGATGTGTATTTAGCAAAGTGAAATGAAGACTGTGGAATAATCAATCCCTTCATCCCATGACAGGTCACTTGCTTATTTTAGAACTGTCTTGGCTGGTTGATTATTTAATTTCCTTGAAAGCAAGAAAAATAATCATTGTGAAAGTTGTTAATGTACTCCAGGTGAAACACAGCTAATCTGTTCATTCCAATATTCACATTAGCCAAAATATGCTCACAGCTTTGTATTTTGACCCTTTGCTCCTTCCATGTCATGAAGTAACTATAAAAATGATTAAATGATTTAAGCTATTGAATTCTAATTTTTTAAATGATTGACTTGACATTTCAATACAATCATTTCAACCTGGATTGAAGTTTATTTCCTAGTTCTTTTCTTAATTTGTTGTTCTTATTTTGCTGTTTACATGATTGTCACTAAATGAAGAAATCATTAACCAATGCTTTAATTGAATGCCATGCTTTGTATGCAGCGCACTACAGTAGCACTCCATGTTTCTTCATTATAAACCAATCAAAACATGTGAAATTCGACTTTTCTCATTCTACTGAATTTCAATACAATCTGGGATTTTCATACAGCTTTTTTTAAAAGCCCAGGTTCACGTGCACTTAAATAGCATTGATGGAATCATAAAAGGAAGCTGTAATTATATTGTCAAATTTATTTTATTTCTTGTGTGCATTTCTAGGAATATTTAGAGCTGCTTTGTGTTTCTGCTACCAGATAAACTCGACTTGATTGCAAACTGTACAAATTAAATAATCAGTTACTTTCTACATGCTGTGCCCTTTCACAGCTTCTAAGTTCACACATATTGTAATAAAAGAGCAGCAATTGCTCTTTGGTGCTACTCCCATGAATGCTTATGGGGACTTCCATGGGCCTAATTGCCCTTTCATGCCTCCACATCTAAAACCAATGCGCCTGCACGGCGACCTAGTTACAGCTATGCAGGAGGAGCACAATGTCCACTTAGCCCTCACCCTGAAGGTTTCCTACGCCAGAAATGCCCAAGTCTTCCCAGAAGTGAATGTATTAACGTTTCTCCCTTCCCTGGGGTGCACAAAGCAGACGTCTGTCTCTCTGGCTCCGTGGAAGGGGAAGTCCCATCCCACCCCATCCCATCCCTAAAGGGCATTTTCAGCACACACTTGAAAGAAATCCAGGCCGTCCTCCTGTATGTGGGAGTGGTTGAGATATTCAGCATAAAATTAGAAAAGCGCAGGCTCAATTCCTTCCTTTAACTGCAGGAAAGGACAGGGGATGGAGTAACGGACAAGAGGAGCTCTCACGGTGCTCTTTAGACCTATTTTGATGATAAATACGTACAAGAAAAGGAAGCAGCCATGAACAAGAATGAGCACAGCTCCCCAAGCCAGTGGTTAGACTGGTCATCGGGGAATGGAGAGAGCTGAATTCTGCTCTTCACTGTCTACTTGTCCCTTCTTTTTAGGCGTTAGCCCCAGATTTCTAGGCCTGTGCGACCATGTAATTAGACGCTAACCAGATTTTTTCAATTATTAGTATTACAGTCTAATGTTTTCCCTACTTGTGGATTGAAACAGACATTCATTTTTCAGCCCGTGACTGCATCTACATCAGTGCTTTTGCAGCATGGAGTCCAGAGGCTGAGTTATTCAAAAAGAGGGGTATGGCTATGGAAAGGATCCAGGCTAATCAAATGGAAGCAATTTCAATTATATAATCAAACAGTTATATTTTAATTATAATTCTTGCCACAGGGCAGCCCAGGATTACTTTGTGTGAACCTCTACTTAAATGTTTATTTCTGAAAAAAAAATATTATAAGGCATCTATGGCAATGTCATCATTATTAAGAAACTAAAAAGAATGTATAGTTAGCCAAGGGACCAGTGCAATTACCTACATCATCTTTCAGAACAGTAAAATGTAATAATAAGCCACAATGAGAAACTGGAGCCTTAGAAATGAATCAGATGGCACTAAAAGAGATTCACTGACAGGGAGCTCAGGGCTTACAGAGCTGTTATTTATTACTAGGCTAGACTTTTTAAGCTACACCAGTGAAAATACAGCAACAAAAAATATTGCAGCAGAATTAATTGTACTGATTCACTCTTCAAGCAAAAATAAGTAGCAGGAAGTAGTCCTAAAATGAAGTCCAGAATTCAGAGAGCTTAATTCATCTCCCTAAATCTCCAGGGAAACCATCGTTTCTCTAATACAGGGCTGAGCATGACTCACAGCCCCCTCTGCCATCCACATCCCACCACCTTCCATCTACCCCTTGACAGATCAGGGAAGCTCTTCTGGAGGCCTCCGACCTCTGCTCCTACCCCAGTTGTATGCAAGTGTGCAGGCAGATCTCCAGCCTCTGCTACCCAGGTGACAAACATTTGGGGTTTTAAAAAAGACGAGTGGATCCAGAGATGACCCACTGAGAATTGGTCCAATTTGCACTGCAATTCAGCTGAACAACATCCTGAATACACAAGACAGTCACATGTAATCTGAATTTGGAGTATGCTCACCGTGGAGGCTCCCCAGGAGCAGAACCCAGGCCTCCTCCTGCCCTGACTCCCTTCTCCCTTCATTTCACCCAATACAGGTAGTCGATGAGCACTTTCCAGGGTGGGACCCACAGAATGCCCCCCAAAATGGTCATATTCCACATCCTATCACATCAGACTACAAAAAACAGCCCTCCACAAATTCTGCGTGGCAAAAGAGAACAAACTGCAGTGCTGCGTCCCATGGTTTAGCAAGAAACTGGTTTTGTCCCTTTGAAGCAGGATGGAGCTCCAGGGATGATAAGGAACAAAGCGTCTACATGGCCAACACCCGAAGGAAAGATAGATCCCTTAATTGAACGTGGGCTGTACTGGCTGGGAAACGAAAACCTTGCTGAAGAATGCAAAGAAGGCAGAAGTAGCAATTTTATTCAGTAGCAATGTATCCACTTTGTTTTGGATGGAAACAACAAATAAACCTCTTGAGAAAGCTTTTATTTTATTTTTAGTGTTTTGGGGGGAATAAAATGGGATTGGAGAAAAACATGTTGTTGTGTTTCTAAACGCATCTTGTCATCACCCACCTCCCCTCCACGCACACGCACGTCTGCACTGGAGCACGCCTGGGCTTCGGTCAGCCTCCTCCAAACCCCAATGACTCATCTTTGCAACTGGCTGTTATTGAGAGGCTTCTGGCCTCAGGGAAAAAAATCATTTAAATACTCAGATTGGACCAGAATTTTCTAAACACTGATTCAGACTCCACCAGTGGAGTAATTAAGCTCTTGTCCTGATCGCACTCCCACCATCACCACACGCACACACGTTCCCTCCAAGGTAATAAAAAGAGCCGATAATGATGGAAATTCCTGCTGTATTTTAGGGCAACAGGCAAACATAGCCTCAAATATTTAAAAACTAAATAAAAAGAAGATTTTGCAATATTCAGTGAGGTGCACTAATTATGCAGAAAGGACACAAAAGGGAGCATATTATGGATACTTAATGTAAATTTTACCTCCTTTCTACCCTACAAAAGCAAAAATCACAAAGCACCCAAGAAACACTCTAATGGCAGGTTGAGGCCAGCCTTTGAACATTTTATTGCCCTGAGAAAATTTACCTTCTGTGTTCAAAAATAATTGCTAGCCTGAATCTTAACGTGTCTTGGTCTGTAGACTTCATGCGGGTGTTTCTGATGCTGCTGTTGCAAAAAAACCTGACTCCAAGAGGGCACTTGAAAATCTTGGAAGCAGATGGATTTTCCTGATGGGTCTTCGTGTCTTATGATGACTCCTCAACCACTAAATATAAGATATCCTTCCAAAGGGTTTGTTCACACTGAACTCTTAGTTATATGTGCTATTTTGTCTCTTAATGCAATTACTATTACCTATATACATATATATTTTTTTAGGCACTTCTTGCCTGAACCCCTGCCAAAGAGTTGATAGTTTCACTGTAGAGTTTCACTTAACTTTGGCTTTATATTACAGAAAACAAACACACAAGAATGTATAGAAGACTTAGGGGTGGATTTTTCTCATTTTCTTCACATACAGGTTTATATTAATCCAGGACAATCCCACTTTGGAAATCTACCATATGCAACAGCACCATTTAATTATCAGATAATTACCGCCTTCAACTAGAACCTTTTCTAAATAAGATCTACTCAGCCTGGAGGCCTGGGGGAACATCAGGAACCGGTTGGAGCTTCCTCATTTTATCCTCCAGTCTGTGCCAGACCCAGCTCGACCTTGGAGTCGTTAAGGGAGGCTAGATTTGCTCCATTCATGCTGCCCGAAGACACCATCCACTCGCCCTCTTCCCTTGCTCTTGGCCCTTCTGCTACATCCACCTCCCTCAGCGTCTTCCTAGATCTCTTCCATAGACAACCCTGCATAGGAACTCGGCTACAGATAGATTTTAAAGTGCAGCTGGCCACACATTTTGTGGTTCCTCTTGTACTGTTAGTGTCACACTGGTGCCAAAGTAAACATTGTTGTCTCTGTCCTAACATTAACGTTATGATTAATTCCATAGCACTACACTACAATGCTACCCATCTGGTGCACTTGCAGACAACACACATGATTGTGCAGTTAGGTCTAAAACACACCCTTTCTGAACCTTTTTATAGGGTATGACCCTTCCTTTGGAAATAAAGCTGCCTGGAGCCAGTCACACTACATGGAGGCAAAACAAGCCAAACAAGTTCATTTACCTGAGCAACCTCATCACAAGCTCCCTTTAAACATTTGTATCAGATCAAACTACATTTACATCTTCTTTTTATGATATTATGAGAGACCATATGCAGGACAGAAATATTAAACCTTCGTAGGGAGATTTTCCGTGCCACATCCTGAATACATTATTGCGGGATCGTGGCCTGCAGGAATATGTCACTTGTGTTGACTAGTGGCATTCTAGTAAATCTCCCAGTGCTTCTAATGGAGCAGCGTCCATCAGGATTGTAAATCACCTGACCCTGCTCAATGTGTGTCTTGCCACCACGAGGGTTGTTTAAGCACGGCAGTGATGACAAATTTTCGAAGGACAGATATTAACACTTTCTGAAAGCCACATCCCGTCTGAATGTTTCAGGATAGGACTTTTAAATCAGTAGCTGCTTTATACATATTAAACATCACTCTTTCTCTATGTCTTTCAATGTGACTTACAGGTCAGAATTTTAAAACTGAGGCAAGTGCTTCCAAGTATATTTTGAGGAAAAAAAAAAAGACATAGAGAGTCAACACCTCTCTTCCTTTCTGACCTGGTTTCACTGTCTGTGGCTGGAAGAGGTCGGTGGTATCCCAGATCTGCTGTTTTATCATTTATATTACCTTCCCCTCACCAATAAAAGCTGAGTCAGCTTTGATGTTCTGGTCTTAATTGTTATAGCACATTGGGTCCCACAAGACAGAATACAGCAGCACTGGTACATAATTAAAAGGAAAACATCAGGACACTGGAAGGACAGGTTGATACAATAAAAAGGAGAGCAGGCTTGCAAGCCACATCTGCTCCTGACAAAGAGACTCCTTGGTTAGTGATTAAAATATACACAGCAGATTTGGAATAGAATTTGAATAAACAGATAATTGCACAAAAGCCCATGGAAAGGTCAAAGAGAAAATTTTAGTTTGCCTAGACAGTGGCTACAAGACTGCAGCAACACATCTTAAGACCCCTGATTTCTTTTTTTTTTCATCGCTTTCTTTCTATGCTTTCATGTCATGAGTTTCAAATAAATCCCTGAAATGGGATAAAAATTTAAATTGTCAGTATTGTTTGCTACCCAAAAATAGAAAAGCACAAAACTTGCTCAGGAGGTTAAATATTTTGATTTCTCTCCTTTCTCTTCCTTTACATTCTTTACCTCCCCCCTTTACACTTTTAAATTTAAGTTAATCTCCAAAATGTCACAACAAAACATCATTAATACTAGTGGAGGAGCATAGACATTGACAGGAACATGTGGAGTCTGGAAATTCACTAAAACTGAGCTTTTCCAAATTTGTTAGATGTGGTAACCTGCAGTTTCCAGGTATGCAAAATGAAGGAGTATTTTATGGACATTTTCTATAACATATTTTATGCGCATTTTCTGTAACGTAAAGCTCACCATAAAGAAGAGACCAGCATCGATAGGTCCCCAATTCTACTTGTCACAGCCACCAAGATGTGCACGGAACAGCCTCCATCCCTGTCGCAGAGGCGAGAACAAACTGGCCTCAGCCACAAATCCAGAGTCTGCCCGCCAAGAGTGAAAATGTGAAAATCAGGCTTTTGTTTTGTTTTTTTGCCAAATAGGGATTTTGAGCACGTTTTGTTTTCATCCGCCATAGGACTGGATGTTTCCCTCCTCTTTGGAGATCTCCCTTCACAGGTTTGAGCTCGTTTCTCTTATGCAGTGGAAATATCTACACGCATCTTTCCCCCTACAAGCTGCTCTTTGGGAGCTAGCGTAACAACAGACACCAAAGTGGAGCTGCTCCGATTTGCCAGTGCGGTCTCCACACCCCTACCCATAACAACCCCGTATCCCCTTGGTTTCTTATCAATCCTCGACCATCTGCCACATTTCTCAGGCAAATAATTCTTCACCTGCAACTTCAAAACATCATAAAAGGAGACATCTGCAATAGTTCAGCAGCCCTGGCATGACACAATCAGTAATGGCCACTGGCTCCTAACTCTTCAAAGCACACTCCATTTTCATGTAATTGAGAAGCAGGCTAAGTTTGCACAGATTATATGGCTGGTTTAATGAAGTTTAGTAAAATGAGCTCATTAATGCAGCTTTCGAAGGAACTTCCATTTTCTACATCGCAAGGCATGATTTTACAATCTTGCAGCACTAACATTAAAAACTCTCCGATTCTGCCGTTCTGCTAAATCGCAGAGTGCATGTGGAAACTCCAGAAGTTCCTCTAATTGCTTGTAAAATGCAATTGCCATCCTCTACTTATGCGAGATGGGGCTGCAATTGGCAGCTCCCTAACTGTGGATGGGATATGCTGCGCTTGCTCCCATTTGCTTATTTCGGGAATATAATGAGGAATGCGGTGCTTAAAAAAAAAATGAGGAAAATCTGAAAGTGACTCAGATATTTCATAATGATGCCATAGACGTACACACACACTTTCATGTTTTTTTAAACACCCACAGTTGAGTACTTACTGTATGACTTCTAATTTCTATCGCACAGTTGTTTTATCACTCCATTTAAAATCTCCCAAGGTGGTTTTGAAAAGAGGGGTTTTCTTTGACTGTCGGTACAACGCTGCCGAAGAGCAAGCAGGTGCTACTGTGCAGTGAGGATGCAAGCCACACGCTGGAGTAAAACACCTAGCATGAAGGTTTCTTAGGTCTCTGTAAAATATCCAGAAGTCAATTAACCTGCTTATAGCTTGTTGTACAAAAAGACAAACCACTGTCTCGGAGAGAATGGAAGTTAATTTTCTCTTCACTCTCAATGGCACGACAGCACTTGGGAAGTCGCTCTTATCAGAATAGGAAATGCCCATTGGAATGATAAAATGTGCCATCAGATCATTGGCTCAGGTACCTGCCATATTTTATTCAAAGCATCGAGCCTGCTGGAGGTGGTTAAATCTCTCCAGATGGCTGTTTTAATTTAAAGCCTGCCTCGCTGTACGTAATGTAAATCAAGATAACGTAGGGAGCTTAACAGTTTGGGAGATCGCCATTGTAGGACATCCGATCATGTCAGGGGGGAAAATAACACAGGAAAAGAATGAGGAAAAAGGAAAAAAAAACTTGTGTCTGAAAGGAGTTCAAGATCTTGCTGATGACAAGCGAACAGAAGGGCACACAGAGGTGGACAGCAGAAAGTATGCTCCTAATCTTTTTCTCATTCCTTTTTTCATTAAAAATAGGATGCTAACACAGCCCTCTATTAAAGCAAAACACCCCTGCAATAGTAAAGCAGCTTAAACATGTTCCTTCAAGGGAAACAGTAATAGTGCCCAATCTTTTAAGCCTGTGTATGCCCTAACAACCTTCAAGACACTTGGCAGAAGCAATGGGGGTTGTTCTCCCTTTCTCGACCGTGTTGCTGTTAGAAGGGGGTGCAGCTGTAGGGCAAATCCTCCTTTATAATAAGGCATCATTCCAAAGCACTTGCCCTCCTGTTGTGTCCCCCAGGAACCAGGAAACATCCATTAGACAAGGAGAAGGAGTGCTGTCCTAAAGTGCAAAACTTCCTAAAGACACAGAGGAGAAAGAACATTTTTTTCCTTACCATGTGAAAGAGAACTGTGCTCCTCACCACCTTCTCTGGCTAAAATACTGAGGTCAAATAGGTACCTAGCTCATACCAAAAAAGGTAGCAATTATCTTTAGCTCTCCAAATAAGCATCAATCACAGCTTAATTAAGGCCACAGTATAAATGGGCAGAATATGACTTTTCTACAGAGGAAAAGCTCGCATTGTGTATCGTTATTGCCTTTCCCTAGCATGTGCTTTGGTTTACATCCACACACAGGGACTCGGGGTGACAAATAACATCATTACTGGGAAAGAGTAAACAGCTCAGAGAGAATAATTTACATGATTTAATATAGCCTCGCATTTTGTTCATAGAATATCTATAAACAGGTTGTGATTTTCTTCCATCATTCAATAAAATTAACTTGGCAGTATATATACATTTACTTGTTTACATTCTTTTATTGTGAGGATCAGTTCTGCAGCACAATATCTGAGACTTCAGCTGTCTTGGTCAGTTGGTCATTGAAAGAATATTATTTCTATTCCCTCTTTAGTTGGACTCATTGAATTTGAGAATTTAATCATTTCTATGCAAGGTTTGTTCAGCTATCAGTTTAGTTCCAGTCCTTTCTAGAACACGTGTGTGGTTCCATAACTGAAATATTTATGAAGACAACAATAAAACTCTATGATTTTGAATTTCACAATGTTCTGGATATATGGTATGGATTGATGACCATAATAGTCAGAACAATTAAAAAGTAGAAAGTTAATTGCTGCATATAGCAGTACCGTGAATATGGAAAGGAGCTGGTGCCTCCGACATGCAGACTCCTCTTCCCTGGCTAAATGGGATAAAATGGGGCTTTGCTGTGGGGAGAAAAAAATCAATGTCTTCCTCATAAAGAATTATTCTGTCAATCACTGAAAAACACAGCCAGGTATCACAGGAAAAAGAAAGATATTCTAAATGACTCTCTAGTGACTAATACAAAAAGTATTTTTTTTCCCTCAGACATCTCTGACACTTCTGCCTGATTTTTAGAACTTAGTTATGGAATTATTTCTCTGATATTTCTCACATCTCTCAATTTTGCGGGGAATCCAGCATCAGAGTCATGGAGGGAGTTTCCCCAGTTATTCCAGGTTCTCTCAGGAAGAAGCCAGTTGCAGAAGACTGGTTAGAACTGCAAACACCGTGCAAAGACGATCTCCTGTTTTGTCAACCCCTCAGAAACGTTACGAGAAGCTCCTCTGCAAAACCCACCATGCTCGTTCCTGTCACTGCTTCAGATCCTTGAATAAGTGGTAGTAGGAGAAACGGGGAGAGAAAACAGACTCCACGCTGCTGATGGCATTAAGCTTCAGAGATTAGTTAGCGTTTATCTCAGCACAGATGGTGCTAGGTCCCTAGAGGACACGTGGACCTTGGTGCAGCTAAGTGATGTGTAAACACAGAGAAGAGATGGTGGCTGTTGCACTGGGCCTACAGTCTTGGCACTATCTTTCAGTGCAATTACTATCTTTACTACATATCATAGCAGTCCTTTTGCAGTTTAAAGCATTACTCTGTGTGAACTAGAAACAATCAGGACTTCCTTACATGTAGAGAAAACAGAGGTCTTAGTATGGTGATTATTTGATGACTATTATTTTTAGTTATTTATTATTTTTATTATTATTACCATTTCACTATATTGAAATGGCCAGCCCTGTCCTCCTCACTCCCTCCCTTGAGTTATTTATATACACAGCCTCACTAGGCTGAGTAGAGGGGCAGAATCTCCTCCCTCGAGCTGCTTAACGCACCCCAGGAGCCCATTGGCCTTCTTGGCCATGAGGGCACTGCTGCCTCACTGGGTGGATCTTGTGAACTGGAAAACTTCAGGTGGATATTTGTGCCTGGATTACATCTACTCCATGCCAAATAGTGGGTGACCAGAGCTGGTGAACTTGCTGTGACCTTGGTCCCTCCTTTCCACTGAAATGGGAACCTCCTTCAATGAGAGAGAAGGCTCCAAGTTTTCACCTCATTAGCCATTTTGGTGGAAAGCAGCTGTGTAAAGAGATGCATATGAAATGCAGGTGGAAAAGCTTTCAGTGTTATATGGCAATTTCTAACAGCATTCATCATGCATAAAAATTGCAGCTTCGAAATTGCTACCAAACGAAACAAAACAGAACATCTTTGAGTGCAGGTTTTTAATAGCCCACATTTGCAAAAAATGTTGGCAAGCTTTTTGAAAGCGGACAGTTTTGTTTAAGTCTCAGGCTTCTCTTTTGCCTCAGGTTCTTCTTCTATTGCTCTATTTCTATTCATCACCAATTTACTGATTTGCAGTCCCCAAAGAGATGCACATTCTCTTCTCTCTTCTCATTTGACTGCAATTTTGGCTACTCCTCAAACCAAAGCCTGTGTGTTCTCTACTCACAGATTTATTATTAAGTATAATCCAGGGGTTCTTGCATCCTGCCTTTTATTTTCCCAAGTCTACATTTGCAAAAGGACTAATAACGCCTGAGGTAGGCAGGAGTGGAATTTAGGTACCTATATACCACAGCCTAATTCCAAAAGTACCCAATGTAAAGCCTAGGTGGAGTCCCTAGATATCTAAATTTGCATTTCTAAGGTTCATAGACATTCAAATTGCCCGTGCAGAAGCTCTGCCCTACCAGAAGAGCGAAGGAAGTCAGCACCTAACCTGTTCTGGGTTAGGCCAAATCTCCCCAGGAGCCAGATTCACACACCCAAACCCAGCTTGGCATTTACTGATACACAAGTTCTGCACAAACCATATGGAAACGGCAACATTCACTCAGCTGGGTGATGGAGCCCATATTTTGTATACTGTCTCTGCCTGGTCTCTTAAACATAATGTAGGAAATCTGGGCTTAAAGCCCCTCAGGAAAGGGAGTTTAAAACTTCCTTTCTCTTCTTGGAAATGTAACAGTGGCTCGGCTGGGTCCTGGGATTCTCCACTTTTAAAGTCGGAGATGCGCATTGTGCAGAAAAAGATCTCAATTTCCCTCTTCCAGGGGAGGAAAACTAGAGCATGCATTAGTCAGTCACCCTGAACTGGGGCAGCACTTTCAGTTCACACTCCCAAAATTGTTCAGACATTTTATGTCAGATTTTCTTTGGAGAGATTAGAGAAAAAAAAAGGTGATATGGTGGTTTGCTATCGCTTGAAGCACAGGGCTAAATGCTGTTACTTTGGGGAGCTAAGACAGGTTCTTTGCAGTTCCAGTTGAAGGTTGGCATTTGCTCAATGAGTTAGTGGTTGTGGACTCCCTCCTAAGGTGCCCATACAAAGCACACAACATACATAAAAGAGGTTAAGCTTTTAATTCAGAGCTACAGATTCCACTTGGAAAGTCAAACCCTTAAAACCTAGGTGCAATGATGACAAGCACACAAGAATGACTGCGCTTTGGAGCTAAGCTTCAGTACAGTTTCTTTTCCTCCTTCATCTGACTGAGCTTTTCAGTATTTTCAGTCTATATATTTCAAAGCAAAATTTAAATTCTCTCTTTCTAGTACACGGCACAAGACATACAAGATTCACACTTGAAAGCAACAAGTCCTATCTGTATATTACCAGACGGGCAGACACTTCTGGGTTCCTGGGTACACTTGCCAAGACTGAACAAAAACTGTGTTTTGAACAGATGCCTGATCTATATGTGGTGGATCCTGGACTATACTGTGTGCATCCCAGCAGATGAGGCCAGATACAGCCAAGATATTCATTAGTGCTTCCTCTGAGAATATACATAAGATAGTAAATAGTCCTCTGACACAGCGATGAGTCCTAAGCATTCAACCCACATATTTTAGGAGCTTGATGACAAGCTGGAAATGATCCAGAAACTGGTCTGCAAAGATTTCAAGACTGCAGAACCCATCCTGCAGTTGGAGACTCACGATATTCAGGCTGTTTAGGGTTACCTCTAAGAAGATCAAAAGGTGATTTAGTCATAGAAAGGAAGGAAGAGTATTAATTATGGCTTTTGGGGACAAGTGAGCAGAAAGAGGGCCTCAGTGGAAAAAGAAATTAGGTAAACACTCAGGATAATAGAGCAATATGACTATACACCTACAGTCATTGTGACTTCTCCAGCACCTGAACTCTTTAGATATAGACTGTGTGTGCAGGATGTGCTCCAGGGCAAAAAGAGCAAGGACGGGACACAACAGTGAACAGGGGCAGTTCTGTGACCTGACAGTGCTGGCATGTTAAGGTCATCAGAACGGTATGATCTTTTCTTAAGAACCTATGGACCATTTGTGATGGATTCACAATTATTTGTACCACTAAGCAGAGTTTTTCCTGTCTTGGTCTCATTTTGAATCTTTTAATGAAACATATGATTTTCCATCTCATTCTCCAAGACTGTCTTTTTGGCAGGGATTGCAGGATTTTATCCTCTAGAGATGTCAGAAGGTTCTGTATTTTGTCAAACTGTGTGGTAAATAACTCAAACATTTACTTTCCTATTCCTTTGGCTGCTTCACAGATGGAGTGCAGGACCTTTTCTCCAAGTCGGTATATCATGTCCTGGATCTGTAAGACAGGACCAGGAACAATCCGAATGAGCTCTACGGCACTACACAGGGCATGATTTTGATGATTAAGCCTGGGAAAGTCATTAGTGGCTGCACACAGGCAGTGTGGTGGTCAAACAGACACCAAGTACTCTTCCCTCCTGTGCTGCCTGTATCTCTAGCACAGACAGGATGTCATCCCTTTAGACAGTTCAGTTAGCTATCGCCTCTGGCCACTTTCATCACCACTCTTCTCGTGTGATACCTGTCACTTCTGTTAGCTAATTGCACTAGCATGGCTCTTATATGATGTAGACCATACACACAAACAAAGCACTACAGCAGCAATGAAGAGGAAGACCGCAGGTGACATAAGAGAAGATGGAAATATGCAACGAAACATAGATCATGTGTCCACAAAATTTCCATTCTGAAGCCACAACAGCAAGTATCAATAGGTCAGTTCCTGAGCAAGAACCATTGTACTTTCAAATGACTCTGCAAAGTAGTAATGAAAAGAAAATTTCATTTATTTCAATTAAGGAGGTCTATGAGTCATTACTTATAAGGTTTGCTAGAAACCATAAGAGCGACTGACTGCCTCGATGCCACTATACACATTTTTGAACTCCAGCTGAGCCACAGAAGCAGAGGGTTATGAAAAGCTACCTGACTGATGTGTTGAGCTCCTGGATTTCTACCACACTAGGACTGAGTGATCTTACAGCTTAGTAATGACAGGAATGATTACCTCTCAGGATGGATGTAATGCTACATTTCAGGGCTTAGGTGCATAACTGCTTTCCTCTTATTATATCTCCCTTTTGTACTCGCTCTATGCTAGTCAATGGCACTGTAATTTCCCAAGCAACTCCTGCTTTCATAAGGAGCCCTCCTAATGACTCTGCCTTGCCTCATTTTCTCCTCAACAAAATGAATAGCTCCCATGCCCTAAGCAAAGCCTGTTTTTATTTTCACTCCTTGATTCTTGTGCTTGCTGTGAAGGACCTTAAGGATCTAGCTGTTTTCAAAAGTTAATAAAGTCAGTGCTGGGCAAAGCTCCACAGCCTCTGCTTGGGCCGCTGCAATGCCCCAGCTACCCAGGGGGACATTAGACTCTGGGCTACGCTGACTACATTCTACAGCTCCACCAACCTACCGGAGCATTACTGGGAAGAACCAGCCAGCAAAAGGGGGGTCCTTTGCCTAACTGCAGCACCTTGTGGTAGCTGAAGGAGAACATCAGGCACGTTGATTCCTGCATGAGAGAGGGAGGTGCTCATGTGCCAGCGGAGCTGTTCACATGGTGTAATGTCAGCCCTACAGGGCAGCAACCTCAGCGAGGAGGATGGAACTATCAGATGGAGCATATCCACATCCTCTGCCTCATGTTACCCCAGAGCTTGTAAGCTGAGGCAGATAAACTATGGAGTACAAACAGCATCATGTGCATGAGAGCTGCAGCCATCTCAGTGCTGGATCAGTCAGCTGACATAAAACACCCCAGCATAAAACACTCAGTCATACTCTAACACCCAATATTTCAAATATATTAATATCATCTCCTCCTTTTCTTGTTAATTATTTTAAACGTTGTCTCTGACACTTCAGAAAGTAATTCCCATGCTGGTCCTCCACAGCATTTATTATTTATCATTTATCAGATAATATGTAGCATTATATCTACAAGCACTGACAGATCTCTTCGTACCAAGCCGGCTTACCCTGCTTTGGTGGGGTATGCAAGATTTATTCCTCAAGCCACTTGTTATACAAGACAGGTATTGAAAAGCAGTCGACATTCCTGGATACATTTATGATTATGAGGGAAATCCTCCAAGTCACAAAAGTCAGGCAGTGGAAATCAAGCACTTTACTCACTGTTGCATCTTCAAAAATACCCTCTCCTGTATTTTATGGCACTTCATTATTCTTCCTCTGCAGTGAAAACCCAATGACTGTGATAGCTGCTATTCTCTTTCCCCCCACACTTCCACTAACTGATAATTCCTTCCAGCACATATGATATTCAAAAGGCTCCTGTCTGCTTTGTATTTACCAGCTTTTTTTCTTTTTCAAACACACACCCAAAGCAAGACACCGGCAGTATACATGACACCCGCACCCTCATTTCTGCATTCACTCCATGCAGAACATATTCATACTCACGGCACAATATCCCTTTCAATCACTCTGAACATAATATCTTTAAAGGACTGATTAAGTAGTTGCCCCTATCAATGTAACTACTGCCTGCTAAGTGTGCTGTTAAATCAGCAGCTCATCAAATGGTCTGATGCAGGGATGTAACAAGTTTCTGATGGAGTTGTGCTCCTTCAAAGAACAAGCATTTTTTCATCACCCTCTTAGTCACCTAATTTGACTGAGATCTAAGATCCTAATGCATCAATCTTGTTAATTCTCTTGCCAGTACACGAGAAATTGAAGCAATAAACCACAACCTGTTTGTAGTGGTGTTAACATTATTATGTAGTACACCAGCTGACAGGAGCACTGCTTTTCCATTAAACGTCAGCCAATCCAATGAGCCTATAGCTCTTGGGAGCGCCTATCTTGTCCTGTCTTTTTTCTTTTCGTCTTCTTTCTGAATCTCTGATGACTGACCCAGAGTGCTGACCCTAATTTACTCTCATGAGTATGGGTTTTTGCACGGTAAAATGCCATCTCCTCTCCTTTCTGTTGCACTTTCTTTTTGAGTGATGGCATCACTTCCCTATCACTAATGTCAAGATTCCATTTCAAACCAGGGGCTATTAAACACACCAGTAAAAATGATTTTTTTTTTCCTAATGGGATTAAAGATTTTTTCCCTCTAATTACCTCCTCTAAATGGCTAAATTATTTTTGCTTATATATATTTTAAAAAAAAAAAAAAAAAAAAAAAAAAAAGGCAAACAGTATGTGTTTCAAAATGCGAGCCCAAAGGCTGAATTTTGGCAAAGTCATAGATACAACTACACATATAAAACAGCATCTGATAATATGCAGTGCTGAGGAAGTGTAAGCACCATTGGTAACAGCTCGCCCTTGACAAACTAGCTCCATCATCAAGAAAGAAGTTCGAACTCAAAATGGGACCCAAAAGCTAGCGTGAGTGCAATGCCTTGTAAATGCCTCAGTGAAAAGTATACAGAATGAAAACCGTAGGACAGGATTTTAATGGCAGCTTCGTCTGACTAAAGGCGACAGCACCGCAGCCCGTGGGAGTCATGCTGGTGCTTATTCATGGGAAAAGGGAGACAGAAGCTTCGGAGATCGCTAGCCTTATGTTTGGGGCAAACACTGGGTAGTTTCTTCCCTTCCGCAACCCAGTTTTCCCATCCTTAATTACAGTGCACTGCTTCCTCCAAGGAGAGGAAAAAACCTACAGCCTCCTGCATTTGCCAGAACATGCGTATTCCCCGTTGGTGGTTGTTAGAGATACCCTACTAGTATATAACTTTCCATGTGAGGGCTGCCATGGTAACACAATTTACTGTATACCAGGGTTAATATGTGCATAGACACAGAATAATGTGCAGACACACAAATTACCGCTTCCCTATGGACTGCTTCTTCTGGCACTGATTTTGTTGCTGTTGTTGGACACATGCTTTATACATTAAAACAGGAAAAAAAAAAAAGCCTCTTTGCATTTGATCTTGTATTCTGAATGCCAGGATGTATAACAGAAATGTGTTCTTTACAGTTAGAGGGGGAAGAGATTGCAAAACTGCAAATAAATTTATGCTCATGAAAATGCTCTGTGCAAGCAAAGTAAATTCGGAACTGATCGCTACGAATTTTTGCATTTGGCAAACGATCAGGCAACTGTTTGTTAAAGATACAGTCCACTCATAACGGCAAAAAGTTTCTTATTCTAAATAAAGTAGCATTTTGAAAAATAAATGAAGGAGGCAAAATAAAAGCTTTGCAAAATAGCAATGGGATTTCCTACTCTGCAGCTGTGTGCTATTACCAGCTATAGTATATCACTCAAATGCTGCTTTTAAAGGGGTAACTGTCAGCCTACGGGGATTAAGATTGAGAATTTGCTATTCATCATCTTTATTTGGAAGCCTGGTAGCTTGCCTGCCCAAATTAAATACTTTCTCTATCACAAGTATACTTTTCAATTAGTTAGAAACATGGACTGCATTTGATTCCAATAAATAAACAAATTATAAACTCTTGAATCTTTATTAATTTAAATCAACAGTTTAAAAATCAGTCTTGCAAAGTACATGGCTCTTTTTGAGATATCTTTATGTAATTATGCCAACCTACTTCTCCAGTTCTCAGATTCTTGAACATTAACTCAATTGCTTCAGATATAGCGTACTTCGTGCCGGCTGCCAGCATCAAGCTCCATTACGATTATGGCACAGCAATTTTGCTAAGGGTCACACTGAAAGCAGGATCAGGCCCATGTTTCCACCCTCTGCTCTTGTTTAATGAATATTATTTTGTGATTAAGAGGAAAAATATTTCTTTTTTCTGACAAAAAGGCCCACGGCTGTTTGCACAACCAGATTTGCAACCAGAGTAAGTTGGAACTATTGCAGTTTTCAGCACTGTTTATATCATCTAAGCACCCCAATAGAGCAATATAATATAAATTTTTGTAATTTTTAAGCAAGTGAAGAAATTACTTCTATCACAAGTTAGTTGCCCCATGCACACACAGCAAAATAGAAATAGAGAGGCAGCTGAAGTTAAAAATGGGAGTTTGTTGGGTACGTTACAGCAATCGGCGCAGTCACTCTTGTGGCTTGGCTGTCCACGTTCTCATGCATTTAAAACAAAAGTTTGGCTGACCTCTGTATGTGCATATGGGTACACACGCTGACACTCATTTACATAGGTACACAGGTGAGTTTACACATCTGTACGTATTTTGCAGGTGAAAATCAGGTCTTGGACTCCGGTTCAGGCACATTATGCACCACATACACTAGAACCCAAGATGCCTCCTTAGCACATTAAGCTTGAGAAGATACAGATACCAGCTCTGGAGAATGAGATGGAGGCCAAGCCGGTGCCAGGAACCTCTGGAAATTTTGGTTTGCCAAGTTTTCATGGGCGTTACAAGAGCAGGAAGATTTTCAAGAGTGAAGGACAGCACAGCACAGCACATCATGGTGCCCTTCGGCAGGCAAGTCCCTCAGAAAGGCATGTTAATTCAGGTTCAGTGTCATGCTGGCACCAGCTACACGGTCTTCCTGACAGATAATCCCTAGAGGATAAACACCTTTCCCTTACAGTGGGATTCAGTGTTTCTGGAAACCTCACTCATAATTTGTACCTCAGGAGCATATAGGCCTCCTTCTACCCCTGTGGCTTGACAACAGTTCTTTAAAATACCTCTGTAAAGCTTATTTAAATATATATATAAATATATATACACACACACATGTAATAATAGAAGGCTCTGACTATTCCAGTTCCCAGGCTCCTAAGGAGATGGGGGCCTCTGTGTTTTCAGTGCTGGATTCTCCATTAAAGCCGTCAACACGGAAAGCCTGAACTCTGGTTAATGAAACATAACCGTGCAAGTGGAGGCTTTGGGTTATCGGCGCAAAGGAAAGTAGAAATAAATCCAGATAAAACGAGTGAAGTGCTGTATCGCAGGGCTTGCCTCCACACTAAATGACTAAAACAGCAAGGACTAACCCCATGGCAGGTTATTCGTCCTCGAGACAGAAAAGGAGCAGTGGGGTGAGGCATGAAGGGCTCCGCCAGCATGGGCCCTGTGCAGGGCGCCCTCCACCACGTCAATAGTCCAGACTCAGCCATACCCGAGTCTGTAACTGGTGGTGGCTCAGTAACCCAGCTGGTCTATAAACACCACAGAGAAAGCGGTCATTCTGTTTGGCACTACTGAGAAATACTACGGTGGCTTCGATCCATTGACCGCAAACCAGCAATAAGCACTGAAAAGCAGCCGCCTTCCCTCTTCACCTCACAGGAGAAATACGGCCAGGTCTTTTTCAAACAAACAAACAGATTAAAAAAAAAAAAAAAAAGCCCATAGTTCCGCACCAAAATCCTGCATTGGCCTGATCTGGCATTCCTTAATGTTTCCAGCAGAATTCCCTGCTGCCCTTCCTTGGCACGGCCGAGGCCGTGTTTTCCGAGGGCTGCACGAGCACCTCCCCGCGCCGCCGGCTCTGCCGCCCATCCATCTACCTCGAACCTGACACGAATTGAGCAATTGATATTTTTAACTCAATCTGTGGTTTTTAAATTAATTCGCAACTTTTTTTTTTTCCTTTCCATCCCGGTGAGCGTTTCAGAAATCTTTCCGGTATTTTCTCTGGGATTCGTGAAATATGGTGCTGTGAATGTAAGGAGGTTGCGTGCAGTGATGCATGTGTCCACCTGCAGCCACGCTGCTCTATGTTTTATTTCAAAGCTAAAACAAATGCACTGAACACATTAAGTATGATAATTCATTTTCCTTTTCTTCCGTATTCTTAAAGTTCTTCCCCAAAAGAACACTCTATAATCTTTTACCTGTAAAAGAGATTTCCCCTTGCAAAGTCAGGATCCAAGAAACTATTAAACTTCAGGATGGCTTTAGTGTCATTCACTTCAAGGTTAGGAAATGATATATACAGTACCTGAGTTTCTGCTGTGATGAATATCACCTCAGAGAGAAGCAAAGCTAATGATATCTGCAGTTGTGAAGCCTAGTGACAGAGAAATCCTGTCACAAAGCAGGCAAATGACTTTAAATAAAACCACATTCAGAACTGAGGAAACTTGTTAAACTTCTAAACTCAGGACCAGCTCCTGAAGAGGGGGGAAAAGAATCCCGTGTGTCTGCTGTGTGGGGATTGTGTTCATCCAATGTTGAATGCCATAAAATTGGCTTAAATAGAACGTGCAGGTTACGTTTCCAAGCTGTGTTGCAGCAAAGGCCTTTTCAATGCGTCCTCATGGGAAAACCGTGCCACAGTTTAAGTGGTGACATTTCAGGAGGCAGAAAAGTCTCACAGCTTGAGACTGTCGCGCTGCGGCAGAGATGAATACGCCATTTGCTATGATAAGCACTAGTTATGTCCAGTCACTCAGAATTTACTCTTTAATGCGTGCAGTGGGAAAGCAAGCTACTTAGGTTACAATTAAATGCAGGTTAGGCTGTTGAAGTGATGAAGAAATAGTAGGAAAAGCACATAAGATGCCTCGTGCGTGAGCTACGAGCAGGGTAAAAAGGCAGCTCGTAACTTTAGAGGCATCTTTTACGACAGACGTAATAAGGAGGCCCATAAAGTGCAGCCACGTCACAGGACTCGGCGTCGGGGAGAGCAGGGCAATGAGTTAACCGCCCGCGCCCGGCCCCGTGATATTTTGCAAGGAGCCAGGCAGCGTTTTGATGACTCTGGATATGGAGGAGGCCAAGGGATACAATGCTCTTATTTAGTGCTTAGGTAGCACAAGTTAAATGGAATGAACACAGGTCCTAAAAAAAAAAAAAAAAAAGCCATTTTTACCTACCTGAACTCTTAAGCAAGTGTTCTTATTTTGGTAAATATAAACCAAAATCTCACAGCTTCCACTAGGACTACTGAGAACAGGCCAAAGTCCAGTTTTAGGTTGCTAATAATATAGGACATCTTCTCATGGAAGATTTGACTCTCTGGAAAATTAGTGTGCCACACTGAAAGTCTGTTTAGAAGGTAAGCAGAAGTGTCTACAAACATTATCCCCCATGCACTTATTAGGCAAGCCTGCCTGGATGTCACCCCAGTCCCTGTTCCCTCACAAACCACACAAGATTGCCAGCAAAGATGCAGGGATCTTCAGAAGACAAAAGCTTTGCAGAGCGTGCCCATGGAAAATGGAATCACTAGAGCCGTAACGCTTGACTTTTCCAGCTATCTATCCATCCACAGAGGGAAAAACATTCAATTTGCTGACTGCTGCAAAACCTAGATTGCAATAAACTCTACTACGAAGTTTCTAGATCTTTCCAAAAGTCATACAGTAAGAAGTGAAAGCTTCAGGGCTCAGTTTAAATAAGCATATTTGAAGACTTCCCAATACTTAGACAGCCTTCTCCAGAGTTCTTGCTCTTTTACATAAAAACAAAAGAGGCCAAACTAAGAAAAACAGATTTGCTAGTGATGCCTCCGACTCAATTGCACAGGTACAAAATCCCCAGATTCTGAAAAAAAGAGCAAAACTTCAGGGTAATGCTATGGCAAGACCCATTTGAGTTTACCCAGGTTAGCTTTTGGAAGCAAATCTGTTTTACAGTCATTATTTTTAATGACTATAGCTGAATTAATTTCCAGTATTTGCAAGAGAACCCTCTCTGTGGATTTTAGGGTGTGCTGAAAGCAAGCCGCTGCACTGAGTATCCCATTCATGCCATCTGACCTCCTTGTATCTTCTACACTCACAACAACAAGGTAAAAGTAACATGATACACCCCTAAACTTCAGTGACTCTTAGTTTTACATCATTCATAACCTTTCCTACTCCAGTTAAGCACTCTGCGCCTTCCCATTAATAATTAGATTAGTGATCTGAGCCCCGTATTTGTGATCACTGAATTTGGCCTTAGTGCAGAAGGGACAGCAGCGTATCTTGAATATGTTCATATAAATACATGGGCACATAATAGATAACCTGCCTGAACTAAAATGAGACAAAATACTTCCTTTTGACACAAGTACGTTTTTCTGTAGTTCAAGAAACTCCCTTTCCTGGTGTTGCCTCTCAGGAGCTGGAAGTTCTGCATCTCAGCTCTACAACTCCTAAGAATAAAGCTCAAAGCTTCTGTACAGAACAGAAAACATACACAGACTGCAGATAAAACCACAGAAAACACTGAAGAAATATAAAGCTTTTCCTTATTCATTACAGTATTATGTAAATTATGCCTCTAAGTATTGCATGATAGCCAATAATAAGTAGTTCAGTTTTCAAGTTGCATATAAGGATGAAAACGTGGCCAATAATTTTGCACCTATGCAGTATAATTGCATGTTTTTTCTTAAATTTTAATGTAATTAACACATGATTAGTAAATTTTTATTGAAGGATATTTTTGCTTCTTTTGGATTCAGCAGAGAGCCAACTTAATAGGAATTTGGATTTTAGTTGATTATTTATAGAAAAGTCTTTTTTATCTGTATCTGAACTAGTTTATGAAGAAAGAGAGGTTTTTAAACAGATGATGCTCGAATAAGAACCAGTGTTAGGACTTTAATTCCTTTTGCCTTAATCAGTGAATATAATTATGAATTATATACCACACACCATATTCAAAAAGCTCCATCATACAGCCACTATTTTCCAACAAAGTTTAGTGCGCTTAGAATAAATTCTAAATGTATCATTCATTAGTTAACCCAGATTCCCAGTAACATCACCAACAGCATTAAAATGAAACTTCATGAATTTATATCATGAGATACAGCATTGTAGTATAATGAAAACAGAGATGACAATTTCATTATCAACTGAAAACTTGTTGAAACATAACTGATAAATTTGTCAGGGTTTGCATGCTAAAAATAGTCCTTTTGTTTCCTTATTTTGCTTGGTTTATCTTTTATCATTCTAGTAGAGAAAATCCGAGTGGCGGTCCAAAAAAGAGGAGCAAAAATAAGTTGTGCTTCGGATAGAACACGAACATTCAGGCTTAGATTGTAAAAGCATTTAAGAGCTTGAATGGTGCTCAGAAGTAAGGACCAAGTACACTGGCACCCTGAAACTAAAAGTATGGTAGACAATCACTAGTTGATTTGGATAGATAGCCCAAATTTTTCTCTTAGTTGAGTTGATAAGAGAAGGAAATACTGCAGTAACATAAATTCATAAAATGCTACTCTGCTTTTTGTGTGTTCTGCTTGAGAACTGGGAAACAGTTTGGGGAAACAGATGTTAAAAATTATTTTTCTGTTACAGGTTTCTTATGTGAACTTTTACTCTATGCATTTCTATGACTTCTTTTCTCTCATAGTGTAGTGTGCTATCCTCTTACTCTTCCTTCTTCTGTTCCACTTACTTAATCTATAGAGGTTAGAATTGGAAGTGGTTTATCAAACAAGCAAACAAACAAAACCCCCAATACTTACCACAGAAGAAAATAAATCAAAAAGAAACATTCTGAAATCCATGATCACTCTTTTTGTCCTGTCCTAATATATTCTAAAGGTTTGGCCAGTTCTCAGGAAAATTCCCTCCTGTGCTCATGAACTTCTGGCTATTTTTATAGGCTTTAATGCCCAGTGGAATAGAGATACCGTGGAAAACGATGACTGCAGAGGAAGAGGCAGGTAGCCTTTCAGTCTGCTGCAGTTTGCTTGGAAGACGGAATTAATTTGCACTCCACATAAACAAAGATGCAGTGAAAGGAGAAGAAATTTGCTGGAGCTCATTCAAGGCATGCAGATCCAGTTTTAGGCCATATGCCCTGAAAATCACTTAGGCAATTCCCTCATATGTAAGAAGGCTTGAATTACACTAATCTCCCAAAGTCATTGTGAGGTTAAATGCAGTATTATTTTGATTTAAAAACATATATAACTCATCGAGAAAATATATACTTCTACAGAAGTTGTCATTAAGATTTCTAGAAAAGAATAGCAGTGTAGCAGAAACAAGCAAGCTACTGTTGGGGGCTGGTCTCATCCTAGAAACTTTCATAAGCCTTCATTTAAACTTTCAAATACTTTTCTCCTTGATTAATAAAGACCCAGGAGCCTTTATCCCGAATATTCAAATTATTCATAGTTTATAAAAGCAATCACGAATAAAGATGAAAGAAAAGCAGGCTTACTCTTTGGCCAATTGAATGGACACACTGAACTTTAAATACATACAGAGAAACAAATATGATCACAGATTATTTTATATCCTTGGTCAACAAGTACACAAAACAACTAGGTTTTGTCAGTTGCAAGTTGTTCTTTTGCTCGGTAACAAATGTGAAAATAGCTCATCTTTGTCCATAGAGAGCAAATAATATATATATATTAAAAAAAGGGAGTGCTCAGCACCAACCCTATGGAGATCTGCGAGGTTTAAATCCAGGTTAGGGGTTGGCGTTTGTGCGTGAGTGGAGTGGATAAAACCTCCTGCTATGTCAAGAGGAGTTAAGACTAGTTATAATCTTGTATATAGAAATACGGTATTAAAAGGTCAGAAAAGAGCAAATCACAATTAGCAAACAACGAAACTCCAATATTAATATTTTAATATTTACAGCCCAGAGTTTTGTAAAACACAATGGGAAGGCTACCCAAAGTGGACTGAGTTTCAGCTATGTGGTTATGGCATCATTTTGCAGCTATCACTCTAAGGTACTGACAAAGAAAGGGGTAGGAATTCAATCAGTACGTCAAAAAAACTCACATTATCGCAGCCCAGCAACGTTCTTTAATTTACAGAAAGAAATCCCGACAGCCTCACAGTCCTAATGAAAGGTTACTGCTAAGCAACAAATACACTCACCTGCTCTAACACCTATTTCAATAAAGGATTTTTCTTCAGTTCATCCCTGAAACAGGATGCAAAGAAACTTTGCATGCAATGTTTGTCCACTTTTGCAATACCAGTAGATTAAAAAACAACAAAAAAACCCCACAAAAAAACCCCACACAATTTTCCCTATAAATTTGCTTTGTCTGAGTCTAAATCATCATAGCTGTAACTCCACCACCGTAGCCAGAAATCTCTTCCTTTGACTTAAAAAGAAATCACTGCAGGACTTAAACCTTGTTTAAAACGTCTCCTTTCACATGTGTGCTTTAATGTGCACCCATTTCTGCAAAGACCTGCAATCTAGAACGCCCAGCACAACTACCAGCTTGTCTGGATTTAGACACGCATTAACATCATCAGACTCTACTCGGTTTTCAGTATGTTTTAAAGAGAAAAACAGACACATCAAGAGAAGGCTCAAGGAAAAGCCATGCAGTCACTGTCATAGATACCAAAGGGAGATACGCTATATCAGGGTCCTGCCAACCTAGCACTAAAGCTACAGACACATACTTTTAAAACATCAAATACTTTTCAGTTCTAAAGCAAAGCTACTGCCTTGGTTCTTCTGCTACTCAGACGTGGTTTACACCAGGGGAACTGCTTCTGAATTACCTCTGTTTTTGTCAGAACAAGATCAGGCCCCGAAGTGCACAGAGAGGTTAAATAATACCTGGTAGAAAGGAAGACTCAGACAGCCAACACCTCCACAACTACCTTTGAATACTAAACAATGCACAGCAGAAACTAGAATATTCTCTGCTTGTCTTTAATCACTGCGTACCACTTTTTAAAATTTAAATTCATGCCTCTGAGTCACTTTTTGTTGCCAAAAGCAACAGGTCTTAACAGATCTAGCGTGCAACCTATTGTTTAGAACTGGCACTAGCTGTTCTTCCTCCCTCTGTAGCAGTGGGGAGTTTTTGCCAGGTATGTGGGAGGCAAGCTGCTTGGAGCCATTATATTGCTTGTTCTCTGCATGATCTTCTTCATTAAATAATCTTTTAATGCAACATTAATAGTAATTGCAAGATTACAGTTCAAAATATTTGATAACATCACATTATGCAGTTGAAAAGCTACCGATCTCTTCTCTAAAGCTGGCTGTGGGGGGCGAGCCTACTGCAGAACATCACCAATCCCTTGAACTGAGAGCACTGCAGGTCCCTTTGTTGTTATTTCCATTCCAAGTCTGGCAGCCATGTCCACATGTAAATCTTTACATTGATTCACCAAGTGGAGTAACGCTGATTGCCTATTAGGAGATGATACATACACATCAATACTTGTAGTGCTTGTCTTCTCTTGAATATGTGTAGAATTGCAGAAAAGTAAAATTAGCTAAGTTTTACTTATGTTGAGCCATTTCCTTTTCCTGTATTGGTGTGTGTGTTCCTGTGCACACAAGTGCATGTGTGGCTAGAGTAACAAAAATGCACCTATAAGACATCCATGTCAAACATCCTTTCTGCTCTGCTAATATTGACCCTTTTTGACTGGCAAGTCCTCCAAAAGAAAGTCGGGAGCCATTCAAGAAAATGGAGCCAAAACTCCATTTTCTTCCTCGCTCCTGTCTAAGAATCCATTTGTGTTCTTCTCAGATCTGGTCACCTGCTTATGAAGAACTGAAAAACTCTCCTCTTAATCTCCTGAATGCAGATCTCTTATGCTTGATGTTGGTTATAATTTTGAATATCAGTAGCAGTCCTGATAACATTTTCATTTTCCCTCTTATCTATTTCAGTTAAAAGAAACCCCTCCCTGTTCATTGTTTTTTTTACTGCACAAGAATTCCTTAACACGAGACTCTCTTAAAAAAAACTGCATCAAGAAAAAGGTCAAGACAGATGAACGAACGAGATAGGTACAAAGAACAAGGCAGACTTTCCATCCATTTTGGTGAGGTGTCACTCTCTAGAACATGGACTATTTGTGGTCATATTCTGTCAGGTCAAAGCTGCTATTTCACTGCTAACATAACCTACCACTTATTTCCGCAGGCTTTTATAAAGATGGTTAAACTTCATCTTTCTTCCCTATCTTGAAATGAAACATGCGAACACAGACAGGTCTGCTCTCAGAAAGGTGGGGTTTGGCAGCACAGCCAGACTCTCCTTGTCTGGAGATAATTAACATTCGTGGTTAGCATAAAGAAAAATACCATCTACAACCCACGTGTACACACAGATAGCGGATGACACCAGAACGCAGCATGACCTTCTCAACCAATTTTTTGCTGTCAGAAAAATCAGAAGCAAAACACATGGGTATTGGTCCAGCATGGAATTTCTAGCGAGAAGCGGATCAGTAGAAGCATATCCATCCAGGAGCCCCAGATAAAGACTTACTAACATCAGGAAGCTGCAAATATGGAACAGATCAGTTAATTATAGGACAGAGGCCATGAAGGAGCACAAGAGCGTGGCAGCTAAGATACCTCAGTAATGCCTAACCTCAATCAACTTGAGTACCAGCAAAAGTTACTTCATCATTCAGACTGTGAAGTGACATCCCCTACCTGCAGGTGACTATACCACTTTTTATGCCATGGCCATTTTGGTCTTATGCATTACTAGGTATGGACAGGCCTTAAGCATCTCGTGGCCGGTGGAAACATTCCAGCGATTGACTTCAGGAGCTGAAGGCACAGATGAGTAAGGAAACTTAACAGTATCATTAATAAAAAATCACTATGAAATGTCATAATTTAAATAAAAACCAAATGACATATATCCAAATGAACAGCCAGATCCATCACTTAAAAAAAAAATCAAATCGGTAGTAGTCAACCACCCATATCTCAGGAAACTTGTAATAATAGTGTTTTCTGCAGGATATATTAGTTAGAAATTCAGAAAAAATGTAAAATATGTTACAATTTATATGGTATATACATACCGCTGAGTATGAGGAATTCTTTCTGCATGAAAAGCCAGCAAGTGGCACCTCATTAAACAGGACCTAGACTTAATCTAACTTGGAGCAGATAAAAAAAAAAAATAAAAAAAAAAGAAGGGATTCGTATGAAGCTATCCTGCCTGGGGGTTTAATCTCAAAGCTTTTGAGTATAATGAATGAATTAAGTAGGGCAAGTGATTAACAACAAAGACATGATCACATAATAAAAATAGAAATAGTACTGAATTTAGAGCAATGTTTCCATTGTTTATGGACAAGACCCTGCTGTGCTACTTTTATTGTTTTAACTCTTAAAAAAAATCAATAGCCAAACCATAGGATAGCGCATACTCTGTGGGCTCAGATGGAAGGATGTGAGAAGAGGCCACAAGCAGAACACCTAGTGGTGCATCAATAACGCACTGCGCAGATATCAATATTTGTATCATTATGAGACACAAATTCAGTCTGTGCAAATCACCAATGTTTCAAACGTTTCTATCGATGCGGTAAGCATGGAGTACACCCCATAGACACGATGAGGTTTAGTTGGTCTTGTTGGAACGGCCTTGCCCACCCGCCGCAGCGCCGCGTGGCACAGTGGGCACAACGCGATGCCACTTGTCCGCCCGGCGCCTGGGCCTCCAGCGGCCGCGACCCTCACGCTGCCGGCGGGGCAGGGTGGAAGGCAGCGCTCGTCTTCCTCGCCAGCTCCCTGCTTGAGCGAGGAGCAAGCACACACCGACAGACCACGGAGCTGTGCCTGGGCTTGCGTTCCTGCTGCTGGCGTAGCGCACATTGAGCGGGCTGCCAGGTAACGCAAGCCAGCGCACATCGGGGTGAGCGTTCGGTGCAGCCAGGCACAGAGCAGTGCCCCTTGCCCTCAGCTCTGCCTCGACGAAGGCGCAGAACAGCGGCGTCCGGACTGCCACCCCTGACCACGTTATCTCCTCCGCTATAGGCATTTTCTTGCACTGTTTCTCCACCTGCGCTCTAGGATTACTCAATCCTGCTTAACTGGTTAACTCCCGCTAAATCGCAAACGTGAGCGAGATCCTGAAACAAAAAAAGGACCAAACAATGGGCAAACTAAGAGCCAGCAGTGTGAAGACTCAGAAAGTGCCTTCCTGGCATAACATATGCCCAGCTTAGCCTCTGGGCCACGAAAGACCTATATCCTATAAACAAGCGAGGATAATTGCTCCTCTATTCTCAGGATACAGCTCGAGCCTGAGCTTGCTAGCCAGCCCTCTGCCAGCGTTTTGCCACCAGTCTTTTCCTACACAGCTCAGCTTCTTGAAGCAAGAAGGGTATCTTTGCGTGGGTTATCAACTCTTCTCAGAGCATGCACTGGGCCATATAATCTGTTTAAGTCTCACATGCAACAATAGACAACATAAAACCAGGACCCTTTTGACCAGCAGACTGACATTTGTGGTGTCTTGGATACCCAGGTGAAATTATCCTGTATCAGAGAATTTGAGGACACAAAATATAACATTCGGATAGTGTATTTTCTTTTACTAAATGAACATACCAAAGCAAATAATGCTTCACAGTCTAACAGGTATCAAATCAATTGTACATAAACGTTCTCGGAGAGCATTAAATGACAATAGAGAATATTGTTTTCAGCATCCTTTCTTTTGTTGCCTTTACAAAACAAGCTGGTGAATACTGAATTGCGTCTAACAGAGGGATATCAACAGAAGCAGTTTGAAATTTGAGATTTCAAAACTGAGATCACCAAGGAAAAAAAATGATTTTATAAAGTTCCTTGATTGGCTCATAAATTTTGCTTTCCATTCACTAAAGCTTTCAGAAAAAAAGAAAGAGAGGATAAAGGCTGTAATTGATGGTACAATGCCCACAAGCCTCAACAGATGTGATCCCTCATAATGAAGCATGTGGGCCTAATTTGGCATTACTTACTACCAGGAGGATCTTCTGCAGGGTATCTTTCTAAATCTATGTTTGGTTGGCACCTGTGCCTTGTTGAAACTGGCATAGCACCTTCTGAGTGGGCACAGTGCCATTCTAGCAGATGGGCATGAGAGCCGATAGGGTGCCAGAGATCTACGCATGCTGCACATGCAATAGTAAAGTAGCAGGGGCTGGGGGCTCATCACAGAACAGCTAAGGTTAGAAGGACCCCCTGGAGATGGTCTCCTTCAACCACTTGCTCCATGAGGGTCAGCAAGAGCAGCTTGCTCATGATCACGTCCAGTTGCATTTTAAATATCTCCAAGGGTGGAGACTCCACAACCTCTCTGGGCAACCTGCGTCAGTGTGCAACCAGCCTCACAGTGAAAAAGTTTTCTCATGTTTAAATGGAGTAGAGCTGAAGTTCAGTTTATGAACTACACTGTCTCTTGTCCTCTCTCTGGGGATCACTGAGAAGAGCCTGGCTCTGTCTCCATCCCCCTCCCCATGACATGTTTAGATACAGCAGTAAAAGCCCCCGGAGTCTTCTCTTCAGGCTGAGGAGTTCCAGCTCGCTCAGCTCCTCATCTGTCAGATGCTCCAAACCATTAGTCATCTCCATGGCCCTTCACCAAACTTGTTTCAGTGTGTCTGCATCTCTCGTACTGCAGAGCCCAGACTGGACACAGCACTTTGACCATGTCTCCCCAGTGCTGAATGCAGGAGAAGGACCACCAGCCTCGGTGTGCTGGTGATGCTCTACCTAACACAGCACAGGTTGCTGGTGGCCTCCTTTGCAGCAAGGGCACGCTGCCGGCTCATCGGAGCGTAATAAACGCCAAGTGCACAACGACGCATATCTTAGGCCCAAAATAGCTTTGAAAAATCTAAAGATATCCTCTGTCATTTACTGTGCTGTGAAATCATGATCCTAACAAGTCAGGAGAGGAAACCAGGGCAAGGAGAGTCAGCCAAAGTGCTCTCTGGCACTCTGCACAGTCCACCAGCACAAGCCCCAGAAGGATCCTGCAGCAACCTCAGTAGAGGGGATGCCAGAACTTAGCCTCCTTCCCAGCTAAATACATTTCATATGAAAGCCATGAACTGCATCTGGAACCAGGAAGAATTATCATTTGAACACCTCAAAACAGTAGAAATGCAGCCTATGGGTCAGATATCACTTCATGTAAGCATCAGCATGCTGCCAAACTCAGGTGACAGCAACTCGTATCAGCTGGCAGCTAGGCCCTGTACTTGCAATGGCCTTACATCCTGCAGACCATTAACCGATTAGCTGCCAGGTGCAACGGCACCTTCCTGTGGTGCCAATAAAAGCAGTCTAGTCTGTGGGGTAAAGAAAACAAGCCAAAACAAATGAGATACAAGTAAAATTCTGTTTTGGTGAGAAAGCTTAGCAATTGAGTTAATAGTCTACACAAAAGTTCTCTTTCCCCCCCCTTTTTATTAATAGATAGGGACCCTCTGCATTTTATTTTAAGCCTCAAAATACATAGCCTGAAAACTGTGTCCATAGATTCAGTGAGTACAAATGCATATAATTTCTCTGAGTCATGAAGAGATGCAGGCCTAGCCCTCACCCTCGCATATTACTTCTCAACTGCATGAATCCATGAGAACAGAGCCATATATTGCTGGTTTTGCTTATGCAGGTGGTTATTTTGGTAGCAATTCAAGCATCTGTAGGAGCAAAGGAAAGACCATTGGAGCCTATTACTAATATTTTGGTTGTATTTTTAAACCAGTCCTTATGCAAAAGATGTTCTTGTGACTGAAAGTCATCAGGCAAAAAAGGACATAATGCATCCTGGATGACAAAATGATTTATGAATGGTATTCTAATAAAACATTGCCGCAAATTCACAAATTGCAGAAACTGTATAGATTCAAGTGACCCTGTATTCTGAAGTGTATGCATAGTGATTTGCATTATATTCATTGTGTTAAGGTTGAAAACACCATTAACATCTTTGCTCTAAACCTAACAGACCAATTTACTCTAACCGCCATTAATAAAACGTATCATTAGCAAACAGGGGTCAGTGGAAACCACAGCATGGAGAACATGCAGAGAAACTACGGAGAGTTCAAGAAAAAGGATTAAATCTACTTCAAGCTGACACTGCACAAGTGGCTCATCAGAACATTATTCTAACAAATGTAATCTAAGCTATACCCAAAATGTAATCATCTACTATTCCCAGTATTAAAGCAAAATAGTACTTAAAGAAAGTGATGCAGAACAAAATTTTATTAGCTTCTTGGATCATCTTTAATGATCCAAACATATAGTATGATATTAATGGGCTTATCTTCTTATTTTCTAAAACTATTCCGTTGCTGATTAAACATCAAATTTTAAATCGCTATTTTGATTTGCTAGAATTTCTGTATTGAAGACTCCAATTATTGCCTCTTTTCCAACGGGGTTAGTTAATTTTGCTGGGTTTGCTTTTATATCCTTTAGTCATTTGTTGTCAGAACTGACCTACAATGTTGACGGTTCCAGGAAGGCAAAGGTTGCAATGCATTCTCTTATGGCACAAGCCTGGTCTTTGCCATCGGAGCCAAATCCTTCCTAAGCATCAGTGAGTTTTAAACATCTTGAAACATTTAAAACTATTCCATACAAAATAAATAAATAAATAAATAAATAACCTCCAAGAACAACATCTCAAGATACAATCAGCATTACTTTTATCAAATGAAAGTTTTCTGTGGAGCATCTTGGAGGAAGCAAGCTTCTCCTAGGTGGCACACTGAATAAATGAACATTCAAGCAAATAAAGGACATGGTATGAGCTACATTTTTCTGTACAGATGTATTCATCAAGAAACTAGATGCTATTTTCTAAATCTCTTGCTAAGAGGTATTTATTCCATTCTTGAACATTAATGGGCTTCCTGTGTACTGATACTTACTACTAAATGCAGCCCATCAGAGGGGTTGGTTTAAATATCCAACAATGTGAGACACTCATTCTTTCATATTCATAAAGGAAAAGCACAATGAAAGCAGAATATGCAGTACATCAGTAACCTGCAAAAGGCACTACAAAACCAGAAAGATGGAATTTTGGAAATAGCAGTTTGCCATTATGATAATATATTTAAATTTAATGATAACTATATAAGGTGTGTTAATTTTAAGTTTTAACATTGTATTTGAAGCATCCTCTCAAATACTATGGAATGGGGAGAAAGTCAGTGAATTAAATCTACTGAGAGAAAAATGTCTGCTGCTACAATACTTGGCAAAAATAGGGTACTAGATGAAAGCATGTTAGATTTTGGTTCATCATGGATAAGGCAGAGGTAATGGTAGTTGGCAGGTGAAAGCAACTGGGGAATTGGCAAGGTCTAGGAGACCCTTGGCTGAGAGCAGCTGCTGCTCTATCGTTAAAGCACTTCATAACCTCAAGGTTTTACTCCTCCCTTCCTCTGGATTTCAGGGAGTGAAATGACTGAGGACTATTATCATCCATTTCTCCAATCAACAAGTTAGGTCTTTGTCCTTCAGATTACACCTCTGTCCAGTTTATTTGTTGCCGGTTTTGCCTCAAACTGGATTTCCAACTCTTGGCTAGGGTTCAGTCCTACCTTCAGGTTTGGGCAAGACCAGGCTCATAGGCAGCCGCCTGCTGAAGCCAGAGCTACCCCTGTGCTCCCGCCTCTCCACCCCTGCACCCCACAAAGCAACATTTGCACCACTGCTCACAGACACCAGAACAAAAAGCAGCAAGAACACCATATAAATATGCACCTGCTTAGCTTGGGATCCCTTTGTTGCAAAAGCTGTTTGGGTTTATACCCAACCACACAGCAGGTTGGAGCAGGGCATTCCAACACCTGGGAGCAACCTGCTTCTCTTCCCTACACTCTCCCAAGTGCTTGATTTTGCTCAGCCTCCCTCTCACTGTCGCACAGACTTCTCTGAGAAGAGGTGGCCATAAATACTTGGATTTGTTTGGGACCCTCTGCTTTGTGGAGTAAATGCTCCTCTTCCTCCCAATGGGCCCGTGACACCTAATGCAGACTGTGCAGAAGGTATTATATCACAGGAGATACTAAAAAAAATAGAGAAGCATGCATGCCTTAAATAATTTTGACCTACATAGAAGCTCCTTTTATTAAATTGCCACATCTATTACCAAGGAGAAAGAGTCAAGTAGGCTATAGTATTCTATGAGCTTTGCTCTTAAAGGAGAACTTTTGAAACATTGTTCTCTTTCATCAAAGAAGATGAGAAAGAATAGGATTAAGGTGAAGAGAAGGATTTCTTTGAATAGGGAAGATATAATTACATATTTTCCATGGCACATACTGGAAAATGTAATATTGGATAACGCAAGTAACCTCAAATTTCATTGTATTTTAATAGAGAGCTCTCTTTTAAGGTTTTTATATTATATACTGTATGTAGTTATACATAGAGACACTTCTCTCACATAAAAAGGATTGAGAAGGAATCAAATAGGAATAAACTCTTCCCCCCTAACCACTAAGGGAGCATGATAAAAAGGGACAATATCAGATTAGCTACAAATTTTCCATCTCATTGTTTCCTGAAAAATAAAATTTTATAATGAACATACTCCATACAAGCTGTGCAGAGCAAGTATCTCTTCCAAAAATGCACAGAGCAGTAGTAAAAATCAAGCATGGACTCAATGACATCTGTTGTGGCATTGTTATCAAATGCCATCCTTTTTACACAAATCTATAATAGTCACTACTTTTTTGTGTGGAAATATTAGTTTGTCTGCAGCATCTCAAAGTTGGCACACAAGGACCGACAGATGCTTTGGTTTTACCTCATCTTCAACTTACTTGGCTTCTCATTACACTAGCTACAGCTCGGCAAATTATTCCTCTGCTTTGGAAAGCTGACAAAATGCCATCTGTCTCTGCATGGTTATCAAAACTAATACTGTAATGCAAAAAAACTACGATCTGAAATTGTACCTGGCAACTACATGGTGAGGTCGAGTATCCTGTTAGATTACTCACATACACGAATTTCAGTTAATGGACACCTACCTACTTGTCGTGCGCTCAGCCTAAGGAACTGCCAGGCTCTGACCTTTCTTGTGTGTTACTGCTTCTCATGCCACTGACGTTGACTGACACTAATTATGGCTCGGAATGCAAAATGAAGTAGTTTCTCACCAGCTGAGATTCCAAGGTCACTATGATTAGACTATGAGTAGCTTTGGGGTTTTCTTATAAAGATGGGCAGCTGAGTGCATGGAGAAGGAAGGTTAAAAGGCCAAGGAAAGAGAAAGAGCAAGATTACGTCAGCATGGTTCAGCATGCAATCTGGTTGATCCAACAGGTACAAAATTCATCACTCAGGCTTTATAGAAAACACAAACAAGGAGTCATTAGGTAAAACACATCAAAGGAAGCTGCACTCAGCTGCAGTGTACAAATACCTACGTGCTCAACCCTAGAGCTAGCTTTAGCCAACTACAAGCTTAGAGATAAAACAGAAGCAAAGAGCCTATTGCCCAAAATCCAGACCAGCAGACACTGCCATCCCTTGCAGGGAACCTCTCTTCTGCATGCTGCTGAAAGTGGGAGAGTACAATGGAGTTGTACTCATCCCCTTCCTAAGCATCTCCTACTGCTCAGAGTCAAAAGGCAAGCTGGCCTTTGGTCTGAAGCAAAAAGGTGATTTTATGTTATTTTGCAAAGCGAGAAGGTAAGAGTAGCACAAACAAGCCTGCTGCTTTGGGTCTATACTCAGCAAAGGGAGCATCAGTTCCTTTATATTCTGAGTAACAGACTACATTGGGACACCGTAAATAAGAAGCCAACATTTGTCCAACCCTTACTCAAAGCACTGAGCAATTCAAAGAACCTGCATCACACAGGACATACAACTTTTTATTTCATGTTTAAAGCCTTTCAAGGTAGGAGAACACTGAAATTAGAAAATATGCTTTAGATCTTTTTTTTTATGTAACGACATTTTTAAGTTCTGAAGAAATGAAAAGAAAATCTTGTTGATTTAGAAGTTCATGTAAAATACACACCCCCTTCCATTCCAAAATTCTAGAAATGGTTACTAGAGATACCTGCTGCCCATGCTGTGGGGGATAGTCCCATAGCAGAAGCCTCAAGAATGTTACTTGAAGTTGGGTCCTGCTCCCCCTTTGAACTGGCATGACAAAGCAGGAACGGACTGTATCTTGCTAGAATCCCTTACTGCAGAAGTAGTGGTATGCTTTGCCTATCAGTTATATTCACACCTCTTCTAAATGAGCAGAAAAAGAACAGAAAGATGAAGAAAGTTCAGAGTTTCTTCTTCCTTCAAGGCACCCTTTTTTTTTTTCCCTTCCTCACAACATTCACCCTTGTATTCTTGGCTCTGCTGTATAATCATGAGCTCCTTGGGAAAAGATCTCTTCTTCCTATCTACAAAGAAATCATTAAAAACAGTAATGTCTTGGCTTCGCTCTGCAGTTGGTTTCTCCTTGTATGTTCTTGCTCCCAGCAGTGTTAAGTCCATGTGTAGCCCTTATTCACAGGAAATCCTTTTAGTCTTACAATGAGGTCTTTGTAGAGAGTCTTTGGTTTTATTCTTCTGTATTTGCAAGGACTCTTGAATACTGGGCTGTCTGGGACATGGTATCTAGGGGAATAACTAATATAGACTAAACGTAAACTAATTTAGGGGAACAAAAGCAGCCTTCAAGCTATATACAAAGTTACTACAGGCTGTTTTTCGGTGAAGGCGAGTAGAAGTGACAATTCTTTTGCACTTAATGAGCCAGAATAGCAGTGATTAAAGAAACCCTCTAAATTATTTGACTTGAATAAAAATCCAATTTAAATCTTGTGGAAAGTAAGAGCTTTGATTCAGCTGTAGAATCAGGGTGCATAAGCAAGGAAAATAAGCAACCTCTTAGACTCAGTCCCTAAACTAGTAACAATTTATTAAATAAAAGCCAAGCACAGACAATGAGAAAAAGAATATGTTAAGAATAAAGAACAAAAAAACCTTGGGTGACCAAGAGGTTTGCTCAATATTACTAACTATTCAATGTAAAACAGTACTCTTTCCCAAGAAATTGATACTCTAGTGCAGTGTAGGGCCAGGATCTGTAAGGAGGTACCAGTTCATAGTGGGGTTAGAATGGCAGCATATTTTATGTAGAATAAAAGCAACGGACAGTGGCGCTTACCAGTGTCTTTCAGAAGCACTGGTCATTAATTTTCCAGGACGTCACAGATACTCCGTGGGGACTTGGGAAAATGAAAATGCATGGCAAGGGATTGAAACCACCAGAACAGCAATAAAACAGTTTGGAAGAGATTTACAATATAGAGAACTTCACACAAATGTTCTCAGCAGTTTTCTTGGAAAGGCCTGTTCCTGCACTGACCAGCAACACTTTGTCCTTTCTGGCTGTTTTGTTTACAAGAAAAACACAGAACTTGGCCATGCTCCATCGAAAACAACAAATACCAACAGAACTTCACCAGTTACTGCAGTGGGCACCCATCTTTGAATCTACCCTTTCATCTCTACTTCTTTAGGTCTGTCTCTGTAGTCTGCAAGCCCTGGCCAGGATTGTATATTGCTCTTGCAGTAGACAACATATGTCACCTCATTAAAAAGGAATGCCAATCTAATTCAGTATGTACAAATACAGAGCTAATTTTGACCTCCTTAAGAAGTTTAATTTCCTAAATGACAACCTAGTTTTAAAAAGTAAAAATACCCAAGTTGCTCTCTAACACAATCACAAAAAATAACCCGAAGTCTTCTCAATCAGTACTGTAACTGTTAGCTTAACAGAACTAATGAAGGCTGACTGCACGTGTCATCCTCACTAAGATATAGACACTAACTACAACTGTCTCATGCACAGATAGACAATTCATAACATCTCCCTCCTTTCTAGAAATCGTGTGGCATAAAAATAAAGGGAAATTCAGATTGCAGACTTTTTTTCCAGTACCATAATCAACATGGCCTTCCTTGCCATGGATTTTCATGAAACTTGCAATGATATTTCAGAGGCCTGTTTTTCTGTTACATTTCATGGGGGAAAAAAAAAATCAAGCAGCTTGTAATAGAAAGAAACAATTGTGGACTTCCCACGACACAGTCACATCACCTCATCTCTAAAACAAACAAGGTTCAAAAAAAAAAGCCCCCAAACCAAACAAGTAACTCAAGCTACATTGATATATTGATAAGGCTTTTCCAAGACAGTTAAACTAATCTAATGCCTAGATGAGCCCACAATGGGCTCACCCTCTTGTCTGTTATTAAATATGAATCTTTGGAACCCATCAGGATGTTCTCAGAAGACAGGTCTTTATGATGACTGTAAAATTCTCATTAGGCTACTGGGATTATCGCTTCCTTTTATCTTATTTGTTTGGCACTGTGAAGTACTGAAGAAAAGACCCAATGAATCAAAGAGTGATTGAGATTTTGCCTTCAGTCTTTATCATCAAGCATTTATCTACTTTTTGTCTCTGGAGTTTTCTATCCTGCAGTAAATTATCGTAGTGCTTCTGAGTGATTTTTTTTCTTTCTTTCTTCTCCCTCCCCCAAAACTCGATTGATTTTCTCATTTTTACAAATAAGCATAGCGATAAATAAAAACTGCGAAGCTCAGGACAGAATCATAGCTGTATAAATACACTCATCAAGAATCAAAAATTATTGGCTAGACTGGGGAAGTTACAGCTCCCTCACGTACATTCTTTATTACAAAGTGAAAATGCAATTAGTAAAGCAGAAGAATCTCAGAGTCAGGCTTCTATTCCCATTTTGCTACTGATGCACTCTGGTCACAGGTGCTATATTTTAAAGTAATTAGGTGATATTATCTAGGATGGGGGCAAAACAGAGGTGTCCTAACCCCTCTAGCACCACTGATTGACAAGCAGGTCACTGCACTACCCTTCTGTCATCGTGATAGCTTCACGCAAGATCAGTGTAATAAAGCTAATCACTCAAGTTGGCACAGCCATATAAATTGAACGTTGACAAGTTGATTTTTAACTTTGTGGATTGAAAGGTGCAGTTGTACAACATATACAGGAATGGTGGGTCAATAATAATCTGAATATCCAAGATACTTCAGGATTTTGAGTTCTTGTTTTGAAGCAACATGGAATTATTTTGTGTCATTACATATTTACCTGACAATATCACCATGATCAGATTTGACGACAGAATTATTTCTTAGGGCAGTAGGACGACTGAATTTGGTACTTGCTACTGCCAGATCCCTGCTTCCTACTTATAGACATATTAGCATAGATAAGATCTTGATATTTTAGAAAGAGGGCACTCATATATAACAAAGGTTTTCTAAAAGCAACTGAACAGATCAATTTTATAGTTATAACACTTCATCTTCTGAATAGTGTCATATGCTTAGAAATTTTCAAAGATTTATCCATTTAACATAATTTTGTCAAACCTGAAAAACAGGTTCTGTTTCCTCCTCCTCTCCCCACAGACAGGATCTCTCTAAAGAAGTTAATAATAATAATAGAAGAAAGAATAGGAGTACCTAGAGTCATGCAAGGTAGAGCAGTGGCTGCGCCCCGCGGAGCGTAGCGCTGCTGCCACCACCTTCAGCACCTCGGCCAGCGCCCGGGTTGCTGCAGCCCACAAGGCCAACCACGACCTTGCGTGGGGACCACGAGCTTGCGTGGGGACCACGACTCTCTGTTACTCCCCTGGCCCACAAGATTCCCTGCGAGGGGTCTGCAGTAGCAGGGTCAAGCAGCTTTTGAAGGAGCAGGAGAAGGACGGGCGATGGCCTTGCTCCGGCGCACTCCGTAGCTGGGTTCAAGCTTTGGCCTCGTGCTCAAAACACATTTTTCATTTCTAGCACAAGATGCATTTGAAAACAAAAACCAAAACACTGAGCAGCACAGGTGAAAAACAAGCAACAAAGAGAAAGAACTGTCAGGGAGACAGAACCAAGGGAAACCAGCAAATGATATTGCTTGTTTGCTCCCCGCTCTGGCACCAGGACCACAACACACATTGTTTGTGCCATTTTTAGAGGGCAGTAGGGCATAGGGACAAACCAGGTGACAGCTGGAGTTAAAGCACAGCAGTGCTTCATTGCAAGATGCACTTACTGGGAAAAAGAAAAAAAAAAATCTATAATCTCAGTTGAAAAGAGGGTAGAGGCTGTGGCTGAGAAATTAACTGCTGGACAGCAGAGCTAGTAAATGAAAGCTCCATCTGGAACAGGCTGACACTGAAATAAGCTACAATAAAGTCTGGCAAGTTGAATAAGCTAACCAAAAGAAATCGCCCTAGAAAATTCTGAGAAAAACAAAAGAGTAGAAGAAAAAGAATGGGAAAACTAGAGGAGTATGGAGACTAAGAGATCATAGAATCATAGAATGGCTAGGGTTGGAAGGGACCTGTAGAGGTCATCTAGTCCAACCCCCCTGCACACGCAGGGTCCCCTAGAGCATGTGGCACAGGGTGATGTC